>MU224311.1:1654942-1701274 GCA_018584345.1 Thuja plicata | reverse complement strand
GGCCCTTATAATTTCGGGCTTACAAATAACAAAGTTTGTTTAACAAACTTTGTTTTATATACCATTTTAATCTCTATTTAATAAGGGTTGTCGGTAACAAACGGTTTATATAACAAAACGCCCATGATAATTTTAAATGGGGACCATGGTATAATGGCGACCGACAATTTTAGTGAAAGGGAGGTTGGCAGTTCAAACCACCCGACCCCCTTTTATAGGGATTTGCATTGCTTTTAAGGGAGATAGACAGATTAATGGAAAAAAATTTAAGATAAATTTCTAAAAGGGAGGTTATGAGTTTGAAACTCATAACAAATTTTTAACAACCAAAACAAATTGTTTTCCCACTAAGGTGACACGTGTGACCAAACAATTGAACCATGGGGTACACATGTCAACTTTTGAATGCCAAGTGTCACTACAAGATTGGACAAGCTGCTAACATCATCTGTACGGACATGTCATGTCACTTTCTTTGCCACATCATAATGCTAACTTGGTCAACTGAACTTTGACCTTTCATATCTTTTGCATCCGAGCTCTGATTTTGACAAATAACATATCATCAGAATCATCTCAACAAGACCTTTGCAATGATGCTGACTTTGAGCAATTTTGTAAAGTTCAAATTTTCACCTTTTTGACGGCCTTTGTACCAAGTTTGACCAAACTTTGACTAGCCATAACTTGAGCATACATACTTCTTTTCGCTTCGTTCAAGTTGCATTGGAATCAGGATGCTGAGATCTTTGTGATGGTGCAGATTTTGGAGAGAAATGAGACACTTCAATTTTCACTAAAAATATCCACCGAATCAGGCCTCCCCACTGACGACCTTTTGGACCTCCAAAAGTGACATTTAATCTGACATTAAGTGAGGACTTGGTCTCCCCACTTGTCCTGTATCATCTGTACATTTGAAAACCTGGCTCACAAGCATAATGAAGACTGCATAAATATTGTTGAGCAGAAACATTATTCTATCTTTTCCATAAGCATCTACATCAACTGTCATAGCCACTAACCAACAAACATTGACTAGCATCAAGCTGAACAATAATGCATAAATGAAAGAGAATAAATCAACAACATATTGATCCTTTATAACAGGAACAATTTTACCCAAGGAACCATCAATGCTTTTAATCAGCATTTCCTCATGTTGTACTGTGGGTGCATCCTTCAACATCTGACCCTGGTTAGCTACTCCAAGTTCAAGTGTAGAACCACTTGTACTAGCAGACATAAGAGTTAACTCTTTTCTTGCATTAATTACCCTCTTTAACTGCCCTGTGTTTGCAAAAGAATGATCACTCTTAATCCTGTGAGAATGTACAATATACTGAATGTCATCTTTAAACAAGTGATAATGATTCTTTTCCCTATAGAAAATAGCTTTACTATCATAAAGATAAGGGCTACCAAGCACTATCCCACAGATATCCAGTGGAACCACATCAAACTGTACTTCATCCACAAACTTACTAGTGATTGTGAATCTTAAGGTGCACTATCTTGTTACTTGCAACTTATCATTTTCACAAATGCAGCTTAGTGGATAAGGTTTCTTATGTAATATAGTTTTTAATCCCAAGTTTCTTATAATATTTTCAGAAATCAAATTCACTTGAGAACCACTATCTATGAGTGCATCAATTTTAGTGTTCTTAGCAACAACCCTTAAATGAAACAACTCATTCCTTTTCTTATCTCAAGAGAAATCATTTACTGTAGAAGTAGAAGCACAACTAGCAATAGAAACACCAGAAATAGGAGCTTTACCTTTCAAAATCATAGCTGTTATCTTAGTCCCATCATCTGAATCTGAACCAAGATCCATAAAAACATTTGCGGCTTTCTCCTTTCCTTTTTGTTTTTGATTCCGTCTCTGAGCCCACTTAGGCTTCAGTTCAGGATGCAACTGCCAACAATGTTCTTCATCATGACCCTTCTTGTCACAATGTGTGCAAGAAAGTTTCTCATCCTTTTTGACTGTAGCTGTCTTCTTTCCTTTCCCTGTCTCTGCAACCTTAGAAGATTTCTTTACATCATTATCAAACTTATCAATAAAAGATCCTTTACCCCTTGACTCTAAGTGTGTAGCTTGAACTGACACTTCATCCAAATTACAAGGGTTCAAAACCAAAATAGAATGCCTAAGGTAGGAATAAAGACCTCCTATGTACTTCAACAAAATGTCCTAGGTGTACAAAGGAACATTCAAAGAAATAGCCCTTTTCCTAAATTTATGGGTGTACTCTTGGATAGTTTGATCTTTCCCTTGCCTAAACATTTTCTAGTCCATCATTAACTATTGCATATGTCCTAGGGGATAAAACTACTTCTTAAGAGCATTAACAAACTCTGCCCAAGTTAAACTGACTCTACCATGTTGTGAAACTTTTGCCTTAGTCTTACTCTCCCACCAGGTTAAAGTTGTACCTCCTAACCGAAGGGTAGCTAATTGGATCCTATCAACATCATATAATAGGTTCTGGACTCTATATTAGACTTCTACTTGTTGAATCCAATCATCCAATTTTTCAGTATTAAGTTCACCACAATACTTTGGTAAGTCAAATTTTACATCCAATTTAATTGTAGGCTTATATCCACCCTTAAACGCATTAGACGACTGAGAATGAGTAGAATAAGGAGAAGATGAAGAAGAAGGAGAAGAGGGAGTTGGGGGTGTCTTTGGAGGCTCACGATCACCTCTTGATCTTTTCCCTTTGTTCTCATGAGCTACATGTCTTCGCATCTTTTCTTCTCTCTCCTATAATAAAATTTCTACCATCATCTGCAAATTTTGAAGAGTCTTCTAGGTACTCTTGTCTTTAGATCTCTGTCCACCACCTATATTTTCCATCTGTGATAGTGGATTAGTCCTTAATCTCCTGATCTCAGGATTATACTCTTCAAGCTTGCCTTCACCTTTCTGAATCCTGGATCTCGTTAGCATTCAAAAAAAAACAAAAAAACTGCAATAATAGTCAACTAAGCTCTGATACCACTTGATCTGTAAAAGGATCTACACTATTTGTAGAATTGAATGCTTAAATAAATAAATAAAAACTTAGCAGAAGACTTAATTCATTTATCATAAATGAAATTATGCTTCAAAACTTAAGGTGAGAAACATAATTGAGAGAGAAGAAGATAAGGTGGTGCAAACAAAGTTTGATTATGGAGTTCACCGCAAACATGACTACATCTCCGAGTCGGCTCCAATAGAGTACAACCGATCCAATTAATCTCCAAAAAATCAAATACAATGCACCAAGACCATTCCTTCAAGCACTTTGGAAGCATAAAAATTCTCCAAAGTACGAAAATGGCTCCAAAAATCTCCTAGAAAAATCTCCCTATTCCTTTGATTCAAAATTCCACCACCTAGATCTGAAAATTTCCCCCCCTCAAGAATTACAAACAAAATTATCCAAAAAACTAATTTCTCTCCAAGTCTAATTCCAACTCTACCAAGGCTAATTGTCCCTCTAAGGGAAAATAATCCCCCTTTTATACATAAAATATACCCAATTTGGCTTAAAACCAAATAACCATTTTGCCATTTTAAAATAACAAAAATATTCCCCAAATCCTCTTAATTTAACTCTAAATCTTTAAAAATAATGGCCCTTATAATTTTGGGCTTACAGATAACAAAGTTTGTTTAACAAAATTTGTTTTATATACCATTTTAATCTCTATTTAATAAGGGTTGTCGGTAACAAATGGTTAATATAACAAAACGGCCATGATAATTTTAAATGGGGACCAACAATTTTAGTGAAAGGGAGGTTGGAGATTCAAACCACCCGACCCCCTTTTATAGGGATTTGCATTGATTTTAAGAGAGATAGATAGATTAATGGAAAACTGTTTACCAAGAATCTTGCTTGGTCTAGTGGCTAGGAGATAAATTAGTAAAAGGGAGGTTATGAGTTTGAAACTCATAACAAATTTTTAACAACCAAAACAAATTGTTTTCCCACTAAGGTGACATGTGTCACCAAGCCATTGAACCATGGGGTACACGTGTCAACTTTTGAATGCCATGTGTCACTAAAGGATTGGACAAGCTTCTAACATCATCTATATGGACATGCCATGTCACTTTCTTTGCCACATCATAATGCTGACTTGGTCAACTGAACTTTGACCTTTAATATCTTTTGCATCCAAGCTCCGATTTTTACAAATATCATATCATCAGAATCATCTCAACAAGACCTTTGCAATGATGCTGACTTTGACCAATTTTGTAAAGGTCAAATTTTCACCTTTTTGACGGCCTCTGTACCAGGTTTGACCAAACTTTGACCGGTCGTAGCTTGAGCATACAGACTTCTTTTCGCTCCGTACAAGTTGCATTAGAATCAGGACGCCGAGATCTTTCTAATGGTGTAGATTCTAGAGAGAAATGAGAAACTTCAATTTTCATTAAAAATATCCACCGGATCAGTCAATAAAAGTTGAAGAAAAAAGTGGATGAAAAGAGGAGAGATGTTCGATTTGAGGTGAGTGACTATGAGATGGTTCACTTGAATAAATCAAGGCTACATATGGGTGTCCCTATCAAGATTCAGATGAAAAGGGTGGGACCTTGCAAAGTTCTAGACAAATATGGGGCTAATGCCTATAAGATAGACTTACAATCAAACTTGAGTATCTCTCCAATGTTCAATGTGTAGGACTTAATCTAGTTCAGAGGGAAAGTGGACGAGATCAGTCAGGGAAGTCAAGAAATCATTTAGGATATTGAGGCTACTATATTGCCTTCCAAACCACAAATGGTAGCTGGAAAAGTTTGGGACTCCAAGGTTAAGAAGACTACAAAACATAAAGTCTACATGGAACACTTGATTCAGTGGAAGGATAGACCAGAGTCAAAGGCCTCATGGATTACAGAGGAAGGCTTCAAGAAGGTGGGCATTTCAAAGGATATCTTGTCCATAGGAGTGACATAGCTTTCCTTGTTTGGGAGTATGGTGCAGGAGCACCTAGGTAGGCTAAGTGTGCAATGTAACCTAGGGCTTATTTTGATGTTTTGGCTTCTAGTGGTTCTAGCCAGACCACTAGATTAATAAAGCAACATGTAGCTCCTAGTGTGTAGGATGTAAAGTGTGAGGAAGCCTAATTAGGTCCTTAGTTACCTTTGAGTCCAATCTAGGTCTATTAGGGTGTTTTATGATTTTTGTGCCAAATGTAGCTAGGAAAAGGATTGAAGGTCCTATTTTATGTTTATACACCATAATGAGTGATTTGGGGTAGATTGGACACCTTTTGACCATGTTTGGATAGCATATCCAAAAAGTTGTCAATGTTGTCATTGACAACATTGAAAACAGTTTTTGCAAGAATGGAACTTTGAAGGAATTAGTCCCTTAACTGTCTAAAAATGGTGTTTTAGTGCCTTGGTCAAATATAAGAGGTTATCCTTGAACATTTCCAAGGGTTGGCATGTTGATGTCAGAGTGTGTACGGATTATGAAATTGAAGAACAGTTATAGTTTTTGTGTCTTGTGAGGATCTGATATTGTAATTGATTGAATCTGCTAATGTAAGATTTTTTTTGTAATGCAGATTTTTCTAAGAATTTTTATGGTGGTACTTTGTTAATTGGAATAGTTTTAGTTTCTTTGGTAAAATCTTTTAGTTTTTGTCCTGTTGCTAGTTGGAATTGAGCACTGTCCGCAAATGGGGTCATAGATCCATTTTCCACCATGGCACTTGCACGGACTCTTGGATTATGGAAGGTGACTCTATGTAGATTATGTATAGTGAAGGAGGGGCCCAAGAAAGTAGGGAAGCTATTTTAAGGTGATGCCCAAAGTGAGCTAGAGATGCATGTCTAGGGGTCACCAGCAGTTGTAGAGTAGTTTGGAGAGATTGAAAGCATTCATTGCTTCAATAAAGAATTTAGGGAAGGTAGTATGTTGATTGAAGGAACCCTAACTCAGAGGAGAAGTTTGGGTGAGTTTTTTGTAAGCCAATAAAACCAATTTCTTGTGCAGACTTTGAAAAGGACCTAAAACCTTGAATTTTAGGCATGTTTGTAGGAGGTACTATATAGACAGCTCTGGAAGCCAAGACCTAGAACATCCTTAGGTTATTGAAAAAGGGTATCAGAATATGGTGTTAGTTTTTTTAATTGTTAATATTTTTTACAAGTTATTGCAGAAAAGGCACTCAACTAAGGCTAATGCTAGTAGCCCTCCTTTGGGTGTAATTGACTTGGAATTTGGAACTCGTTGAGGGTTTCAATCCCAAAGTTTTTTGTGGACATTGTAATTAGTCCAATAAACAATCTTGAATACTAACTTTCCATATGGAGGAGTTTTGGATCCATTTAGG
The DNA here is from genome assembly GCA_018584345.1 of Thuja plicata. Taxonomy (NCBI): domain Eukaryota; kingdom Viridiplantae; phylum Streptophyta; class Pinopsida; order Cupressales; family Cupressaceae; genus Thuja; species Thuja plicata. Next base: position 1,694,917 of record MU224311.1, on the reverse strand, counting down.
CTAGTTTATGTAGATGGAGCAAGGAAGGCCAATTGAAGCCTAGGAAGGAGCATTATGATTTTTGATTCTACATTGCGGGTGTTCACTAGTTGAAGGGATTAGGATCTTGTGAGGATAATCCTAAGGAATATAGGGTTATTTGAAGAACCCTAGTAGGTCAATAGAGTGGCCTAGGAGCCCCTAGAGGAAGCTAAGGAGAAGCAAGACTAGTGTTACATCATCTAAGTATTGATCAGATTCAAATTTTCAAATTTATAATTGATCATTACATTGTGCATTCAAACTGAATGTAGTAAACAAATGTTTCTTCCATATTAAATATTTCACATTGAAAAATTAGTGGAATATGAAGAAAATAAAGTAAGATAGAAGTATGATGAGGTTTAGGGGTCCATGCATTGCCTTTAAGAGGTCTTCTACATTCTAGAGCTGATTGTCTACATTATCTGAGTCTTCACATCCTTTGCATTTGTCTCTATGTGTCCTGCATCCTAGGTCTTCTTTTGGTCCTGTGTCCTACATCATGGAGAAAATGTGTTAGATCCAAATTGGATCTAAGAAATACATGATGACCTACAAGCATCATAAAACTATCAAACTTCCATAATTGCATAGTTACCAATAACATCAATGCAATGGAAAGGTACACATTTACATTAACAAAATAATAGCATCAAAGAGGCATATCTTTATGGAACCCTTTACTATATTTGAAAGATGAAATGATGAAGAGAATAATAATTTGTTACATTATCCTTAATTGCTATAGTTTGTGGGTGGTTATCACTCTAATTATCCAGACACTATAGGAATCCAGAACAATGTAGCTATCTATTATCCCCTTTCCCATAACAAGTTTCATGAAAGTAGTGCTATCTTGCAAAAGTTGCATAGCTATGGGAAGGTGATGTTTAAGCTTGCTGAAAATATATAATAGATGTAATGTTGTTTGTGAGTGTCACGATCCCATGCTTGAACCTCATGAACATGTGGAAATGTTCAAACTATGCAAGCAATGAGAGAAATCAAAACCAGGTGCAAGACAAGTGGTGTGTGTGTGGAAGAGAAAGAGATGTACTAATACACAGAATTCATTACTACTCTGTAATAAAATGATTAAACTATAGTGATATCAAATGTGAGTTATGTGTATATGGAGATGCAGTTTTTAAAATAGTGCAATTTATGGAAAAATCAAATGATAGTGTTGTCTAAAGACAAAATATATATGTCACTGTGATCTAATGCCAATATGTTGATATCAGAAGGTGATCAACAGTATTATCAATTAGATCAGAGAATCAAGGAGTGGTTGAATGTTAACATTCGAGGGTCTACTATGTTTTGGGTGACTAAGAAACTCCAACACACTAAACTAAATATTGAAACGTGGAGTAAGGAAGTGTTTGGTGATATTTTCAAAGTCAAGATTAATTTGCAAAGGAACTTGATATTATTTAGGACTCTATCTAGCAGACAAGTATGTCTCAAGAACTTAAGGATAGGGAGACTTCTCTTTTGGTCAAAACTCATAACATCATTTCTAAAGAGGAAGTGTACTGGAGACAAAGGTCTAGGTTTCTTTGGTTGAAGGCTAGAGATAAGAACACTAGGTTCTTCCATATTTATGCTTCCAAACATCACGCTTCAAGTAGAATCTATAAAATTAGGTTAGTTTCTGGAGAGGTTAGTAATAATAAAGTTATTTCCTTGGCTATGGTTGACTTTCTTTCCTCCCTTCTTTCCAAAGATCATTCACTTTACTTGGAAAATCAAGCCCTGCTTATTGATTTTATCCCCTCATTAGTGGATGAATTTACTAATAATTTTTTGACTTCCATTCCTTCCTTGGAGGAAATCAAGCTAGCTACTTTCTCTTTTGAGGGGGATAAGTCCTTGGGCCTAGATGGGTTTCCTGTGTTCTTCTTTCATAAATTATTGCACATTGTGGGTAGGGATATCTGTAATGTTGTTAAATAATTTTTTGGGTCAAGAACCATGCTTAAAGAAATTAATGCTACTTTCATAGCCTTGATCCATAAATCTCCAGGTGTTGATTCAGTTGAGTCCTTTAGGCTGATCAGTTTATGTAACTCGGTGTATAAAATTTTCTCCAAGGTTCTTACTCTTAGACTATTTTCTATCCTTCCCCATATTATTTCCCTCTAGTAGAGTGGATTTATTCTAGGTAGGAAAATTATGGACTCCATTACGAAGGTTCACAAGGTCATTCATTTGACTAACTCCTCTTCTACCCATGATTTCTTACTGAAAATTGATCTCTCGAAGACTTATGACCAGGTGGACTAGGAATTTTTGATTAAGATTCTCTAATCCTTTGGATTATGTGATAAATTGATGGCTGATGTTATTGTGAATGGTTCTTCCTGTTTCTTCAAGTCTTCTAGGGGGTTCCATTAAGGTGATCCATTGTCCCACATTCTATTTTCTATTTTGGCAGAGGGTCTAGGTCATTATTTTCAGAAATTGGCTTTAGAATATTTTTTAAAGGGCCTCATTCCTTCCTCTGCATCTAGGCCTTGCTCCAATGAGTAATTCATTGATGACATAGTTATTATGGGGTCTTCTACTATCTTGGAGGCTAGAAACATCAAACATGCTCTTTCTAATTATTCTCAAGCAATATGTCAAATTATTAACTGGAATAAGAGTTCCCTGTACTTTATTAATACACCTGAGGAAAGACAAAACAAAATCAGTAGAATTATTTGGTGTGAAATCGGGGCTTTGCCTACAACCTACCTTGGTCTCCCATTGGGCATGAAACCTCTTGACTCCTTTTGAGAAGATATTGTGGAAAGATTCATTAGGAAGTTGGTGGGCTTGAAGGGAGCTCTTCTAAGTCAAGTAGGAAAAATTCAACTTATGAAAGCTTAACTGCAAATTCTCCCTACCTATGCCATGAGTCTATTTAAAATCCCTAGAAAATTTTTAGATGTGATTGAATCGATTAACATAAATTTTCTTTCATGTGGAGTGGAAGAAAGAAAGAGACTGGTTCTTATGGCTTGGGACAAGGTTTATACTCCAAAGAAGTGGGTAGGGTTGGAGATTCGACCTCTAAGGGTGACTAACCAAGCTCTCTTGGCTAAGTAGATCTGGCATATCTATGTTGAGAAAAAAAAATGGAATGATATTATTCAAAAAATATATCTCTTCTCATTCCCTCATATATCAGACTTCATGATGTCTAATGTGAAGGTGCAGGGCTCTTTTATTTGGAACTATATCCAGCAAGCAAAGGAGACAGATTTTAAGGGTGCTAAGTGGCTTTTGGGTACTAGAAGGAGAATTAAGTTCTGGGATGATTGTTGGGTTAAACATTTTCCTCCGAATTCCATTCCTTCTATTCAACCTTTTATTGAAATATGTAAATAGAGATTTGTCCCATGGGCTAAAGATTACTAGGAGAACTAGTCATGGGTTGATCTTTCTAAAGTAGATTTTTCACTTAAAACCTTGATGATGGATTTGAATGTGTAGAAAGTGGACTCTACTAAGGAGGATAATTTGATCTGGGGGAAGCTCCCTTTGGGACTCTTTTATGTTGCTTCAGCTTCTGAGATTTTGTTAAAGCCTCTCGATCCTCTTCCCTTCTAGGCCCAGGTATGGGGTAAATGAATTACTCCAAAAATTAACATATTTGATTGGATGGTTTTGTAGGAAATAATATTCTTACCATTGATAATATCCAAAAGAGAGACATGTTTCTGACTAAAAGATTCTTTCTCTACAAGAATGCTAAGGAATTGATTTTCCATCTAGCCATTGACTGTCTTTACTCTAGAGATATCTAGTGCCTTACCTCGCAATGTTGGAAGATTTGTTGGGTTTTCCCAAACAATATGGAGAAATTTCTCATGTAGTGGAGAAATTTAGTAGTTCTTGTGGATAGGTTGTTGAGGAACATTATTTCCCCTAATGTTATTTGGAAAATATGGTGTAAACACAATGACAAAGTTTTTTGTGATACTGCCCTGCCTCCAGTTGTGATAGAAGAAAAGATTAAGAGAAGCATCAAAGAGAATTGTAATTTCTTCAATGGAGTCATGCTAGATTTTAATGTTGGAGTTACAACAAGAACCATAGCTAAATCTTCTTCCTTGCAGTAGAATTCCATTTGGCTTTCCCCTCCTCTTGGCTAGATTAAAGCCAATTTTGACGGTGTGGCGAAGGGGAATCTGGGCCCCGCTGGTTTTCGAGGTATAATTTGGGATGACATGGCTAATTTTCTTGCTATTGTGGCATTCCCCATTGGTGTCCAGACCAACAATGTGGTGGAGCCAATGTCTCTCCCGCAAACATTAAAAATAATTAATGAGGGAATGCCCTTGAATGTGAGGATCGAACGCAATTTGATGAATATATTAAATTGCATAAAAGGAACTACTAAGCCATCATGATCTATCAAGGCTATTATTGATGAGGCTAACATAATAATTAAATCCTCCAATGTCATTATATCGCATAACTTTAGGGAAGTGAACGGTACTATAGATGCACTGGAAAACATCACAGTTAAGGCTGAGGGCATCATGACCTAACATAGTGGTTGTGATTTGACCGTTGAGGTGAAGGCCAAGTTGGTGTATGATCTAACTCATAGAAAGTGAGGAAATTTGGAAAATCTAAAAAATCTCTCATGAAATTACGAATGTCATTAAATGTAGTTAATAGGGTTATGGAAAGGCTTGTGTTTCCCGAAGAAGTGAAGTGCAGACACGCGTATACTTGTAGTTTAAAAAATTTGAATTTACCTATTCTTATCTATCTCTATCTTATTTCCAACATTTCTATTGATAAACTATTCTTGAAAGGTATCATGGGGGTGGGCTTAAGTGTAAGGAGCCAAAGAACTATAAAAAATGGAAGAACCAAATAGATGTCTGGGATAAGCTCAAGAAGGGTGGCCTCACTAACTACATGGAGTGCCTTCATGGCTCTAAAGATGTTGTCACAAAATATTTTGTTGAGAGCTGGAAGGATGGTACTATGGTGATTAGAGGTATGGCTATTAAGATTACTGAAGACATAATTGTTGAGGTTAAAGGTTTAAACACCAAGGGCCTAAAGTTCTACAGGGACAAGAAGATATCCTAGAAGGCTATTCAACACTTCCCAAAGGATAAGGTAGAAGCTAAGAGTCTGGTGAAAGACTTTGGGGGGTGTTATTAAGTCGACTCCGTCAAGGAGTTCTAGGCGAAGGTGCTAATGGAAGTTATGGAGTACATCTCACTAGATGGGAGGTATAAAAGGGCCCATTCTTACCATTGTGTGTTGTTATGTCATTTCTGACATAAGGTGAGGGTTTCATTTCCTTTCTACCTTTTGTATTCTCTCCATCATAGTATAATTGACCATAAGAAAAAGAAAAGTAAGCCCATTCTACATGAGGGCCTGATTCTCCTTATTGTAGAGCATGTTAATAAAATTGTGGTTACCATTCCCCTAGTTCTCTTACAGAAAGAATCTGGCTCTACAAAGGCTTTAGGTAAAAGTATTAGGGTGAGGGAGGATAAGGCTGAGCCATTAGCTAAAAAATTAAAATTTGAAAAAATAAAGGAATGGATATAGAATCAGCTAGTGAGAGTGCTGAAGGTTATGAGGATACCGATTATATCCCCCATTTTCAGTCTGAAGATGAGAGTAAGGAGTATTTGTCAATCTTGGTGAGGGTTTCTAGCGAGGAAGAGGACAATTCTCTGTTAGCCCATATTTTCAAGGAGAAAGGAATTGAACAGGAAGGCACTGAGGGGGATGTGGGGGGTTAGAAAGTTCCAATATTGGTCAACTATGCTAGTTCTGAAGAGCATGATGTACCCATTTCTTTGAAGCTTGAAGTGGTTATGGAAGTACAGTCGAAGAGGAAGGAGGAGGACACCCTAGGTCAGGACACTGCTGAGAAGGGAAATATCACTTCTAGTTCAAGGAATATTCCTTTTTAAAGAATGGTTGATATGCAGTAGAGGAATTTCCACCTCCTACAAGATGACATAGATGAAAAAATGGCACCCGCATTCAGAGTTCTTGAAATTGCAAAGGCTATGTCTATGTACTTGGTTCAACTTATGAAATGGGTATTTGAGGAATTCAAAAGCATCAATCTTAGCTTATGTGATCTATCTGATCACATGGATTCTATTCAAGGTAATTAAGTCCCTAGGTTGGCCGGGGTTGATGGAATTAAGAACAAGGAGGATGAAAATGATTTGAAGACTCTGCGAGACAGATTTGACATCTTGGAGAACACTCTGAAGAAAAAAATGAAGGATAACAATTTCTTTATGGGTTCTACCATGGAGTGTGTTAAATTCATTAAATTGGAGTTGGATACTGGTTCCGCTATTGTGAAGATTGAGGATGAAAAAGATAATAAGGAGGATGCAAGTTTGGGCAAGCGCACGCGTTCTACCAAAAAGAAGAAAATCCAACACAGGATTTTGGAGCTTTCAGAATTCAACGTTGCCATCACAAGGGCCTCTAAGGATAAGAAGGAAGCAGAAGGAAATCTCCTAGAGTTTTCCTAGATCATTTTTTTCCCCTTCTTTTTTTCTAGATCATTTTTTGGCTTTGGTTGTCGGGTGGCCTAGCTGGTTTCTTGCTTTTTTCTATAGTTTTTTGTTTTGATCCTGGATTTTGTGGGCTGGGTCTCAGTCCTATTTCTGTTGAGTGGTTTTATTTATTTTATCCTTTTTGAAATTTCTTTAAGGGGTTTTGGGTCCCCATAAAACCTATTTTTACAAGTTATCAAAAATACTATTATCAATTGTTATACGTATGCATGACAGAGAAGAAAGATAAGGAACAAGTCAAAAATAATGTTGTTGAAAGTAATGTTGTTACAATTTATTAGTTGATAATGTATATTCATGGGAAAAAGGATGTGAATTACAAAACAATCCAATGACAATGAAGCTAGACCACACTAAAAGAAAGGTAATATGCATGTTCAATAATGATCAAATAACAATGCATATTCGAGAGAAGGGGGATAACAACAATGTTGTTATAAAGAGATGCTAGATTATAAAATTTATTATCAAATATACATAAATAGAGAAATGATCAAATAATAGGGGATATTATAGAATGAAGGTAAATAATAGTGTTATTAAAAGATGTATGTTTAATGATAGTGCGGTTTACAAAAGAAAGATGCATTGTTTAAAAGTATCAAGTTCCCCGTTCACAATAATGTACATGGGTGTCACGAGCCAGTGCTTGAACCCTATGGATATCTTTCTTACTGCTATCAAAATGACCTTTAAAATAATGTATTGTATGGTCACTTTCGACAAGTGTTTTTCATTATCATTAAAGGCCAGACATCAGACAAATTTAGACATTTTAGTGATGTTAAAAACATATCAAATATTGTGGTTACTCTTAGTCTTGATAGTTAAGCAGAAGTAATGTGCAAGCTCTATGGTCACTAGATTCTACCATCAAAACAAGAAAAAATGAAGAAAAAAATGACAGACATCCAATGGAGGAGCCAACAAAGAGGCTCGAGTTGAACTCTTGGTTAAAAGGTGACAATACATCAATAAGTTCAAGCTCTTTGTCTCAGCAATGGTATTAATTTAAACATGAATACTACAAAGAAACCCCAACGAGGTGGCATGAAGATAATAATGGTGGATAGAATGAAGATAATATAATTGTAACAAAAATAGATATAATTATTTCTAAGTATTCATGGGCTCACACTATTCAAGCCAGTGACATAAGCTTATATGGGTGTTCAAACATACGCTGAAGTTTATAAAAGATAACAACAGAAAGATCATAAAAACCCCAGAGATCATTGCAATAAACATGGAGAAGTCAACAAGTTGAAAACTAGAAAACTAAATAATTTTAAAACATGCAAATACAACAACAATATCAATGAAGACAGAGAGTAAATGCAAAGCTAGAAGCAGAGAGTAACTTAACTCTTGGTTACAAGCCGAGATGTGATGGAGCCTGAGCTTCTTAAGCATGTGCATGGACAATGCTATATATTATGGCGTGAAACTCCACTTTGCAAAGAGAGCCTGCAGTGTACAGGAGAGCCCGATCTCTCTATTTTAAATAGTTAACTCTAGTACCAAACACCGCCCAAGCTCATGCATAAACAACAAGTGACTCCAAGTCAAGAGCCCAAGTTCTTTTTGTTATAGAATCTACTCCAGAATAAATAGCCAGAGCTCCATGATCAAATGATATTTTCTATCAAGGGTAAAGCAATAGATATACCATATGCCAACTCAAGATCACAAAATAGAACTCTAAGATAACAACCCAGCTCCCAAGTAATAATGGCAAGTTCCAGTTTCGATAACTTGAGTAAAGAGGAGAAATAGAGTTACAATAATGATCGCCATATCCATAGCAAGGTGATGCCATAGTTAGTGTTCCAAAACACTCATGCCTCTACCAAATGCAAGAGATCAAATAACCAAAAACCAAGACAAATACAAATCCAATGAATTTTTGAGTCCATCGAGTACATGAAGGATTTATTACATTAAAGACTGTAGTGTTTTTGATAGGAGGATCCACGGGATGTTCACTTCTAAGTGTCACACCAAAATCACCTAGCCTATATCGAGGAGTAGATATTTCAAAAGGTTGTGATTGTTAGGTATTGGTAATGTTGACCTAGGCTGATGGGGTCAATGTTTAGCATATATTTGGTTTATATGTGATAGGGTTAGAGTTATATGTGAAGTGAGGTTAGGGTTTTGTATATGGTGGCTTGAGTTGTTAGGTTTTGATATGGTTTGGTGTGTTGGTAATGTATTTGAAAAGATGTAATTAAAAAATGCCAACATTAGGGGCTAGAATTGAGGCATGAATTATGCCTTAGAATTATGGTTTCTAGCTGATTTGAAGGTGTTTTTGGAGGGGATTAGTTTTTCCAAATTAGCCTTTAGGGATATATATCTAAGCTTCCTTCTCAGTTTTAGGGGTTCAAAATTTTGGGAGAAGGTGGCCTAGTGAGCATATTTCTTCCTTTGTACCTCTTTCATGCATTTTTTAGCCATCGGTTCATGTTTTATGCAGATTGTGTTAAAGTTAATACACATATTCCTTGGCATATTTTGTACTTTCTCATGTAACCATTTTGCATATTTTCAAGATAAGAAAGCTAGTCCCCATTATTCACATATTGTTTTTGAGATTCTATTATCAATCATTTTCAACATTTCTGCATATAAGTGTAATGTGTTTTGCAGTATAGATTAGAGAATTGATTCAATTCCTATTCTAGGTTGTCAAGTATAACCTTTTACAAAATCTTTATGTTTGTTGGCGGAATTGTTATTGTTTGTGGTACAAACCCTAATAGTGAGTTTTAAGTTAGCCTATATGTTGAATAGTGAATGTCACTACAAATCATAGTAATGTGTGTTTTGTGGATGCTAGCTTTAAAGGATGATAAGTGTGAATAATGTTTTGGTGTATCACCTTTTAGTTTATTTATTCAGTTCTAGTCATATTTTCCCCAACTAAAAATCAGATTCCACCCACAACTCAGGAAGGTTTCCATTGTGACCATGAGATATTAGTATGCCCTAATGCCTGAGTTAGGGTGATATTTCAAGGCCTTTAAAGTTTTTGTCATGCCTAGTGGGACCAGAAGGTCATAGTTATAACAGTTCTTGTTGGTTTTGATATGCATCGAGCAGGTTGCAAACCTTTGAGAGGTCATTATTTTGCATATCTAGCAACCATGAGGTTATATCTACTAGTTTTAGGTAGATTTAGTGCTTAAGATGGACTAGTATCCTCCATTTCATGAAAGTGTCCCTCGATTCTCAAAATATTAATCATATCAATACAACCCTGCCACTATTTTTGTGTCAGAATTTGAAGGATAGTACTCATCTCATGCTTACTACCCTCCAACCCAACATAAATTTTATTGGTATAATGTCTATTAGTGGCCACAAGGGAGTCTCTTTAATGATTCTTAGAATTATCCCCATCATGTTCCAAACATGAGCCTTGATGATATTCTAAAGAACTTTCAAGACAAATTGAGATCTATGGAGAAAGAGAAAGAGTATGGCATGCATTAAGAGGAGCTATCTTATCAATCTCACATACTCTAGCATGAGATGGAGGCTCAAAGGTATGAGCATGAGTTATTTTCCAAGCAAGTGGCATATAAAGAGTAGAAAATGAGGCAGTTAATGGAAAGATTACAAGAGCTAGAAGCTCAAGGAGCTTCTTGTGCCCTAAGTCAGCCTATATTCCAAGAAGGCTCCAAACTGGAGATTCCAAGTTATAAGCTTGCAAAATAAATAGTACAAACCCTACAAGAACCCTTGAGTGAGAATAGTCAACCAACAGACTTCATTGATTCTCAATCTGAGATGCGTTGTGTAGCTGAACCAGATGAGAAAGTTACTAAGTTATAATGGCAGCCTTCATGGACTAAGCACCCTAGTTTTTAGATGCCAAATCTTATAAAGGTTACCCAATGTGGGCCATCTCAATATCAGGGAGCTAAAAAGGAGGTTGATGTTATTGCTTCAAATCTAGTAGAACAAATAGATAAAGCTCAAGAGAAAAGCCAGCTGGGACAAGAGGTATTGGATTCAGTTGCAGATCTGCCTACATATTTTGAGAAGGATAGTGAAAAAAATACATCATTGGTTGTAGGAGACTATTTTGGGAAAGAAAAGATGGTTGTGCTCTTCTTTGATGAGTTAAACTCTTTTTTTGATCAATATGAGGAAGATGTGATTTCAATCACATCAACACATCAACAAGATGTTCATGATAGGGAGGGTGACCAAAGCCTAGAGGATTGTTTTGACACCATTATTGAAGATTTCTATGAGAATCTTAATGTTGAGATGTCAGAATTGTGCCTATTGAAGGGTGCTCTATTTTGGAGAAAATTATTTCTAAATATTCTATGTAAGAACACAAACTAGACCCAAGGGCTCATGATTTCTAGCGGGTTAATAGTTTTGATAAGCTCCTAGCTGACCTAACATAAGATGATGGTCCTTTGAGAATGGAGGAGGAGTTGACATGGTTGTTAGTAATGCATGACAATCATGACGACTCAAAGATAATGAAGGAAAGTAAATAAATCAGCAAGGAAAGCTCCAAGTTCATACTCTCAAGAGGTTTTCCAAATCGGTATCTGAGCCGGCTAGAGAAGAGTGAAGAGGCCTCATTTACATCAACACCTGATTATGAGGATGTTGATATGCTTTATTTTCTAGTCTTCCTATATTTTCCTATAAGCATGTGCATAATTCCAATTTGAGAAGAAAAGGCAAATATTTCAATGAACCAGTTTTCCCTAAGTGATGTCAAGCACAGTTAGGTCAGTTTTAGTTTTAGCTTTCCCAGGTTTCAATAAGTCTTCAAGATTCAGGGTTTGTTTGGGTTGCCAAGGAAGAGTATCATTGAATCAAGGGTGGCTGTCAACACTCAAAAAAGTGGGAAAGGCATACCTTAAGGTTTTTTTTCAATGTCTGCAAACACAAGAAATCATTCCTTAATGATCAACAATACATTTACAATTTGTGATAATAAAGATTTTGCTTCACTATCACCAATCATAAACATACACACAATTATTGGGAAATGGTTTTATTTTATCCATTGTCTAGGTTTAGGGTTTCAAATAGGTGATTAACAGACATAATTCCCAATGGAACATTTTAGGCTGCTGGTCCCAATGTTTAGCAGGAAGACATGCATCAAAAGTCACCTGAATTGTTGCCCTAATTTTGTACATGCGGGATAGTAATTAAGAACAATAAAAAATTGCATGAAGGTACGCCTCTTTAACACTAATGTTCAGCTAATGAAGATGAAAAAAAATTCTATTGCATTCATATTGTTAGGTTACATTGTACTCTAAGTATTGATCAGATTCAAATTTTGAAATTTATAATTGATCATTGCATTGTGCATTCAAACTGAATGTAGTAAATAAATGTTCCTTCCATATTATATCTTTCATATTGAAAACATAGAGGAATATGCATAAAAGAAAATAAAATAGAATCATAATGATGTTTAGGGGTCCATACATTGCCTTTAAGAGGTCTTCTGCATTTTGTAGCTATTTATCTGCATTATCTCAGTTTTCAGGTCCTTTGCATTTGTCTTTGTTTGTCCTACATCCTAGGTTTAATTTTGGTCTTGTTTCCTGCATCATGGAGAAAAGGTGTCAGATCCAAGTTGGATCTAAGTAATACACAAAGACCTAAAATCATCATAAAAAATCAAACTTCTATAATTGTACAGTTACAAATAACATCAATGCAATGGAAAGGTACACATCTACATTAACAAAATAATAACATCAAAGAGGAATATCTTTATGGAACCCTTTACTATATTTGAAAGATGCAATGAGGAAGAGAATCATAATTGGTTACATTATCATGAATTGCTATAGTTTGTCAGTGATCATCACTCTGATTATCCATACACTCTAGGAATCTAGAACAATGTAGCTATCTATTATCCCCTTTCCCATAGAAAGTTTCATGCAAGCAGTGCTCTCTTGCAAAAGTGGCATAACTATGGCAAGGTGATGTTTAAGCTTGCTGAAAATAGATAATATATGTAATGTTGTTTGTCAGTGTCACGAGCCCGTTCTCGAACCTCATGAAGATGTGCAAATGTTCAAAATGTGCAAGCAATGAGAGAAATCAAAACTAGGTGCAAGACAAGTGTTGTATGTGTAAAAGAGAAAGAGATGTACTAATATGCAAAATTAATTACTGATCTACAATAAAATGATTAAACTATAGTGATATCAAATGTGAGTTATGTGCATATGCAGATGCAGTTTTTAAAATAGTGCAGATATCAATAGGTTAGAAACAATATTATCAACTGTTATGTATATGCATGATAGAGATGAAAGGTGAGGAACAAGAAAATAGTAATGTTGTTGAAAGTAATATTGTTACAATTTATCAGTTGATAATGTATATGCATGGGAAGAAGGCTGTGAATTGCAGAACAATCAAATGACAATGAAGATAGGCCATAGTAAAAGAGGTAATATGCATATTCAATAATGATCAAATAACAACGCATATTCAAGAGAAGGTGGATAACAACAATGTTGTTATAAAGAGATGCTATATTATACCATTTATTATCAAATATGCATAAATAGAGAAATTATAAAATAACAGGGGATATTTGAGAATGATGGTAAATAACAGTGTTATTAAAAGATGCATGTTCAATGATAGTGTTGTTTACAAAAAAAAGAAGCATTATTTATAAGTATCGAGCTCTTTGTTCATAGTAATGTACATGGGTGTCATGAGCCCATGCTTGAGCCCTATGGATATCTTTCTTACTACTCTCAAAATGGCCATTTAAAAGCATGTATTGTATGGTCACTATCCACAAGTAGTTGTCATTATCATTAAAGGCTAGACAGTAGACAAATTCAGATATTTTAATGATGCTAAAAATAGAGAAAATATGGTGGTTACTCTTAGTCTCGACAGTAAAGGAGCAGTAATGTGCAAGTTATATGGTCACTAGAGTCTACCATCGATAGAAGATAACATGAATACAAAAATGACAGACCTTTACTGGAGGAGACGACAAAGAGGCTCGAGTTTAACTCTTGGTTAAAAAGGAGGCAATACATCAATAAGTTTGAGCTTTCTGTCTCAGCTGTGGTATTAATTTAAGCATGAATACTACAAAGAAACTCAAAGGGGGTGGCATGAAGACAATAATGGTTGACAAAATGAAGACAATAAAATTGTAACAACAATAGATATAATTATTTCTAAGCATTCATGGGCTCACACTATTCAAGACAACAATATAAGCTAATGTGGGTGTTCCAATAGAGGCTCGAGTTGAGCAAAGATAACAACAGAAAGATCATAAAAACCCCAAAGATCATTGCAATAAACATAGAGAAGTCAAAAAATTGAAAGCCCACAAACTGAAGAGTTTTAAAACATGCAAATACAATAGCAAGATCAATGAAGATAGAGAGTAGATGCCAAGCTAGTAGGAGAGAGTAACTTATCTCTAGGTTACAAGCCGGGAGATGTGATGGAGCCTGAGCTTCATAAGGATGTGCATGGACAATGCCATATATTATGGTGTGAAACTCGACTTTGCAAAGAGAGCCCACAATGTAGAGGTGAGTCAAATCTCTCTATTTTAAACAATTAGCTCCAGTGCTAAATACCACCTGAGTTCATGCATAAACAACAAGTGAGTCCAAGTAAAGGGCCCAAGCTCTTTTGGTTACACAATCAACTCTAGATTAAACAGCTTGAGCTCCATGCTCAAATGATAGTCATTGTGAAGGATAAAGTGATAGATATACAACCATATGCTAGCTTGAGATCACAGACTAGAACTCCAAGATAACAACCCAACTCCCCAATAATAATGGTGAGTTCTAGTTTGATAACTTCAGTACAGAGGAGCAATAGAGTTCTATTAATGAACGTCATATCCACAGCAAGGTGAAAACATAATCAGGGTTTCAAAAACATCATTCCTCTACCAAATGCAATAGTTTGAATAACCCAAAACCAAGACAAATGCAAATCCAATGAATTTTGGAGTCCATCGAGTACATGAAGGAGTTATTACATTAAAGACTACAGTGTTTTGGACATGAGGAGCCTCAGGATGTTCACTTCTAAGTGCCATGGAAACATCACCTAGCCTATGATGTGGAGTAGAAATTTCAAAAGGTTGTGATTTTTAGGTATTGGTCATGTTGACCTAGGGTGATGGTGTCAGTGTTTAGCATATGTTTGGGTTATATATGATGGGGTTAGAGTTATATGTGAAGTGGAGTTAGGTTTTTGTATATGGCGGGTTGAGTTGTTAGGTTTTGATATGGTTTGGTGTGTTGGTAATGTATTTGAAAAGATGTAATTCAAAAATGCCAATATTAGGGTCTAGAATTGAGGCATGAATTATGCCTTAGAATTAGGGTTCCTAGCTGATTTGAAGGGGTTTTTAGAGGGGATTAGTTTTTCAAAATTAGCCTTCAGGGGTACACAGCTGAGCTTCCATCTCAATTTTAGGGGTTCAGAATTTAGGGAGAAGGTGGCTTAGTGAGCATATTTGTTCTGCTATCCCTCTTTCGTGCATTTTGTAGCCATTGGTTCAAGTTTTATGCAGATTGTGTTCAATTGAATGCACATATTCCTTGACATATTTTGTACTTTCTCATGTAACCATTTAGCAGATTTTAAAGATAATAAGGGTAGTCCCCATTATTCACATATTGTTTTAGAGATCGTGTTATCAATCCTTTTCAACATTTTTGTATTTAAGTGTAATGTGTTTTGCAGCATAGATTATAGAATTGATTCAATTCCTATTCTAGGTTGTCAAGTATAACCTTTTGCAGTATCTGTATGTTTGTTGGTAGAATTGTCACTATTTTTGGTATAAACCCTAATAATGAATTTTAGGTCAGCCTATATGTTGAATGGTGAATGTCACTGTAGATCTCGATAATGTGTTTTTTTTGAATGCTACCTTGAAATTCTAATAAGTCTCAATCAAGTTTTAGTGTATCATCTTTTACTTTATTTATTCAGTTCTAGTCATCTTTTCCCCTTTTCCCCAATTATAAATTAGTCATAGGTGATATTCAAAATCCAATAGGAACCAACCTAGAATCTAAAGATTCCTTCTTAATCAGGGTTCACCCACAACTCAGGAAGGTTTCTATTTTTACCATGAGATATTAGTGATGAGCCTTTTCTTTTTCAGCAGTTTGCTTGCAAAATAGATACTTTAAACTTATGGTTTTATATGTATATTTTATATATGTAAAGACATAAATACGTAAGTGGATGATAAAAGAACATGGTGTATTTTCTTGGAACTAATGGGTAAAAATTACAGTATATAAGTAGTTATATACTAATGAATGATCCTATTTCCTATGCTATGTTTGTCGGTAGTCTCATTCCTTTAGCCATGTGCCTTGCAAGAGTATTAATTGGAAACTAACACTTCTTTCTTAGTATTAATGATAAAATATATATGTATCGAAGGTTGTGTATGCTAACCATTTTGTAGGGATCAAGTCATAGTGCATTCAAGAATATCATTGTGGTGCTGAAGGAGTCAAGGACAGTCATTGCTGCAAAAGCACCATCATGTCTAAAGAATCAAGCAAACAGTTGAAGAAGGGCATGGTGCAAGACTTTCATGGGAGGAAAAAATCAATACAGTTCCTGAGTAAACATAGCACGTGGATCTAGAGCCACCATATTCAATATTCTGGAAAGGACTTGAATACTTACTCTTGCTGATTGATATTTTCTGTTATAAGCATTATGTATCCATTAGTGATCCTCATTAATGGCATGATCCTAGATTTAGGGAGTAGTTGTAGTTTCTCTTTAAATAAGCTGACTATTGTAACTCTTAAAGTTATTCGAGTTAGTTGATATATTTTCTAGAATAGAAGTTGATATTATAATAGTGTTTTACTTTCCAAGTACATTTCTCGATGAATAAATAGAATGCATAATTTGAGTTTCATTCTCTTATCTTGATTGCATTTATATTCTCTCAAACAAGGGGGCCCACTTTGGTGAGTGAATCACTTTGTTAGAAGTAGAAGTGATTTCCTTTTTCATTAAGAAGTAATTAAAACTTTGTTGTTCCTACAGCCACTGGTAACAGAACTTGTAGACTGTTCCTGCAGCATAGGCGAGTAGAGAAGTTCCTATTCATGATTACTATTTTCTTAGAGTAAACTCATTTAATTGAGACAGTATAGATTTCCTAAAGCTTAATAAATTTCAATTCCATAGTATTAGCCATGAGAATCAAGAAGGTTTGAAGCATATACTTTGCAAATACCATTCCAAGTTTACGTCCATGTTCGATAATTAAATGGGGCTGAATAATCTACTTATCAGCCATTTAGGGTGTCCAATCCTACAATAGCAGTCCAATGGTGTGTTTCTAGGAAAATTATTTAGCCAAGCATTTTTTGTGCCACTGTCGGGGATGGTGTTCAAACTTACTTTGGTGTTCACGTTCCTAGTTTTCATAATTTAGGACTCAATTTCAAGAAATCATTTTATGCATAGAAGAAGAGATCCTTGTGGGAGATTCCTTCCTCACCAATACTAGGCTAAACCCTTTGATATTTTCAATCCCAAGCTAGAGGAACCCTGAGTTGAGAGTGAAGAAGAAGACACATTTGGAAACCCATTTGTTGATGCCCAAGGAGAAATATCATCACCATCATCCTCTGAAGAATCACTACATTTGCATGTCCTATTTGATGAGCTTGGGTATCAAGACAACCCATTAGCTCTTATTATCTATCATCCATAATGGCTAGGATCTCCTCCATGGATTTCTCAACCTACATTTACTTTCCCAATTCTTCCTCAACAAGGTAACCAAAATCTAAAGAACATACCATCCTCTACACTTCCAAAATTCTATTGCCTTGTCACTCAAGACCAAGAGACCTTCCTCTTTGATTTTGATATCCTCTATAGGAGATATGACTACACAATTGATGCCCATAAGATGAAATTATTTCCATAAACTCTTATAGAGGCTTCTCTAATGTGGTTCATGGGGCTAGGAGCTAATGTTGTAGAAAATTGGGATGCCATGAGCAACATGTTTCTTTCCAAATACAAAGAGTACTATAGAGAAGAATATTTAATGGGAGATGACATCTTCAAAATGTCACAAAAGGAGGATGAAACCTTGGAAGACTATGTTTCTAGGTTTATGTTTAACCTGTTACGCAACACTCAACACTAGTTGAATGAGGAATAATAGAAGCATCTATTCCTCAAAGGTGTTAATGATGGAAGCATAGAAGCATTAGACCTTATGGCCGGTGAGGATATCACTCAGAAGAATTGGGAAGATATCAAGACTATATGTCTGAATTACTTGAGAGCTATAGTGAAAAAAGGAAGAGGAATAAGAGATTTGCCTCATAAGACAAATAGTTCAGGAGTATCTAATATAGAGTTGTCCAACCTCCTGTCTGAATTTAAGGAGGACATTATTAATGATGCGGCCACTCAGATAGACAACCTGTAAGCCCAGAGGAAGAAGGAGGATGTAGAAGCTATGTTGGTTAAATTTTTCTCTCATTGCATAGAGAAGAAAAGAAATTGTAAGTGCAAAATAGTTACATTCGTGGACACTACCTCAATGTCCATTGAGTTCAAAGCCATAGATGAGGAGAATGGAGAGGTTTTCTATGTGGCTCAATGGTGACCATGGGTTCAAAGACAAGGTATGCCTCAAGACCCCCTAAATAATTTTGGTTATAATAATAGTAATCAGTGGAAAAACCAAAACCCCCAAAATTCTTGCCCTCAAGGGCATAATTGGAATCATAATTGGTCTAATCAATAACCACATTATAACCAAAACTATGAGTAGCCATAGTATAACCAAAATTATCAACAACTAGAGTACAACCAAAAATTTCAACAACAGCCTCCATTTAACCCATACCAACACACGTTTAACCAATATCAGCATCTACAATAGAATAACCAATGGAAACCACATGGTAACTTACAAGAACAACCTCAGTGGGGACCCAATCAACCTAATTAGCAGCACGATATCATGCCTCCACCTTCACAAAAAGTTATCGTGCCTCCACCTCCTGCAACCAATAATAGTCCTCAGAAGCCACAATTGCTTGCGCAGCCAACTCCAAATCCTAATAACAAGCAGCAAGCTTATTCATTGCAAGTGAATGACATCCACCTATAATATGGAACTACATTACCTATGCCTAGGGATCCCATAATAACTGATGTTTATGATGCTGAGGAAATTCCTGACAATCAAAACACTATTGTTCCACCACCTACTCCAGTTTTGAAAACTCCACCTTATCCACAAAGATTGGATCAACAATTAGTACCCCCTAAAGAGAATCCTATTGCAACTAATCTGATTGACCAACTAAATAAAATGACCTTCCAAATACCTTTATTAGATGCCCTCAAAGAAATTCCCATTTATAATAAAGCAATCAAGGAAGCTTGTATCAAGCACCCTGGTAGGAAAAAGAAAGATCATGATACCGTCCATGTCCTTGGGAAGCTTTCTGATCTTATGTTAAGTAAATCATTGATGCCTAAATACTCTAATCTAGGGATTCCAATGGTTACCATTCACATTAATGGTATACAAATATAGAATGTTTTGGTTGATTTAGGGGCATCTATCAATGCAATGACTATGGATGTGTTATTAAGGCTTTGCATCATTGGGTTGAGTGAAACACCTGTCATACTCTAGTTAGCTAATAACTCCACTGTTAAGCCAGATGGTATGGTAGAGGATATTATTGTCACACTAGATTCATTGGATTACCCCTCATATTACATCATCTTGTCCCCCAAAGCCACACTAGGAGGATATCCATTAATCCTAGGAAGGCCTTGGTTGGCCACAGTAGATGCTTGCATGTCATGTTGATCAGGTAAAATGACCATATTTTATGGAATTCATACCAAGAAATTAACTCTATATTCTCTAGCTAAACCCCAAGCTGAACTTGACCAAGTTGTCTAGCCAGATCTAGGAGATGCTCCCCTCGAAACCAATTCAATGCAGTATCTTATGGTTATTGGTAGAGATCCATTTATGGCCTCACAAGAGGAAGATGACATACTGGTAGCAATCCTTAAAAACTAGTATGGCTCTAAAGCACCCTCTTGTCATGTCCCTGACTATTCCCTACAAACCATATTACCCAAAAAACTATCATCTAAGTTTCCTCTAGCACCTGATTATCTCCATACCTTGTTACCCCATGAGATAAATTCACCCTCATTTGCAGAAGTTCTTATGTTGGATAAAGTCAAAAGAGTAGAAATTTCCTTAGGTAAAGAATTGAATGTCAATAAGAATCTCACTGAATCTTAGATGTCTAGTCTTCTCTAGCTTTTAAAAGAGTGTCAGCAAGCTTTTTCATGGGTCTATACTGACATGAAGGGACTAGACCAAAGACTATGTACCAATAAGATCTATATAATTCTTGAGTCTAGATGAATTAGGCAAGCCCATAGAAGAATAAACCTTGCACTGAGAGATAAATTAAAGGTTGAGTTATAAAAAATCCTACAAGCTAGCTTTATATATCCTATTTTTGACAGCCAGTGGGTCTCTCCTCTTGTAATTGTCCCAAAGAAAGGTGGAAAATGGTGCGTTTGTGTGGACTATAGAGAGATTAATAAAGCCACTAAGAAAGATCACTTTCCATTACCTTTTATTGACCATGTACTTGAAAACCTTGCTGGTAAGAAGTATTTTTCATTCATGGATGGTTTCAGTGGCTACAACCAGATCCAGATATCACCTGAAGATTAGGATAAGACAACATTCACTTGTCCCTAGGGAACATTTTCCTACTTTGTCTTTCCATTTGGATTATGTAATGCACCTGCTACATTTTAGAGGGCAGTAATAAGTATTTTCTCTTACATTGTTGCTGACTGTGTTGAAATATACATGGATGAATTCACTGCATATGGAACTAAATTTGAAGAGGCTCATGCTAATTTGGGAAAATTTCTTAAAATATGTCAAGAATATAACCTCTCACTTAATAGTGAGGAGTGTTATATGATGATTGAGGAGGGATTTGTCCTAGGTCATTACCTCTCATCCTTTGGCATTTAGGTTGATCCTGCAAAGATTGCAGTCATCATTACACTCCCCACTCCAGGAAAGTAGAAGGATGTCAAGATTTTCCTTGGTCATGCTGGTTACTACAAGATATTTATCAAGGACTTTAGCCAACTTGCCGCCCCATTATACAATTTGTTGAAGAAAGAAGAAAAATTTGAATGGATAGCTAACTATGAACTATCATTTCAACAGTTGAAATATTTTTTGACAAAGACCCCTATTCTTAGAGGACCTGACTAGAAGATGCCCTTTCATATCCACATTGATGCATCTGACTATGTCATTGGGGAGGTGCTAGGACAAAAAGAAGGTATAGTTGAGCATGCCATTTATTATATAAGAAAAAATCTGCAAGGTGCTACATTGAATTATACTGTAACTAAAAAGGAACTAAAATCTCTCATCCTAATGATGGATCATGGAGTGTGATCCAAAATGTTGATTCTAAAAAAACTTACAAAATCAAATCCAGAAGCAAAGAATTGATTTAAATAGATTGTGGAAATTTGATAATGTTGATTAAAAAGGAATTGCTTGCTATAATCTATGCACTTAATAAATTCAGACATTACATAAATGGTTATGAAGTATTTGTCTATACTAATCACTTAGTAATAAAATACTTGATGAAAAACTCACCATCTCTGGTAGGTTAGCCCATTGGATACTCCTCATGTAGGATTTTGATGTAACTATCATTGATAAACAAGGTAACGCTAATGTGGTTTCTGATTTCCTCTCTAGATTACAAGTTCCTGATTAATCCTATAGAAATTGATGAAAGCTTCCCAGATGAGCACCTATTCTCTATTGCAACTTAAAATCCATGGTATGCTAACATTGGCAACTACCTTGCTACAAGAAGAACACCACATCATTTTTCACCTCATGAATGTAGGCTAATGGTTGAGAAAATCTTTGAATTTTCATGGATCTCTGGATTTATGCTCTACATAGGTCCTAATCAAGTCACTTGTAGATGTGTTCATGAAGATGAGACCTATGATATCATTTGGGCTTGTCATGATGAGTCGTGTGGTGGCCATTTTTCATGAAAGAGGACGACATACAAGTTATTGACAACTAGATATTATTTTCCTACCTTACATAAAGATGCAGCTAAGCCTACTAGGCACTATGACCAATGCCAGCGAATGGGCCACCTAGCCAAATATGATGAAATGCCCTTGCAACTTCAGGCGGTGGTGACACCATTTGACAAATGGGGCATCGACTTTGTTGGTCCCATCGAGCCATCTTCCCATGGTAAGTCTTATATCTTAGTATGCACTGACTACGCCATGAAATGGGTTGAAGACAAATCAATTTGGCATGCTAGGGATCATAAGGTAGTAGAGCTTCTCTATGTTTATCTTTAGTAGGTTTGGTGTACCTCGTGAAATAGTAATAGATCAAGGTGCGCAGTTTACCTCTAATATTATTGTTGAATTGATGAATGAGTACACAGTGAGATATGGTAAATCTTCAACATACCATCCTCAGGCCAATGGGTAGGCTGAGATCACAAATCGGTAAATTAAAGCCATTCTAACCCCAAAATTCTGTTGTTCACAAAAAGGATTGGGCTACCCGCCTTCCTAAAGCCATTTGGGCTTATCGAACAACTTGGAAAACAATGATTGGTTTTACTCCTTTTGAGTTGGTTTATGGAAAATCTGCATCCATGCCTATTGAGTTTCACCATAAGACTCTCAATATGACATTGGATTTAGATATCAACCTTACGAGGGCACAAGACAACAGGGTCTTGTAGCTTAATGGACTGGATGAGTAGAGGAAGTATGCACTTCACAATACCGAATTGATTCAGAGGCAGAGAAAGAAGTGACATGATAGATTCATCAAGGATAAGAAATTTTCCATTGGTGATTGGGTCATTCTCTATGACTCAGGCTATCAACATACTCCAAGAAAATTCTAGACCCAATGGTAGGCCCTTATGAAATAATTTCAAATTTTGACAATGGTGCAGTTCAAATTTCTATCATTAATCCTGTGAAATTCAAACTGCTTGTCAAAAGGCATTGTCTTAAGAACTATCACAAACATGTGAGTTGTGAAGACTTCCTATAGTAGTTCTAGCAAAGCATAGACATCCACACTCTTGCATCTGAAGCATCTGGGTCTTCCACCCAGGTTTCCACCACTATGATTTTTATCAAAGATTCCATAATAAAGATTTAACTTTCTGTGAAATGATTTCTCCACAATAAAATCCACCTCACCTCCTCTCTCTACCATGTGTCTATACCATTGCATCACTCCATTAGTGTATGTATCATAGAAGAACACTCTTCCTACAACACATCATAGGTTAGTGACACATACTTTTTCTCGTATAATATTTTATTATTTTTATTTGGATTAAATATTCTTTTCATTTGTTTACTCTTGCACGCAAAGGCTTGGCGGGACCCATTCCTTACAATTAGTTGAGGGAGGGATTATTTAATTCTTGTTTCAAAATATTTTCAAGTTAACATTATCATGCAAAAAGGAAAACTTTATTTCTTGTCTTTTCACGATGACTGTCATCATGCGGGAGCTTATCTGTCCTCCTGTGATTATGTCATCATGATTTGAAAGAAATTAAAAGCTAAGGTTCACGTAATAATGATATTTTCACGATGTGTTAGGTAATAGAACTTAACACACACAGATGTATTTATGAATATCATTCAAAGTAATGCTTATTTTCCTGGAACTAAAAGCTATTCTGTACTCCAATTTTTCTCATAAGCAACACCTTTAGTTCGTAAGTAGTCCTGCATTTTCTAGTTTTTTGTAGTGTCTGTGGAGCTCTTGCAAAGCCATTTTTGTCATTAATAATGGGTGGATACTTTCATAGGCATGAGCCTATAGATCATAGAGTTCTAATTGGGGACCTAGCCACCTGTGAAATGTTTCAAAGAAGGGGATGGTTGGATTACTGCCTTAGCCTTAACGACTTTGATGAATAAATTACTTTCCAATTTCTAAACACTCTAAACAATGGGTTTGCAATGATTAAAGGTCTGAGGATAAAATTCTCAGAGGACATCATGGTATAAATTTCAAAGTTGCCATAGGAAGGAGAAAAAATGAGTAAGGATATTGACTTGTGCTCAGCTAGGGCACAATTTACCCTACATGGTGACCCATGGTTGGACGTTGATAAGAAGCAGGGAACTTCAAAAACATCACTACCCATGGATTATATGTAGTCATCTATGTTCATAATTCCTACTTCACTTGTTAAGGTCGTTACAAGTACCCCCATGGACTGCATTTCAAGATTTTGAGCGCCCTCCGCCATGAAAATAGGCCAATAAACTTACCTAGTTTTCTATTGAACATTGTGAAAAAGAAAGCATCTCTAGTACACTTAGGAAAAGCTCAATCTATTTCCCATCATTTTTTAATGAACTTATTTATAGAAAGATAGTTAATTAAGCAATCGATTGGGACTTGGGATGAATTATTGGCCATGGAGGAAATAGCACCTAGAGTGGTTGGCCCTAGAGGCCAGGCTATAGGAAGAAGGGTTAACATAGCAATGGGGGTTCGTAAGATAATATAGAAAAAAAAGGCCATTCATGAAGCCTCTTCTTCTAAACCTAACATATCTAGGAAAAGATCTTGCAATGATATTACTCCTCTATCTGATAAAAAGAAAGGTAAAACTAGGGAAGCCGATGTCAATTCTAACACTTTACCTTCAGTGGAAACTAGGTCTGTTAACATGGAATAAAAAGGTAAAACCCTAGATAAAGAAGGTATGACTCCAAAACAATAACCAAATAATAATGAAGATGTTAGTAACCTAGCTGAGGAACCTTTTCCCTCTCCCAAGGGGGAAATGCCAGAAGAACCTCTTGTAGCCACTACAGAGGAGGTGTCCACTAGCTTGAAGAAAGGACCTCCCTCGCACTGGGAGTAACTTATGAGGGTCAAAAAGATAGTTAGTTATATATAAATGTACTTTATCATACCAACCCTGGTTACAAAATACAAATAATAGTATGTATAAATCTTCGTACAATTAGGCTATCACTTCATATCGAGATGCTTGTCAGCCTAGGCTCCCGAAACTGTGTTGGGACATCATCAAGAGCCACACCCTATAGAATAAAGCACATGTAAAATATTTATTACTACACACAAGTAACATACATATGTATCCATAATTAATCTTAAACAATTAATTACATTTCATTTTTCAACACATGAAGTGGGAACCCCATTGTGCCCCCCACTAACATCAGTTGATACCTGAAAGAGTACGATAAGATGACAATATATTAGTAAATGTATGAATTTTATAGCTCTAATTGATAGAGATTTAAGCATGTACACCAAATGAATCTATAAAAAAAATAATGGGTACACAATTTATAATATACCATACAGGTGTCAAGGCCAAATGAAATGGCCAAAAATGTGGAGTCATCCACCTGTCTCAACTCCTCCTCTGTCATCGATTGAACATAAATGGACCAAATATATATACATAAGTGCATACAGTCATAAAAATAATCTAAATAAATAAATTATTTTCAAATTAATTAAGTCATGTGACAAATTTATTTAGAATGTTTACTCTTACCATATCAATAAGAGTTAATGGCTCTGCGTACCCCTCCTCAACACTGTCATCAGACACACATTCTCCATGAGGTGTTGTAACCTCCATAGTTGTGTCTCTTGTATCCTCCTCATCAATAATATACTGATATGTATCAGCATTAGTAAGCAGTCTGAGGCACAAATTCTTGCACATAATGCAAGTATGGGGCACACATACATGTGAACTGGTGCCCGATATCGATGCGCCAACATCATCTACACCAGGATGCAACAATGACCTAGTCTACATGATCAACTAATCACTCAGCATGTGAATGGCCCTAATACTCTATGAGGCAGTGCTTGCAATGATATCGGGATGCTGTACTAGAGGAGGGTGTCCGACATTAGTGGGGGGAGAAATGTACTAGCCTTTTTGTGCTAGGCAAATGGCCTAGTCTGAGGAGCTCCTCTACCTACACCCATGTTGGGCCTCATGCTCCAATAATTGAATTTATTAGCAACCACAAACTCAACATACAATTTTTTTATAAAATAGAAAGGGAGCTCCAAATTGCTATGGGGTGGTTTATCAAAACCGTCCACTAGCAATCCCAAAACTGTGTACGCATTGCATCATTTGTGCATCATTTTATTGATAATTTAATCTTTTTGCGTCAAATTTTAATCTGGTTTTAGGATTCAAAAAAAGGGAGGATATATCTTCTTTAGTTATATTAAGGGCCACAACCCCATCATGGTCAAGCCCATCATCAAATTGGCATGCATATCATCACGCCAATGAAGAGCAGCATTATGTTGCCGTGTGAGTGATTCAATGTTTTCAATGATAGTATTTAGGGTGGCAAGCATGGGACCTAATGTGGGTATATTATGATATGGGTTTTGGAAACCTCATATAGTGTTCAGATTATCTTGTATCAAATCTTCTAAAGATCGAGGGTTTTGAAATGAGGGATTGTTATTTGGTGCAGGAGGGTTATTTTCTTCATTGTTGTCTACCATGCCTGCTTAAATAAAAAATAAATACAAATTCCAATTTGATTTTATATATTATTAAATAAATAAATACAAAACCCTATTTCAACCAAAAAAACTATATTTAGCATCAAAATGAAATAAAATAATCAAAATATACAAAGACTGTACTTACCATATATACTACAGAGTCAAATTTGTTGTTGGGGGAATCAGGTACCCAAAAAAATTGAGTATAGGATATATAGAGATGTTTTAAAAATGTAAACAATGAGAGAAATGAGAAACATGACCCGTGGGTTTTGATTTATGCTACAGGTTTCGACTACCCAATTTTTTTGGGTACATGATTTTTTCGGGTACCTAATTTTTTTTTGGGTACCCGATTAGGCTTGTGCTTTGGTGTTAGGTTTTCCCAGGTGTACTAACACCTAGGCCTACTAAAAATTTAACAAGAATTTTCATGCGCTTTTGGATGAGTGAAAAGTGATTTTTTTTCACATTGCCACTGTTTGGCCCATCATCATCTTGCACATACCCTTAAGTATCTTAGTACTTCATGGATTTCAATGTTGCTTTCTTGTGAGGAAGATAACTTTCTTATAGGTGTTCATCTATATGCAAGCTTTAATCATTTCAAGTTCAATTTTTCTTAGTATATATTAATTTTCTTAAAATATATTATTGATGATACATTTTTTATTAGTCTATCTACCAATAATAATACAAGGTGAAGTGTAATAATATGAGTGAGTTGACAAAAACTCACCTTGTATTTTAAATCTAACATTCATTTAGATGAGGAAAAAATAATATTTAAGATTTCTAAAGTAAACACTAAGTAGTATTTATCTGTACATGCAATTACTTAAGTAAAAATTATAAAGTAAAGTAAAATAAATTTTAAATAAATAAAATAATTCTAAATTGATATCTCACAATTTTCTTTAAATAAGTATTAAGATATTTTTCACGATTTAAGAACTAATTATAATTTTGAGAAAGTTTAATTGAAAAGTTTAAGATATCTTTCTATTTTCCTTGCCACATCTTTGGTCGCTTGCGGGTCTATCTTTTTATTTTCTTTCTATTTGTGTCATGCCCAAAAGTTGGGCAAAAACACATGAACAAATTTTTTTAATAACACACTTAAATAGGATACTAAAACAATCACAAGGGTAACATGTGCACGCAAAATGGTGCAAAGGGATAAATGAAACCAAAAAGGTTACAAGGGGAGGAATAGCTTTCAGTGCTATCCTAAAGGATGCCTAAAGCTCCAAACTTGATCTGCACGCAAACTGAGGCAGTTGACCAAAAGTCAACCAGAGTTAGCCAAATCAACTAGAGTTGACCAAAAGTCAACTATACTCTAAAATAAGTGAATGGTAAGCACTAGGGTTTTCTAGATCCTAAGGGAGTCTCAAACATGCAAAACGAGAACAATTTGCTAAAAGTCAACTAGAGTTGACCAAAAGTCAACTATACTCCAAAATAAGAGAAGGGACATTTCTAGGACCTACTAAGTCCTATAGAGGTCACAGACATGCAAATCAAAGTAGTTGACTAGAAAGTCAACACATGTTGACCTAAAAGTCAACTATCTCTGAAAGGCATGAAACTAGAATCTTAGGGTCTAGAGAGTACAGGGGTTACCTGGTACAAAAATTGGGTCAAACAAACATGGTTTGACCAAGGTTGACCAAAAGTCAACTGTAAACAAAACCAGACAAGAGTGGGAAAAAAATAATAATAATGTCTAAACAATTACTTTAAATGAATATTTAAATTGGATATGTAACATTTTAAACCCCCACATTGGATTATAAAATACAATATTTCCTTTTCTAAAATTCAATAGTTTATAAATAAAAGAGAATATCACATCTAATATTTACACAATAAAAATCAAATCACGTTAATACATCATTTCTATTATGAATCATTCTTATAGTAACAATCTAATTTAATTAAAATCTAATAAACGATAACAAAATTTAAATCACTTAATTTTAATGTAATTCTAATTTTAACATAATTCATTTTATAAATGACTATATCTATTTTAAAGCATTTTAAAAAAGAGTAAGTAAAATAATATCTAACAAAATCAAAACATTTATAAAATTTCATTTTATAAAAAAAATACAAATCTAATCTACCCAAATCTGATTCAAACCTATATAAACTAAAATATCCTAAAACTAAAACATACTATAATAGAATAAAAGAAAATTCCTTATCTAAAGTCTAACTTAAACAGTTCATAAAACCCTAGTCGATTTAAAAGGAGCGGCGGCCAAAAAACCTAGCGGCGGCGGTGGTTTTGGTGAGGCGGCCGCACAATGAGGCGTTAACGGGTGGGGCGGAGGTTTGGATGGTGGTGGAAGGGCGGCACGGTGGTGGCCACATGCGGTGGCACCATTGCCCAATGGCTGCAGAGGGGGAGGGGGAGTGCCGGCCAGCGGCGGCTCTGCCCCATTGTAAAAATAGTGGGCGATCCGCGCGCTGCACGGCCCCCATCATATGAGCTACGGGCTGGGGGGGTTTGGACCCTCCTCCAAAAAACATTTGCAAAATTTTTTTTTAACAGTATTCGAAATGGATTAAAAAATGCGCGAATTAATTTTAATTCATCTATTTAACTTTATAGCATAGTTAGGATATTGTTCATATATATATATATATATATATATATATATTTAAGAATATAAAAACAAAATATAAATACTAGTGTAATTTGACTATATAAGTCAGAACAGGGGGTATTTAGGTGCTGATTTTTTAAAAATTATTTTTACCAAAAATACCTACATTTCAAGCTCTACAATATGGTGGAAAAATATTTCTATTTTGATCATTTTGAATTTTGGAAGATTTTTCTAGAATTTTTACAAACATAAAATTGGTAAAATATTTTTGTTTTAAGAACACTAATAACTAATAAAAAAAAAGTGTTTTTAATTGAAGAGAGGGAATATGCTAAGGAGATTCGTAAAAACATTAATACCTCCTTAAACCCATTTTAAACTTATGAGCCTCTTTTTTTTTTAAAGAGAAAATAGACAACTTTAAAAGGAAGAATTAATTTCTTTTCCAATGATACAAAACTATTACCCTCAAGTAAATTCAAAGCTTGTTCATTTAAATAACAAAATTCTTTATTTGCTAACACCCATCAATGCTCATCCAAGGATACTAGCAAATTTTACAAGATATAAAGTCTCAACCCTCTTTCAAATTTTAACATAGTAAGGTGACTCCAATATTACAATGGTTGCAAAATTTGCAATTGTATACAAATGGTGCATCAACATTTTATAACAATAAAGGGATTACAATCAAATCTCAGATTATGACCTTACACAAACTTTTGATAAAGTGATACGACATATTACAATGAAGTTTTCCAGTCTTACTCATCTCCCTCATAAGGGTATTCTTCATCTTTGTTATCCCATCAAGAAGCTGATACACATTGAGGTTGACCATGGAGGCTCACCTCCCAACCTAGGCCTTTACAAGGCCACCCCCGAGCTTGGGGATCCAATTTGGAACGGGTTACAAATAGAAATATCCAACAAGCAGGAAATGAAATAGAGACTCAAACATAAGAAAGCTTCCCAACATCAGGATGAATAAGAGGAAGTATCTCCAAGAGACATTCCACAAAATAGGGGTAGTGGTAGACATCACTGAAGGAGAAAGGAAAGAATAAACATAGAATACACAAGCCTCACATGGACTTGAAAAGGACCATCTTTACAAGATGTTGTCCTAAATAACCTCCTTATACCTCCTAGATGCCCTCAGGCCCTTCTTGGCTTCATGGGAATCATGTTACCCCAAGTTTTTTCCTCCTCACATGGGAGACTCTACACTTAACAGGAATCATTTCCATCTACCCCTCCAAGGCTACTCTTCCATCCCAAGGGTGAGTGTACCTTGAAGACCTATTCAAAATCAAACACAAAGTAAAGACATTGAGAAACAGATAAGGAAATTTCCAACAGAAAATAAGAGCTTCAAAACCATAAGACTCCATTAATGGAGTCCTTGAGCTCAAGAACACATAAAAATACAAACAATTGATTTAAAAGAATTCCAACCTTAATCCAAGCTAAGGTGTAAAGAGGAATGGTGTTGAGCTATCCGTCCTAAGCTCCTTCTCCAAAAGCTCCTTCAAACTGAATTCTGTCTCTAAGGGTAGAGAGTGGGTGAACACTCAACTCATCCTAAATCCTTCCCTAAATAGGCAAACCTCCAACATGAGCAAGGCTTAACCCAAGGGTGAGGTAACTCTAACCAATCGTAAACTAAACCACATCCTAACTCTCCAAGGGTGAAGTCAAAAAAAACTTGGGTAGAAGAGAGAGTGAGGTTAACCAAAGTCACACTCCTCTTCCAAATTCCCTCAAAGTTCAAAATGACACTTAAAGGGAGTAATAAATGAGTTTAGAGGCTCATTAATGATAGAAAATGACCCCTAACCCATAGGGTACCAAGTTGGTTGACTAAAACTGACCCTGGTTACCCCCTAGGAGCCCAAAAGACCGTCTAAAACTCACCCTGAAGTTTACCTACGGATTTCTAAGTCAAAGAAATTTTAGAAACTTCTAACCCTGGGGTAAGCTTGGGTACTACTCCTAAATGACCTTAGTTAACCCTTGACTAACCTTGGATTCCCCTTTACTAGCCATGTCAATAATTAAATTACAACAATTTCCAAACTTGGCACATTAAATTAAAACAATAGACATGACTTAATCACATAAACATTTACTAATTTAATAACACCCATGCAAACTGTGTTTCAAAATAAATACATAGCAATGAGGTCCATGTCTCTTTATATAGACAAGACCTTGAAAAGCATGGTATTTACATAGGTTCCAGTACTGGGTCCCCTATTTAGATCCATGGTCAACTTTTCCTGCAAACTCAATGCACACATCAGTAGATCCAAAACAACATGATATGAAACATAACATAACATCAATAATATATGTAAGAATATAAACCAAATTTTCATTAGAACTAAAATAATCTAGCATCGGTTTCCTAAACCAATTTCATCATATTACATTCCTACATTTAAATCCATACCAGACATCAACATAAGATAAAACTGAATCTGAACATAAAGCATCTCAAAAGTACCCTGATTACAAAATCAGGTGCTGAATATATAACATAAAATTCCACCGATCCTCAAATGTATAAAAAGTCTCTGATAGTCAAAGTATGTCAAAGCATAAAGTACTGAAAGTATGAGAAAAAAATAGTAAAACTATAACAGTCTATTGTAGGTCTCACATCCACCCACTCTGCGCATGAACTTCCTCCTGGAGTTCATCGAAGAGGGGAGGGTACTATGATCTCATCTATGCTGTGTCCTCCCAAGAGGCTATAACCTTGTCATAGCAATCCCACTGGACCCTAACCTAGTCTAGCCCTCTACCTCAAAGGCCCAAAGTCTACCGAGCCAATATACAAATTGGCTCCAATGCCAGCTGTCCATCTGAATCCACCTGCAAGGCATCCCAATCTATCACATGAGACTCATCATATATATACTTCCTTAGAATTGAAACATGAAACACATCATGGATGTGTGACAGGCTAGGTGGCAACACTAAATGATAAGCAACTGGTCCTAGCCTCTCAAGGATCTCAAAAGGTCCAACAAAATGGGGTGCTACCTTAGAGCCCTTTCCAAAATGGATTGGACTCTTATGTGGTCACACTCTCAAGAATACTTTGTCTCCAACTAGATAGGCTCGATCAATCTTATTCACATCTGCATACTTCTTCTACCTATCTTGAGCTTCCTCAAGTCACTGCCTAGTCAAAGTGACCTGCTGATCCATATCTCTAACTAGCTCAGGACCAATGGAAACTCTATCCTCCATCCTATCCCAACTGAGTGGGGTCCTGCATGGTCTACCATAAAGGGCCTGGTATGGAGGCATACCCAAGGAAGTCTAGTGCCCATTGTTATAGGAAAACTCCACTAGGTGTAGGTATTCTTCCCATCAGGTCTGATGGTCCATGACATACATGTGAATCATGTCCTCTAACACTTGATTGACCCTTTTGGTCTGTCCATCTGTCTTCGGATGATAAGCCATATTGAAGTTGAGTCTAGTACCCATAGCTACCTAAAGTTCTCTCCAAAAGGATGAAGTGAAGAGAGAATCTCTATCTGAGATGACCTTACAAGGTATGCCATGAAGTCTAAATATATCTTGCAAGAACACTTGTGCCACTGTTGGTGCGGTAAATGTAGTATGCACAGGTGAAAATTGAGCCACCTTAGTCAACTATCACCATGATGGCATCATGACGACGAGAAGACACAGGAAGACCTACTATGAAATCTGTAGATATGGTGTCCCATTTCCATACTGGTACCTCATGAGGCTGAAGGAGACCACCTAGATGGTGAAGTTTCACCTTCACTCTCTGGCACTCTAAACATCTAGCTACCATCTCTGCAATCTACAACCTCATGCCTAGCCAATGATATAGTTGCCTCAAGTTAGAATGCATCTTCTTAACCCTGGGATGCGCTGCATAAGGGGCCCTATGAGCCTCTAGCATCACAAACTCACGCAATCCTCTAGAAGAAGGTATATAGATACATCCTCTATGACACAATAGTCCATCAGACTCCAAGGCATACTCTGAAAATTTTCCCTCAAGGGGTCTCTGAGATCGAATCAACTCACAAACCTCTACGTACATCTCATCCTCTTGCAAGTGATGAAGGATGAGATCTCTCAAATCTGTGCTAGTAGACATAGAAGAAAGCTCATGTCATCTCCTACTCAAGGCATCTGCGACCAGATTCTCTTTCCCTTTGATGTAATGGACATCAAAATCATATTCACATAAGAACTCCGTCCATCTCCTCTATCTAGCATTAAGGTTTGGCTAAGTGAAGATGTACTGAAGACTCTGATCATCTGAATGAAGTTTGAATCGATGCCCTAAGAAAAAATGTTGCCATCTGACTAAGGCATGGACAACTGCTGCGAGCTCAAGGTTATGGGTAGGGTAGTTGAGCTCGTGAGTCTTTAGTTTCCTAGACACGTAGGCTATAGCTCACCCACCTTGCATAAAAACCACTCCCAAACCATCAGAGGAAGCATCTGTGCATACCATAAAGTCTGCTGAAGGCTCTGGAATAGCTAAAATGGGTGCACTTGTAAGTGCTCTCTTGAGCTCCTGAAAAGCCTTATCACACTTCTCAGTCCACTCAAACTTCTTTCCCTTCCACTGAAGAGAGGTAATGGGGTGTGCTACCCAAGAGAAGTCATTAACAAACCATCTATAGTAACCAACTAAACCCATGAAACTCCTAACCTTGGTCATAGTGGTAGGTGCTGGCCAATCCATGATGGCATCAATCTTTGATGGGTCTACTAAGATCCCATCACCTGAAACAACATGGCCAAGGTACTTGACCTCTGCTCTAAAGAAAGCATACTTCGACAAGCTACCATACAACTAATTGTCTCTAAGACACTACAAAACTGGCCTCATGCTCTTTCTCATCCTTGGAATATATCAAGATGTCATCGAGAAACACAACTACAAACTTGTCAAGGAAGGTTCGAAATACTCCATTCATAAGACTCATGAACATAGCTGAAGCATTCATAAGACCAAATGGAACCACAGTGAACTCATAGTGGCCATATCTAGTGTGAAATGCGGTCTTTTGAATATCACTATGCATGATCCTCAATTGATGGTAACCAGATTTGAGGTCTATCTTAGAGAAGACTTGGGCACCCTGCAACTGATCGAACAAGTCATCGATCCTAGGAAGTGGATATTGATTCTTGATGGTCACCTTGTTTAACTGTCAGTAATCCATGCACAACCTAAGAGAGTCATCTTTCTTCTTTACGAAGATAACTAGTCCACCACAAGGAGAAACACTAGAATGAATGTGTCCTTTCTATAACAGTTCCTCAAGCTGTATCTTGAGCTCATTAAGCTCATTAGTGGTCATCCTATAAGGTGCTCTAGAAACTGGCTCAACTCCTGGTACGAGATCAATGTGAAAGTCTACAGCCCTATGAGGAGGCATACCAGGTAGCTCTGATGTAAATACATCTGCAAACTCTTAAAGAATGGGGAAGTCATCAAGAGAGGTTTACTTCTCTATCTTTTCTTCCCTATCGCTAATGGTGATGGCATACAACTGGCATCCTTTCTGCATGCATCGCTTAAGTTGCATGGCAGATATCACACGGAGGGATATAGGCCTATGAACCCTAGTAATAACTGTATTTGTACCTTCATCATCCAAACATTCGATCCTCTCCTTATGACAATCTAGCTTGGCTCTTTGGGCGCTTAGCCAATCCATGCCAAGGACTAGATCGTAAGATCCAAGGGGAGTAACTCTAAGATTAGCTATGGTGGTCATCCCACCAATCTGGATTGGACCATCACTAACCATCGAGGCTATGAAAACTCTAGCTCCTGAAGCTAACTCTACTTCCCAACTAACCTCTTGACTAGTTGCCACTAGCCTGCAATGTTCCACAACTGATGGAGAAATAAAGGCATCAGTGGCTCCTATATCAAAAAGAATAGTAACATCACTACCTCTGATCTTACTTGAGGCCTCCATAATGGTAGCCTGGTGCTCTGCCTGAAGATTGTCCACTACTGAAAAAACCATGTGGAATTTCCCCCTGTCCCCTACTGTTGGTTTTGAAACTGCCATACGTTGACTACCACCCTATGGGCACTCTCTAGCTAAGTGCCCCATGGCAACACATGTGTAACATGGTCACTATGACTGAACCTGAACACCAGGAGGCCTAGAATATTGTGATCCTGCAGTCCTAAATGAACTGCTATAACCTCCCTTAGAGGACTGCTGAGTCCGTACTGGAGGAGTATAAGGTGCCTGAGATCTTTGGTCTGTCTTAGGACCCTGAGACTGCCACTGCTTGGACTTGAAGCCCTGCTGAACCTGAGGTGCCCTCTGTCGCTGGTTTTGCTGCGACTATTGTGGCTACTGTTGTTGTTGCTGCTGCTGCTGTGGGGCCCTAAATGTCCCTAAAGAGTTCTTATGATTCCCTTTCCATGTGTTCTTCTGATATCCAGAGGCCTGAGATGAGGTATTGTGGTTATGTGACCCATCCCTATAGTTATGTGGGCCCTAGACTATCTCTTAGGCCACTAAGGCCCTGTCCATTGTGAACCTCAAGTTTCTTGAAGGTACCATGTGTACCCTATCTGAAACTGTGAGATTTAATCCCTTGATGAACCTATTCACCTGCAGTTTCTCATCTCCCATGTATTCAACATAATGTACGGGATCGAGAAACTTGCCCTCATACTGGGCTACTGTAAGACCTCATTGCCGGAGGTCATGGAACTCGTCTATACGGTGCTATCTAAACTATTCTGAAACATACCACTCTCTGAAGAGCTCGAGGAAAGCTCCCCAAGTGAGGGTATTGATATCAATGAGTCCCTTGGTCTCCTCATGCCTCCACCAAGTGGAGGCCATGTCTCTGAGAAAAATGATTGCGAACCATGCCTTAAGGTTACTGCCATAGTTCTGCAACCCAGAGCACCTCTCCAGGCTTAAAAACCAAGCCTGAGCTCCTGCCCCATCTACTTCTCCTGTAAAGGGAGGTAGTTTAAGTCTCATTAAATCTGTGATCTGATTTTCGATATCGAGGGGTGCCCTATCGAGTCTCTGTGCACCACTCCTAGGAACACCACCTGGTACTACAATGGATTCATCCTCCTGATCTATCTGATTTCCCCCTACTCTAGGAGGTGGGCTCCTACTTCTCTCTCTCTCCTGATTAACAGGTGGCATGAGGTTTAGTATGAGCTTGTCCAGGTTCTGAAAGGCCAACAAAAGTGCTACATTAGGATCAGGAGGGGGTTTAGGAGGTGGACTCTGATCCCTCCTATGATCCTCTACTTTGGGTCGTACCTCTATGCGTGTCACAGGGATACGTCACCGACCACGCCCTTGTTGACAGGATTGACGAGTGACAAGTGGCATCCTACACATGCAAGATAATTTTAGTGATAACGTAGTGGGTTAGGATCCCAATGTTGCTTAACATGGCTCTAATACCAAAATATCATGCCCAAAAGTTGGGCAAAAACACATGAAGAAATTTTTTTAATAACGCACTTAAATAGGATACTAAAACAATCACAAGGGTAATATGTGCATGCAAAATGGTGCAAAGGGATAAATGAAACTAGAAGTGTTACAAGGGGAGGAATAGCTTTCACTGCTATCCTAAAGGATGCCTAAAGCCCCAAACTTGATCTACACACAAACTGAGGTAGTTGACCAAAAGTCAACCAGAGTCAGCCAAGTCAACCAGAGTTAACCAAAGTCAACTATACTCTTAAATAAGTGAATGGTAAGCACTAGGGTTTTCTAGATCCTAAGGGAGTCTCAAACATGCAAAATGAGAACAGTTGACTATAGGTCAACTAGAGTCCACCAAAAGTCAACTAGAGTTGACCAAAAGTCAACCATACTCCAAAATAAGAGAAGGGACATTTCTACGACCTACTAAGTCCTATAGAGGTCAAAGGCATGCAAATCAAAGTAGTGGACCAGAAAGTCAACCCATGTTGACCTAAAAGTCAACTATCTTCGAAAGGCATGAAACTAGAATCTTAGGTTCCAAAGAGTACAGGGCTTACCTGGTATGAAAATTAGGTCAAATAGACATGGTTTGACCAAGGTTGACCAAAAGTCAACTGTAAACAAAATCAGACAAGAGTGGGAAAAAAAAAATAATAATGTCTAAACAATTACTTTAAATGAATATTTAAATTGGATATGTAACGTTTTAATTAATATTCCCTTTTCTAAAATTCAATAGTCTATAAATAAAAGAAACTATCACATCTAATATTTACACAATAAAAATAAATCACGTTAATACATCATTTCTTCTATGAATCCTTCTTATAGTAACAATCTAATTTAATTAAAATCTAATAAACGATAACAAAATTTAAATCACTTAATATTAAACTAATTTTAATTTTAACATAATTCATTTTATAAATGACTAAATCTATTTTAAAGCATTTAAAAAAAAGTAAGTAAAAAAATATATAACAAAATCAAAACATTTATAAAATTCTATTTTATAAAAAAAATACAAATCTAATCTACCCAAATCTAATTCAACCCTACATAAACTAAAATATCCTAAAACTAAAACATACTATAATTGAATAAAAGAAAATTCCTTATCTAAACTCTAACTTAAACAGTTCATAAAACCCGAGTCTATTTAAAAGGAGCGGTGGCCAAGAAACCCAACGACGGCAATTTTGGTGAGGCCGCCACTTGATGAGGCGTTAACGGGCTGGGCGAAGTTTTGGACGGTGGTGGAAGGGTGGCAAGGTGGTGGTCGTAGGCAGCGACACCACCGCCCGACGACTACAGAGGGGGAGGGGGGAGTACCAGCCAGCGGCGGCTCCACCCCACTGTAAAAATAGTGGGCGGTCCACACGCTGCGTGAGCCCCATCATATGAGCCGCGGGCTGGGGTGTTTTGACCCTTCACAAAAAAAGATTTGGAAATATTTTTTTATAACAGTATTCAAAACGGATTAAACAACACCCGAATTAATTTTAATTCATCTATTTAACTTTATAGCATGGTTAGGATATTGTTCATATATATATATATATATATATATATATATATATATATATATATATATATATATATTTATATTTAAGAATATAAAAACAAAATATAAATACTGGTGTAATTTGACTAGATAAGTCAAAACAGGGGGTATTTAGGTGCTGATTTTTTTAAAATTATTTTTACCAAAAATACCTACATTTCAAGCTCCACAATATGGTGGAAAAATATTTCTATTTTGATCATTTTGAATTTTGGAAGATTTTTCCAGAATTTTTACAAAAATAAAATTAATAAAATATTTTTGTTTTAAGAACACCAATTAGTAATAAAAAAAAAGTCATTTTAATTGAAGAGAAGCAATATGCTAAGGAGATTCATAAAAATATTAATACCTCCTTAAACCCATTTTAAACTTATGAGCCTCTTTTTTTTTTAAAACAAAATAGACAACTTTAAAAGGAATAATTAATTTCTTTTCCAATGATACAAAAATATTACCCTTAAGTAAATTCAAAGCTTGTTCATTTAAATAGCAAAATTCTTTATTTGCTAACACCCATCAATGCTCATCCAAGGATACTAGCAAATTTTACAAGATATAAAGTCTCAACCCTCTTTCAAATTTTAACATAGTAAGGTGACTCTAATATTACAATGGTTACAAAATTCACAATTCTATACAAATGGTGCATGAACATTTTATAGAAATAAAGGGATTACAATCAAATCTCAGATTATGACCTTACACAAACTTTTGATATGGTGATAGGACATATTACAATGGAGTATTCCAGTCTTACTCATCTCCTTCATAAGGGTATTATTCATCTTTGTTATCCCATCAAGAACCTGATACATGTTGAGGTTGACCATGGAGGCTCACCTCCCAACCTAGGCCTTTACAAGTCCACCCCTGAGCTTGGGGATCCAATCTGGAAGGGGTTACAAATAGAAACACCCAACAAGCAAGAAATAAAATAGAGACTCAAAGACAAGAAAGCTTCCCAACATCAGGATGAACAAAAGGAAGTATCTCCAAGAGATATTCCAGAAAATAGGGGTAGTGGTAGACCTCACTGAAGGAGAAAGCCAAGAATAAACATAGAATACACAAGCCTCACATGGACTTGAAAAGGACTGTCTTTACAAGATGCTGTCCTAAATAACCTCCTTATACCTTCTAGATGCCCTCAGGCCCTTCTTGGCTTCATGAGTATCATGTTACCCCAAGTTTTTCCCTTCTCACATGGGAAACTCTACACTTAATAGGAATCATTTCCATCTACCCCTCCAAGGCTACTCTTCCCTCCCAAGGGTGAGTGTACCTTGAAAACCCATTTGAAATCAAACACAAAGTAAAGACATTGAGAAATAAATAAAGAAATTTCCAACAGAAATTAAAAGCTTCAAAACCATAAGACTCCATTAATGGAGTCCTTGAGCTCAAGAAAATATAAAAACAAAAACAATTAACTTAAAATAATTCCAACCTTAATCCAAGCTAAGGTGTAAAGAAGAATGGTGTTGAGCTATCCTTCCTAAGCTCCTTCTCCAAAAGCTCCTTCAAACTGAATTCTGTCTCTAAGGGTAGAGAGTGGGTGAACACTTAATTCATCCTAAATCCTTCCCTAAATAGGCAAACCTCCAACATGAGAAACGCTTAACCCAAGGGTGAGGTAACTCTAACCAATCCTAAACTAAACCACATCCTAACTCTCCAAGGGTGAAGTCAAAAAAAACTTGGGTAGAACAGAGAGTGAGGTTAACCAAAGTCACACTCCTCTTCTAAATTCTCTCAAAAGTTGAAAATGACACTTAAAGAGAGTAATAAATGAGTTTAGAGGCTTATTAATGATAGAAAATGACCCCTAACCCATAGGTTACTGAGTTCGGTGACTAAAACTGACCCCGGTTACCCCCTAGGAGCCCAAAAGACCCTCTAAAACTCACCCTGAAGTTTACCTACGGATTTCTAAGTCAAAGAAATTCTAGAAACTTCTAACCCTGGGGTAAGCTTG
>MU224311.1:1627684-1654289 GCA_018584345.1 Thuja plicata | reverse complement strand
CTAATAGTCAAAGTATGTCAAAGCATAAACTACTGAAAGTATGAGAACAAAATAGTAAAACTATAACAGTCTAATGTAGGTCTCACATCCACCCCCTCTAGGCATGAACTTCCTCCTGGAGTTCATCAAAGAGGTGAGGGTACTATGATCTCATCTATGTTTTGCCCTCCCAAGAGGCTGTAACGTCATCATAGCAATCCCACTGGACCCTAACCTAGTCCAGCTCTCTGCCTCAAAGGCCCAAAGTCCACCGAGCCAATATACGAATTGGTTCTAATGCCAGCTATCTGTCTGACTCCACCTGCAGGGCATCCCAATCTATCACATGAGACTCATCATATATATATACTTGCTTAGAACTAAAACATGAAACACATCATGGATACATGACCAGCTAGGTGGCAACGCTAAACGGTAAGCAACTGGTCCTATCCTCTCAAGGATCTCGAAAGGTCCAACAAAACAGGGTGCTAGCTTAGAGCTCTTGCCAAAATGGATTGGACTCTTATGCGGTCACACTCTCAAGAAGACTCTGTCTCCAACTAGATAGGCTTGATCAATCCTCTTCACATCTATATACTTCTTCTACCTATCTTGAGCTTCCTCAAGTCACTGCCTAATCAAAGTCACCTACTGCTCCATATCTCTGACTAGCTCAGGACCAATGGAAACTCTATCCTCGATCCTATCCCAATTGAGTGGGGTCCTACATGGTGTACCATAAAGAGCCTAGTAGGGAGGCATAACCAAGGAAGTTTAGTGCCTATTGTTATAGTCAAACTCCACTAGGTGTAGGTATTCTTCCCATTGGGTTTCATGGTCCATGACATACATGCGAAGCATGTCCTCTAACACTTCATTGACCCTTTTGGTCTGTCCATTTGTCTCCAAATGATAAGCCATACTGAAGTTGAGTCTCATACCCATAGCTACCTAAATTTCTCTCCAAAAGGATGAAGTGAAGAGAGAATCTCTATCTGAGATGATCTTATGAGGTATGCCATGAAGTCTGACTATATCTCACAAGAACACTTGTGCCACTATTGGTGTGGTAAAGGTAGTACGCACGGGTGAAAAGTGAGCCACCTTAGTCAACTTGTCGAATGTCACCATAATGGCATCATGATGACGAGAAGACATAGGAAGACCTACTATTAAATCCATATATATGGTGTCCTGTTTCCATACTGGTACCTCATGAGGCTGAAGGAGACCACCTGGATGGCGGTGTTCCGCCTTCACTCTCTGGCACTCTAAGCATCTAGCTACCATCTCTGCAATCTGCAACCTCATGCTTGGCTAATGATATAGTTGCCTCAAGTCGGAATACATCTTCTTAACCCTGAGATGCACTGCATAAGGGGCCCTATGAGCCTCTAGCAGCACAAACTCATGCAATCCTCCAGAAGAAGGTATATAGATACATCCTCTATGACGCAATAGTCCATCGGACTCCAAGGAATACTCTGAAAACTTTCCCTCAAGGGGTCTCTGAGATTGAATCAACTCACAAACCTCTATGTACATCTCATCCTCTTGCAAGTGATGAAGGATGTGATCCCTCAAATCCATGCCAGTAGACATAGAAGAAATCTCATGCCATCTCCTACTCAAGGCATCTGCGACCACATTCTCTTTCCCTTGGATGTAATGGACATCAAAATATTATTCACATAAAAACTCCATCCATCTCCTCTATCTAGCATTAAGGTTTGGCTGAGTGAAGATGTACTGAAGACTCTGATAGTCTGAATGAATTTTGAACTGATGCCCTAAGAGAAAATGTCACCATCTAACTAAAGCATGCGCCACTGCTGCGAGCTCAAGGACATGGGTAGGGTAGTTGAGCTCAGGAGTCTCTAGTTTCCTAGACTCATAGGCTATAGCTCACCCACCTTGCATAAGAACCACTCCCAAACCATCCAAGGAAGCATCTATGCATACCATAAAGTCTATTGAAGGCTCTGGAACAGCTAAAATCGATGCACTGGTAAGTGCTCTCTTGAGCTCCTGAAAAGCCTTATCACACTTCTTAGTCCACTCAAACTTCTTTCCCTTTCACTGAAGAGAGGTAATGGGGTGTGCTACCTAAGAGAAACCATTAACAAACCATCTGTAGTAACTAGCTAAACCCATGAAACTTCTAACCTCAGTCACAGTGGTAGGTGCTAGCCAATCCATGATGGCATTAATCTTCAATGGGTCTATTGAGATCCCATCACCTGAAATAACATGGCCAAGGTACTTGACCTCTGCTCTAAAGAAAGCACACTTCAACAAGCTGCCATACAACTAATTGTCTCTAAGACACAACAAAACTTGCCTCAAGTGTTCCTCGTGCTCTTTGTCATCCTTGGAATATATCAAGATGTCATCGAGAAACACAACTACAAACTTGTCAAGGAAGGTTCAAAATACTCCATTCATAAGACTCATGAACACAGCTGGATCATTTGTAAGACCATATGGAACCACAGTGAACTCATAGTGGTCATATCTAGTGTGAAATGTGGTCTTGTGAATATCACTATCCATGATCCTCAACTGATGGTAACCCGATTTGAGGTCTATCTTAGAGAAGACTCGGGCACCCTACAACTGATCAAACAAGTCATCGATCCTAGGAAGTGGATATCAATTCTTGATGGTCACCTTGTTCAACTGTCGATAATCCATGCACAACCTAAGAGAGCCATCTTTCTTCTTTACAAAGATAATTGGTGCACCCCAAGGAGAAACACTAGGATGAATGTGTCCTTTCTCTAACAGTTCTTCAAGCTGTATCTTGAGCTCATTCAGCTCATTAGTGGTCATCCTATAAAGTGCTCTAGAAACTGGCTCAGCTCCTAGTACAAGATCAATGTGAAATTCTACTGCTCTATGAGGAGGCATACGAGGTAGCTCTGACGGGAAACACATCTACAAACTCTTGAAGAATGGGGAAGTCATCAAGAGAGGTTTCCTTCTCTGTCTCTTCTTCCCTATCACTGATGCTGATGGCATACAACTAGCATCCTTTCTGCATGCATCACTTAAGCTGCATGGTAGATATCACATGGAGGGATACAGGCCTATGAACCCCAGTAATATCTGTATCTATACCATCATCATCCAAACATTTGATCCTCTTCTTACAATAATCTAGCTTGGCTCTATGGGCACTTATCCAATCCATGCCAAGGACTAGACCGTAAGGTCCAAGGGGAGTAACTCTGAGATTAGCTATGGTGGTCATCCCACCATTTTGGATTGGACAATCACTAACCATCAAGGTTATGAAAACTCTAGCTCCTGAAGCTAACTCTACTTCCCAACTAACCTCTTGACTAGCTGCCACTAGCCTCCAATGGTCCACAACTAATGGAGAAATAAAGGACTCAGTGACTCCTGTATCAAAAAGAACAGTAACATCACTACCTCTGATCTTACCAGAGGCCTCAATAATGGTTGCTTGGTGCTCTACCTGACGATTGTCCACTGCTACAAAAACCATGTGGGATTTCCCCCTGTCCCCTACTATTGGTTATGACATTGCCATACACTGACTACCACCCTGTGGGCACTCTCTAGCTAAGTGC
Organism: Thuja plicata; assembly: GCA_018584345.1. Taxonomy (NCBI): domain Eukaryota; kingdom Viridiplantae; phylum Streptophyta; class Pinopsida; order Cupressales; family Cupressaceae; genus Thuja; species Thuja plicata. The sequence goes on along the minus strand of MU224311.1, from coordinate 1,650,711 downwards.
CCCATGGCACCACATATGTAACATGGCCCCTGTGACTGAACCTGAACACCAAGAGGCCTAGAATACTGTGATCTTGCAGTGCTAGATGAACTTTTATAACCTCCCTTAGAGGACTGTTGAGTCCGTGCTAGAGGAGTATAAGCTGCCTGAGATCTTTGGTCCTTCTTAGGACCCTGAGACTACCACTGCTTGGACTTGGAGCCCTACTGAACTTGAGGTGCCCTCTGTTACTAGTTCTACTGTGACTATTGTGGCTGTTGTTTTTGTTGTTGTTTCTACTGCTATGGGGCCCTAAATGTCCCTAAAGAGTTCTTTTGATTCCCTTTCCATGTGTTCTTCTGATATCTAGAGGCCTGAGATGAGGTATTGTGGTTCTGCGACCCATCCCTATAGTTCTGTGGGCCCCGGACTATCTCTTCGGCCACTAAGGCCCTGTCCACCATGAACCTCAAGTTTCCTGAAGGTAACATGTGTACCCTATCTAAAATTATGAAATTTAATCCCTTGATCAACCTATTCACCTGTAGCTTCTCGTCTCCCATGTATTCAACATAGGTTAGGAGATCGAGAAACTTGCCCTCATACTGGGCTACTGTAAGACCCTATTGCCAAAGGTCATAGAACTCATCTATACGGTGCTGTTTGAACTATTCTGAAACATGCCTCTCTCTGAAGAGCTCGAGGAAAGCTCCCCAAGTGAGGGTATTGATATCAATGAGTCACTTGGTCTCCTCATGCGTCCACAAGGTGGAGGGCCTATCTCTGAGAAAAAGGATTGTGAACCGTGCCTTAAGGTTCCTGCCATAGTTCCATAACCCAAAGCACCTCTCCAGGCTTAAAAGCCTAGCCTCAGCTCCTGCCCCATCTACTTCTCCTGTGAAGGGAGATGGTTTAAGCCTCATCAATTCTGTGATCTAATTCCTGATATCGGGGGGTGCCCTATCGAGTCTTTGTGCACCACCCCTAGGAACACCACCTGATACTGCAATGGATTCATCCTCCTGATTTATTTGATTTCCCCCTGCTCTAGGAGGTGGGCTCCTACTTCTCTCTCTCTCCTGATTAATAGGTGGCATGTGGTCTAGTATAAGCTTGGCTAGGTTCTGAAAGGCCAACAAAAGTGCTTCATTATGATTCGGAGGGGGTTCAGGAGGTGGACTCTGATCCCTCCTATGATCCTCTACTTTGGGTTGTACCTCTACGTGTGCCGTGGGGATACGTTGCCAGCCACTCCCTTGCTGATGGGCTTGACGAGTAACAGGTGGCATCCTACACATGCAAGACAATTTTAGTGATAATGTAGTGGGTTAGGATCCCAATGTTTCTTAACATGGCTCTGATACCAAAATGTCACACCCAAAAGTTGGGCAAAAACACATGAACAAAAATTTTTAATAACACACTTAAATAGGATACTAAAACAATCACAAGGGTAACATGTACACGCAAAATGGTGTAAAGGGTTAAACGAAACCAGAAAGGTTACAAGGGGAGGAATAGCTTTCAGTGCTATCGTAAAGGATGCCTAAAGCTCCAAACTTCATCTACACGCAAACTAAGGTAGTTGACCAAAAGTCAACCAAAGTTGACCAAGTCAACCAAAGTTGACCAAAAGTCAACTATACTCTGAAATAAGTGAATGGTAAGCACTAGGGTTTGCTAGATCCTAAGGGAGTCTCAAACATGCAAAATGAGAATAGTTGTCTAAAAGTCAACTATAGTTGACCAAAAGTCAACCATACTCCAAAATAAGAGAAGGGACATTTCTAGGATCTACTAAGTCCTATAGAGGTCAAAGGCATGCAAATCAAAGTAGTTGACCAAAAAGTCAACCCATGTTGACCTAAAAGTCAACTATCTCCGAAAGACATGAAACTGGAATCTTAGAGTCCAGAGAGTACAGGGGTTACCTGGTACAAAAATTGGGTCAAACAGACATGGTTTGACCAAGGTTGACCAAAATTCAACTATAAACAAAACTGGACAAGAGTGGGAAAAAAATAACAATAATGTCTAAACAATTACTTTAAATGAATATTTAAATTGGATATGTAACGTTTTAAACCCCCTCATTGCATTACAAAATACAATATTCCCTTTTCTAAAATTCAAGTGTATAAATAAAAGAGACTATCACATCTAATATTTACACAATAAAAATCAAATCACGTTAATACATCATTTCTTTTATGAATCATTCTTATAGTAACAATCTAATTTAATTAAAATCTAATAAACGATAACAAAATTTAAATCACTTAATTTAAAACTAATTCTAATTTTAATATAATTCATTTTATAAATGACTAAATCTATCTTAAAGCACTTAAAAAAAAATGTAAGTAAAATAATATCAAACAAAATCAAAACATTTAAAAAATTCCATTTTATAAAAAAAATACAAATCTAATCTACTCAAATCTGATTCAAACCTACATAAACTAAAATATCCTAAAACTAAAACATACTATAATAGAATAAAAGAAAATTCCTTATCTAAAGTCTAACTTAAATAGTTCATAAAACCCCAGTCAATTTAAAAGGAGCGGCGGCCAAAAAACCCAGCGGCGGTAGCGGTTTTGAGTTACCAGCAGCGGCGGTGGTTTTGGTGAGGTGGCCGCGTGATGAGGCATTAATGGGCGGGGCAGAGGTTTGGATGGTGGTGGAAGGGGGGCACGGTGGTGGCTGCAGGTGGCGGCACCACTGCCCGGCGACTACAGAGGGGGAGGGGGGAGTGCTGGCCAGTGGTGACTTCGCTCCACTGTAAAAATAGTGGGTAGTTCACGCGCTGTGTGGCCCCCATCATATGAGCTGCAAGCTAGGGGGTTTCGACTGTCCCCCCCAAAAAATTTGCAAATATTTTTTTTAAAAGTATTCGAAACGGATTAAAAAATGGCCGAATTATTTTTAATTCATCTATTTAACTTTATAGAATGGTTAGGATATTGTTCATATATATATATATATATATATATAAGAATATAAAAACAAAATATAAATACTGGTGTAATTTGACTGTATAAGTCAAAACAAGGGGTATTTAGGTGCTGATTTTTTTAAAATTATTTTTACCAAAAATACCTACATTTCAAGCTCCACAATATGGTGGAAAAATATTTCTATTTTGACCATTTTGAATTTTGGAAGATTTTTCCAGAATTTTTACAAACATAAAATTTATAAAATATTTTTGTTTTATGAACACCAATTAGTAATAAAAAAAAGTCCTTTTAATTGAAGAGAGGGAATATTCTAAGGAGTTTCGTAAAAACATTAAGATCTCCTTAAACCCATTTTAAACTTATGAGCGTCTTTTTTTTTTTTTAAAGAAAATAGACAACTTTAAAAGGAAGAATTAATTTCTTTTCCAATGATACAAAAATATTACACTCAAGTAAATTCAAAGCTTGTTCATTTAAATAACAAAATTCTTTATTTGCTAACACCCATCAATGCTCATCCAAGGATACTAGCAAATATTACAAGATATAAAGTCTCAACCCTCTTTCAAATTTAACATAGTAAGGTGACTCCAATATTACAATGGTTGCAAAATTCGCAATTGTATACAAATTGTGCATCAACATTTTATAACAATAAAGGGATTACAATCAAATCTTAGATTATGACCTTACAAAAACTTTTGATACGGTGATATGACATATTACAATGGATTTTTTCAGTCTTACTCATCTCCCTCATAAGGGTATTATTCGTCTTTGTTATCCCATTAAGAACCATATACACATTGAGGTTGACCATGGAGGCTGACCTCCCAACCTAGGCCTTTACAAGGCCACCCCCAAGCTTGGCGATCCAATCTAGAATAGGTTACAAACAGAAACACCCAACAAGCAGGAAATGAAATAGAGACTCAAACACAAGAAAGCTTCCCAACATTAGGATGAACAAGACAAAATATCTCCAAGAGACATTCTAGAAAATAGGGGTAGTGGTAGACCTCACTGAAAGAGAAAGACAAGAATAAACATAGAATACACAAGCCTCACATGGACTTGAAAATGACCATCTTTACAAGATGCTGTCCTGAATAACCTCGTTGTACCTCCTAGATGCCCTCAGGCCCTTCTTGGCTTCATGGGTATCATGTTACCCCAAGTTTTTCCCTTCTCATATGGGAGACTCTACACTTAACATGAATCATTTCCATCTACCCCTCCAAGGCTACTTTTCCCTCCCAAGGGTTAGTGTACCTTAAAGACCCATTCAAAATCAAACACAAAGTAAAGACATTGAGAAACAAATAAAGAAATTTCCAACAGAAAATAAAATCTTCAAAGCCATAAGACTCCATTAATGGAGTTCTTGAGCTCAAGAACACATAAAAACACAAACAATTAACTTAAAATAATTTCAACCTTAATCCAAGCTAAGGTGTAAAGAGGAATGATGTTGAGCTATCCTTCCTAAGCTCCTTCTCCAAAAGGTCCTTCAAACTGAATTCTGTCTCTAAGGGTAGAGAGTGGGTGAACACTCAATTCAACCTAAATCCTTCCCTAAATAGGAAAACCCCCAACATGATCAAGGCTTAACCCAAGGGTGAGGTAACTTTAACCAATCGTAAACTAAACCACATCCTAACTCTCCAAGGGTGAAGTCAAAGAAAACTTGGGTAGAAGAGAGAGTGAGGTTAACCAAAGTCACACTCCTCTTCCAAATTCGCTCAAAGTTGAAAATGACACTTAAAGGGAGTAATAAATGAGTTTAGAGGCTCATTAATGATAGAAAATAACCCCTAACCTATAGGGTACCAAGTTGGATGACTAAAACTGACCCCGGTTACCCCCTAGGAGCCCAAAAGACCCTCTAAAACTCACCTTGAAGTTTACCTACGGAATTCTAGGTCAAAGAAATTCTAGAAACTTCTAACCTGGGGGTAAGCTTGGGTACTACTCCTTGATGACCTTAGTTAACCCTTGACTAACCTTGGCTTCCCCTTTACTAGCCATGTCAATAATTAAATTACAACAATTGCCAAACTTGGCACATTAAATTAAAACAATAGACATGACTTAATCACATAAACATTTGCTAATTTAATAACACCCTTGCAAACCATGTTTATGAAATAAACACATAATAATGAGTTCCATGTCTCTTTATATAGACAGGACCTTGGAAAGCATGGTATTTACATAGGTTCCAGTACTGGGTCCCCGATTTAGATCCCTGGTCAACTTTTCCTGCACACATTAGTAGATCAAAAACAACATGATATGAAACATAACATAACGTCAATAATATATGTAAGCATATAAACCACATTTGCATTAGAACTGAAATAATCTAGCATCGGTTTCCTAAACCAATTTCATCATATTACATTCCTACATTTAAATTGATACCAGACATCAACATAAGCTGAAACTGAATCAGAACATAAAGAATCTCAAAAGTACCCAGATTATAAAATCAGGTGCTGAATATATAACATAGGATTCCACCCATCCTCAAATGTATAAAAACTCTCTGATAGTCAAAGTATGTCAAAGCATAAAATTCTGAAAGTATGAGAACAAAATAGTAAAACTATAACAGTCTAATGTAGGTCTCACAATTTGGTAGTTTCAGGGCAATACCCATTTGATATTCTCATTTAAGCCTTGTTTTTGTTACAGCTATGGTTAAGTTTGAGAGTTGAATGATTTTCCTCTCACACTTCTTTATATTATTGTTTAACTTTTCCATGATTAATTAATATTTTTGAGAGTCTGTCTTTACATAATAATAAAAAAATTAAAACAATGTAAAGTTACATATTTATCAAGAAGATTTCAAGCAATCAGTACAAAGAGTATGAATATGCACATATAATTATCATTGGCATTCAAGAGTCTTCACACATAAGGTACAAAAGCCAAGACAAAGTAGAAAAGGTGGAGTGTGATTGTCTCACTTATTTATCGTATTGTGTGGTTACAGAAACCTAGTTACTTGTGACATAAGAGTATGGATAGTGATGAGTATGGAGCATAGGGATGGTATTGGAGGGATGGATGAAAAAGCATATGGGTAGAATTGAGGATGGACCATGGGAATGGTGGTGGCAGGGATGGCAGAATATGCATATGGATATGAATGGACTCGAGGGTAGAACGTGGGAATGGTAGTGGTTAGGGGAAGTGAGGTGGTGTGTAGTGAGAGAGGTGTCAAGCTACATCATGATGTTGGATCTGAATTCACCATTGCCATTCCAAGGCCAACATTACTTCCCAAACATACCAACATCACCCACATCACCATGCTTGCTTTGTACTCACCCATCTTTTACACAATCACACACACAAAATATAGTCTATGTATTTGGATTGTATACTCAACTTGAATGAAGCTAAAATAATCCTATTTTTATATTGGGCATACCATAAGATGATTTAAAAAAAATACACACTGCGCTTCTTTTTTTTTTCTTGTATGTTTTTTCTTTGTTTGTATGCTTGTATTGATAGAGAATGGACATGTCATTTATTTATAGTGAGGAAGAGGTGCACTGCTAGCAGTCATTTCGTGCTAGCCCTATAGTTTGTCATGTGAATAAACTATCTCACCATTGAATTGCATTTACAAAGTGGCGTCATTGAAGTGACATCATCAGGTCAAAGAAAATTAGGTGGATTGAATGTACTCTTCAAAGCAACATATATGAATTTCATCATTGAAATTTAAAGACCATTTTCACCATCAAGACTTAGGTAAGTTTGGCAGAGTCTAGACTTAAGAAAAATCAAGAGCTCATTGACTTGGAGAAGAACAAAAGTTAAAACCATTTTCTTTTTATTGAATTAAAAAGATAAAAGTTCTGTTATGAATTACAAAAATAAAATGTACATCACATAGCAATAGTATTAGCTTCTATAATACAAGCACAACAGAGCCATTAATGAGAAATAATAAAGAAAATTTTGTATAAAGAAGATTGGCAGTGCCTACAAATAGAAAATAGACAAATGCATAAGAAACTAGTATAGTAGGTACAATATTGTTAATTACCAAAAAAGTTGTGCAAAGTGACAATAGAACAATACAGTGACAAGAAAAAATAATTCAAGAGGATGAACAAGTGAGTTGAAGAAAACCCTGAGAAAGAGTCAATATTGTAGGAAATGTCTTAGTCTTTGCACTATGCTAAACTTCTTTCTACTTAGTAATTAAGTTTAACTTGCTACTTGATTTATTTTTTATTAATGGAAAAACAAGATATACAGGGAACCGAAACCCTTTACAAATAGATTTTGGAGGGATCTGGAGCCCCCAAAAAAATGGCTACAAAGAAAATAACTTCAATCAATAGTAAACATACCCACACTAAACCATTAGCAACCAAAAGGATAACTAGAAAGAGAACTCTAGCTGCAACGACAGAAGGCCAAGGCCTCAAACAACTTTAAATTTGGGTTTCATAGGCTCCCATAACCTGAATCATGGGTTTTACCTGGTTCTCATAACCAAAAAAAATTAAATATTTCATAAGATAGAAAAGGTCCAAAGCACAACAAATACGGGTCACAAAAAAGGTTTTTTGAAAGGTTCCCCCAACCTTCTTCATGAAACAATTACTCTTGAAGAAACTGTCACAAGTACCACTATAGTCCACCTCAATAGAGTCTAGCACCACAAGAGAAAGTCATCTAGGAGAAAAAAAAACTTCTTAGCCACACAAAACTCCACCTTTATATGAATTTCAACCACCTTAATAGGAATTGTATCCAAGAAACAAGAAACCAGTAGAGAAAAAGGAGCCAATCACAAGAAGATGAGATGAATGGGAACAAGTACATCAACACTCAACCACTTATAAAATTTTCTCTCAAACTCAAACACAAAATGACAAGCTCCCACAATTTTTTTAGCCACCTAGAGGTCCACATGTTTCCACCTCAAAAGGAAGCATAGCTAAGAACCAAGAGACTAGCAAAGTTAAAGCTGTCAAGTGCAATGAGAGGAGGAGAAGGGGAACAACTATAGTAACACTCTGTGACTTAAAATAATTCCTCCTAAACTCCAACATAAACCTTGCACTATAAAACCAATCAATACCTACACACAAAAGATATGACAGGGAAAAGGGCACCTAAAATAGAGAGGAAAGAAGAAGGCAAAGAGCACAATAATTATACCCTCTAAAGACACTGACAACTTTCCATGACTAACAACTATACAACCAGATCCAGTCACCTGTCACATGCCAAAAGAGTAGGCCAAAGGGATCCAAAAAAGAGAAAGGAAGGGAAATATGCAAGCAAAAAAAATTCCATCCTCTCAAGATTCTTGCACCCAAACATATCCAAAAGAACTTTTAAAAAAGAACAACAACATGCAAGAAGAATATGAAAACATAATAAGAGAGGGGAAGGGCATTTTCATAGTTAAGAACACCCTCTTATGATGCAAAAACCTAACTACCCCCAACAAAAAATTTCCCAGAGATCCCTAAACACCTACATAAAGAAGCTTAAACATCAAGGGAAAATAGACCCATCACATAAAGAGGAATATAATAGGGCAAAAAACATCAAAGTCCATCCCCAAAAGAAAATCAACACCAACCTATTCCACCAACTCTCAAGCCAGGAAACTAGTCACCCAGATAAAGAAGCTTATTAATAAAACAAAACCCTTACACACAACTATAGACGGGCTAAAATACTCTCTACACCAAAACCCAAATGCTACAAGGCACCATGCAGAAACAAGAGTCACAACCACCAACGTCATTTCCACTAGGAGCCACCACAAACTGGCACAAAGACAAGGAAGAATGTGGGCTTCACTTAGTTAACATGAATCATAGCATGTGCATTCATGACATACTAAAAAATCCCCCTATTTTTAAAAATATAGCCCCACTTAGTTAACTTGAATCATAGCATGTACATTTATGACATACTAAAAAATCCCCCTATTTTTAAAAAATATAGCCCCAAACTCCCTTTTTGTCACCGCCTCTAATACTCCCCACACTTTTTTTCCTATATAAACCCCCACCTCAACCCCCCAAAAAATCCTGCCTAATATTTGGGCAATATATTTCCCCCTTTTTTCCCATTTTAAACCCCTCAATATGAATGCATGTGATATTGTATTGCCCCTTTAGTGAAAACCTCATGCAAGGAAGCAATACGGTCAAGAAGTCCCGACCAAGAGAAGGGAAAAAAAGGGGTCAAAATCATTTAAGTTCTCCCTCTCAAAGAAATCAAATCCTACAATCTCCACCATCTCTAATACTAGGCACCAGTAACCTCAAAGAAAGAAATCTCCTCAAAACAACCAAAAGCACACACTAAGAGTCAACATAGGTAGGACATCTGAATAAAAAATAGACACTACAACATTTGGGGTCAAATTTCGATGCCAATTTTGATGACACTACCATTTGTGTGTGATTATTGTGTTTTTTTCCAAGTGCCCCCGATGCTATCATAATAACGATGGTACTGTCATAATTTCGACACCCGCGTGATAATAAACAAAAAGAAAAGAAAAAGAAAGGATCATTTCTAATTTTTGTGATCACATAACCTTTTGTGCTAAGAGGTCCCTAACTGTGGAAGATTGGAATCTTGGCATAATGGAAGTAACGACTTGAGGTAGGCATTCAAGATTTGTCTTCTCATTAACTCAATTTCATTTTCATGGCATTTGTTGATTTAATGGCACAATATGAATGTTAATACTGGCATCATTTACATATTTGCATTTGGAATGCTTGATGACCCATGAGCTTTGAGACCTAGGGCATCATTGCTATTACCTTAAAGGAATTGTGTGAAGTGTTTGATCTCTCTTTATTTCTTTTTTTGTTGATATTCACTATGTGGTACTTCCCGTTTATGATCATTTCATGAGGAAATGACTTGATGCCTCGTGAGAGACAAGCTAGGGCATCATGCATTGTTTATGAGCTCACTGTTTAATACTGACATTTTTTACATCTTTGCATTTGGAATAATTGATGACCTGCAAGCTTTGTGAGCTAAGGCATCATTGTTATTACCTTCAACGCATTGTGTGAAGTGTTTGGTCTGTCTTTATTTGTTTTTCTGTTGATATTCACTATGTGTTACTCCTCATTTATGATCATTTCATGAAGAAATGTCTTGATGGCTCACAGGCTGCAAGCTAGGGTATCATGCCTTGTTTATGAGCTCACTATTTAATACTGGCATTGTTTACATCTTTGCATTTGGAATGCTTGATGACTCACGAGATTTGAGAGCTAGGGCATCGTTGCTATTACCTTCAAGGCATTGTATGAAGTGTTTGATCTCTCTTTATTTTATTTTTTGTTGATATTCACTATGTGGTACTCCTTGTTTATGATCATTTCATGAGGAAATGTGTTGATGGCTCACGGGCTGCAAGGTAGGGCATCATGAATTTTTTATGAGGTCATTGTTTAATATTGGCATTGTTTACATCTCTGCATTTGGAATGCTCAATGACCCATGCGATTTGAGAGATAGGGCATCATTTCCATTACCTTCAAGGAATTGTGTGAAGTGTTTGATATCTCTTTATTGTTTTTTGTTGTTGATATTCACTATGTGGTACTCCTCGTTTATGATTATTTCATGAAGAAAAATATGCAATCTTCTTTCCTTTCTGCAACAGTCTTTTGAGTGCACATGTCCTGTAGCATGGTTTTTCTTTTAGAAGTGTATTGATTGACTATGCACATGCATACTTATAGATGAGGATATTTAATAGGATTCTATTCATTGCTTAGATATTTTTTATCTAACCCCCATCTCTCTTTTCTTTGTAGGTTTTGGATCACACAGGAGCACACTAGATTCATATCCGGGTCAAAAATTCATCACTTTAGGCAATGTCTCTTCAAAAAAATTTGTATCTTCCCCATATTTTTCCTACTTGTACAGGGTGTTTGAAGAGGAAGACTCATCTTTTTGTGCCCCACCATCTATACCCAAAAAACTCCATGACCTTGTGGTGTGCATCCTTCTTCCTTTGCTTGGAAATACAGATATCATCCCTTCCATTTCTACATCTAGTATATAGAATTACATTATATTTGTGGGAATGTCATTATTTCCAATAAATAGAATCAGATTTATGAACTTGCTATAGTTATTTTCTGAATTAGATCTAATAGATTTTCGTCGATCATTATGTTTGATCCCAAACTAATCTAAAAGAAAGCATATTAATAACAAATAGAATTTTAGTTAAGAATGGGGGTGGGAAAAGATGACATTAAACTTCACCATAACCCAAAATGATCACACATTTAATGCCAAAATGCCTTGACTGATCTTTGTTCCCTTACTTTGGTGAGATTTACATGAACATTACAGGTCTTTGCATTAGACAAACCAATTTTTGGAACTTTGGACAAGTATTTAAAGTACTATCTATTGTTAAGCATAGATGCCTCCTCATCCACATTCTCAACACACAAAACAAACCCATAATCTTAGATATACCATCAACAAGATCTTTGTCCTTCATGTTTTGAGAATGGTAGGTTAACATGAATTGTCAAGAAAACATAAATTTCCATAATCATTTTATAAAATCAACCCACATGAATTTTAATATACTTTCAACAAGCTCATGTCTCTCATATTCTTATAATGGTAGGTTAAATAAATTTTTAAGAAAACAAAAAATTTCCATAATGATTTTATGAAATCAACCCCCATAAATTATTGTGGTAATAGCATGTGAAGCATAGTTTTTTATTGTACTTTTTGTAGAGCTACATAATATGGTAGAAGCTTCTGTAGGAGAAAGTTGAGATGAAAATCAATTGAAAGAATTCTTGTAACTATATAGAAATTATTCCCTTGCTTCATCAACACTAGAAAAATCAAGAAACAAAGAATTGTCATTTCCTATCAGAAACTTTACTGCATTTATCTTCCTGGATTCACTTGTGTCTATTATTTAGAAATTTTTTTTTATCATATTGAATGATCCTTTCTCAAAATGTTACAGATCTCAAGAATGGAATGAAACAAGCATAACTCATGATACTCAATGATCCATCCTCAAAATATTAGAGAGCTCAAGAATAAAAACAAACTAGCATAACTCGTGTATTACAGTAACAATGGACCAACCTTTCTTTGACAGAGAGAAGAATAGAATGACACATTTCAGACACTTCCTCTGTCTAGAACCCTCTATGGCCACCTAAATAGACAACATATACCTGTAAAGGAAATATGTACAACACACCCCCATTAAACCATTTATCACAAACCACAAGCCTTGTCAATACTCAATGTATATATATTATCATACATGCATGAATACCCACCTCCTTGGAAGATACACAACCAAAGAAACAACATGCCAAGAGCTCTAATACTAAGAGCATTACTACCATGATTCCACTAATCCATCCTTAACCCATATTTTTGAAATAGGAAAGCTACAAAATCACAATAGTGTAGCAATACTAATAGGTAGAGAAAAGGTTCATCAAACATTAAATGGACTGTCTGCAACACAAAGTGCCTGTGAATGGTAATCCTTATCCTCCACTCTCCTTTTCTTAGTGCACATGTGATACTATAAAAGTAAACAAAGAAAAAAGAAGGGCTCTTTAGTTGTAATAGATGTGGTAAACACTACAACATATATTGAAAGAGTAACCCACAAATAGATAGAAACAATCATGTCAAAACTCTATATCACCCATATTGACATAGTTACCCATAAACAAAAAGAATAGGCTTTTGATCAGAGTCCTTAAAAATCCAAAACAAAACATTATCAACATAGATTTTTTACTAAATGACATTAAACAAACATTTCAAACTCACTTGTAGTTCTGCCACAGTTGTTGGAGAATCTTCCTACACAAAAGTTCACATAACCCAAATCCTTCACTTATTTATATTCCTGAATCTGCATTCTTCCACTGATTCTTTCTTTCATATGATGCTTTCAACATTAAAATAATTACAATGAAGATATTTTAATCATCCTTTGAATATTAAAATAATTACAATCAAGAAAGATTTTATAAATAGAAAAGAAGAATATAAAAAAAATAGCTCTTGGTTATTACTTAAAGACCTCCAAAAATAATAATTTCTTCTTTGATTGATCATATACATTATAATGACCTACTCAACCAACCATACAAAGCCATGACTTATGCATTCAAACTTTGTATTCTCATTAACTAAATTTCATTTTGTTGGCATTTGTTGATTTAATGGCACAATATGAATGTTAATACTAGCATTGTTTACATCTTTGCATTTGGATAGCTTGATGACCTGCGAGATTTGAGAGCTAGAGCATCATTCCTATTACCTTTAAGGAATTGTGTGAATTGTTTGTGTGTGTAATAAAACACACCTTCATGAAATTAAGATTGAGAACAACAATTCTATGGAAAGATAAAACAAATTAATCTAATAATTGAAGCTAAGAATCTATTTCATCTCATGGTTCTCTATCCAAGCTTTGTTAAGAGATCTCTTAGGCTTAATCTCTCTTAGGGAAAATCCTAGAATGAGATATGTATGATAAAAAAAATGCTCAAATATAGCTAGAATTCTCAAAATGCTCAAAAATGCTCCAAGATTATGTTAGAAAACAACAAATGCTCCTAAACATGATATGCTAAAATGCTATGCAAATGCTGAAACTCTCTCAAAAGCTCTCACATACTCCTCATATGCTCTCAATGTGCCTATAATAAGGATGCTTTTGCTCTTAAAATTCTTGGATCTCAAACACAAAGAAAATGGCTTGTATTTATAGCATTTTCCCAAGGGTAGGGGGTAGAGTGAGTTAATCATGATCAAAGTTTGGTTAAGTCAAAAGCTTTGAGGTGTTTTCAAATGGAGGGAAAGTTGGTTGGTTGTCTCAAAGATATTAGGAATTAAATAACTCCATCATTTAATTAAATTAGCCATGGAAGGGTGATTGGGTTGGATTTAATCTTTTTGATTTGAACTATACAATTGAAAAATCAATTGCATAATTTGATTAATCCCTTTAGGATTTAGAATTTAATTATTTGATTTCATGATTATTTGATCTTTTTAATTTGATTTGAATTTTGTCCATTTGATTTGATCTATTTGATTTGCATTGAGATGAAATTTTAAGGCATTTGGCTGAGATTTATAGTTTCGAATGCTTGAGATACACCTGGTAATTTTTAGGTGTCTACAAATGCCCCTCTTTGAATTGATGTGCGAAGTGCATTGATTCAAAGAAAGATTAATTGTCCTGATCATTGGTTCGATGCTAATGAGCTAATTGACTAATATGAAAATGTAATATGAAACGCTGACATGAAATCTTTGATATGAAAATCTGATATGAAACCTTGATATGAAAATCTGTTATGAAACCCTGATATGAAAATCCGTTATGAAACCCTGATATGAAACTCCAATATGGAAATCTTGATATGAAACTTTGATTAATAAAGTTTGAAATTTTAAAGCTCCAGATTTGATACAAGATATGATGCAGAATCCGAGTTTGATGATATGATGATGGCCCCTCGGAAATGAAATCATATTGATCGTATGTGAAAGTTTTTTGATGAACAATGCTGATAGGATAGATCCAAGATGATTGCATTTCTGAAAACAAATGATGTTGAAAGATGTCAAACAAATGCCCCAGTGTGAAGAATATGTAGAATAGGTCTGACTGGGTAAAAAATCTAAGAAAATAGGTTAAAATAGCTTAAACAGGTTGAAAAACCCAAATTTACTATTTATTTTCACTTCTTACTATTGAGAATTTTCTTTGAGTTACTGACGATTGACAACAATGGTGGTCCCTATTCAAGAGCACAAATTTGAGCGAGCACATAGATATCAGAGGCCCCCTGACTACAGGCCTCGAGTGAGTGGTTCAAACTCTCTTAGTGCATTTATTTCCCTTAAAATAGCATTTAATACATATTTTTATTGCTTTCTAGGAAAGTTTTACCAAAATGCCACGTAGGATAGGTAAAATGCCATGTAGGGCACGGAAAAGCCACGTCTGCACTATAAAAATCCATGTATGCATAATCCTTAGCCGCGTAGGAGCTAGGTCAGAATTGTCACCCAAAACTGTAATGTGTCGCTAGGAAAACCTATGTTTTAAAGGTCGTGTTTGAGAGTTTAAAAGTCGCGTAGGCCTATAGAAGGTTGCCTAATTGGTTAAGCACCACCTCTAAGTTGTAAAGATCCATTTTAAATTTTTAAAAGCCGTGGGGCTTAAAAATCCGCGTACACTAAGTTAAGTTTTGCCTACCATAAAATTGGAAATTGATATAGGAAAAAGATGAACTCAATTCGATTGACCGTCCAGATGACCCAATTAGATTCCAAGCTAGAAAATGTTTGTCTAGAATGTCACGTAGTGTTTAGGATATTAGAAAAGTCATAATGATGAATGTTTGATAGGTCAATCAGATATGATTAAAAATTATTATGAATTGTCCTTGTGTCTCACGATATAGAGGTTAGGAGCAATAAGTTGATACACTCAAGTTAGATCAAAGATAGATTTAATGTTTTGTGATTGACTTAGAATGGTTCACCAAGACAAAAACTAACATGATGCACTTTGTTTCAAAATGTAGGAGCATTACTACATGTTGCAGGTATGGGGTGTAGCACTATGGATTTCTGATTTGGTAGATGAGCTTATGCCTCCTAAGTAGTGTATGATTAAGACATGTGGACTTAGTTTCCTCTTAGATCTCCGTCAGTTTCAGTTGAACTGAGGTTTGTTGGAAGCTATGGCACTATGACCATAATACCTTTCATTTAGCTCTGGGCGAAATGACTATTATGCCAAAGGATGTATATAGATTATTGAGGATCCCTACTCATGGAGAGCCGGTGTATTATGATTCAGTTTATGATAGTAGTCTATGCAGATGGGTGTTTGGAGATAACACCATTGTAGATGATTGCATTAATTGAGCGCAATTTCTCTCATTTCCCACTCTACCAGCATTATTAGGAGCTATGATAGGGGGATTAATTTTTCTAGATAGGAGAGGTCATGGTTTTACGGTCAGATGGGGCCAGATTTTAGAGGACCTGATTACACATCCATAGAGATTGGATTGGGGTTCTTATGTTTTGGCACAGTTATATCATGATCTTCATGAGATTGTGTATTGGCACAGTGCAGCTATTTCTGTAGGTGCAGTATTGTTATAGTTATGGACTTGGGAGCATCTTCCTATTACGAGGCCAGTCTCAGCTCAAGTATGAGGTCGTGGTTATCCCTATGCTTTTCTATATGATGGCATGGTCTTCCAGCATCGCCTAGGCAAGGTCAATTTTAGGAGACTTACCATCGATGATATTGATCAGGTGGTATGGAGGCCATATCTGTAGTATGAGAGGTGGCAGGAGGATGACGATGAGTTACCCTATATGTTTTCACCTTGATGGATGATAGGCCGATCACCATTGTTTATTGAGAGATTTTTTTGTGGGAGAGTACTCTGTCAGTATGGTTGAATGTAGGATATGCCTCAGGGTATGGCACTCTATGCCAGAGTACAAGCTGAGAGGTCAATGTGGGGAGTATAGGTTTACTACCAGTCAGCCTGTTTGTAGATAGATCAACTCAAATATGGGGTTTGGGATATGATGCCACAAGTGGCAGATGCAGGAATGTCGGCTGAGTATCATGAGTAGTTTATTCAACATCGATTCATGTGATTCACTGATCTAGCAGAGCCCATTCCTGATGTTGATGAGCTCTCAGATGATGACAGTGATGATGGGGATGCTGGAGATGATGGCGGTAGACCAAACTGACGTAGAGTGCAGAGAGTACCTAGGGCGCCTTAGGTACAAAGAGTAGCTGGACCTCAGATGAGAGGTGAACATGTGAGAGGTTGAGGTGGTGGATTTAGGTAGCCTAGGCAGAGGTGAGTAGGAGTACAGGTACCTTAGGGGCAGGCTCCTTTGAGAGTGGATACAGATTGGGCCAGACACAGGCATAGATGTGTCCAGGTGGCTAGACAGGTTCCAATGCAAGGACAGATACCACAGGTGGACCCACAGGTCAGTACAACATAGGTGATACCATAGGTACCTTTAGTGCCCCAGGAACCATAGGCTCCTCCAGCATCACAGGCACCTCCAGTGCCTCCTATCTCAAATGATATAGTGTAGGATGTGAGGGGTTTACAGGCAGGGATGACTGCAGTGATAGCAAGATTAGATCAGGTTACGACCATGCTATCGCAATTTTTGGCTACTTTGGCCCAGTTACCAACTAGTGCGAGCACAAGTCAGGCACCTCTTGGTGCACAAGATAGAGCAAGTCACAAGGATCCCGATGGTGCAAGGGGTTCAGGCATAGGTTTAGTCAGAGATTAATCAAGTGCCCCTGCTAGGTCATGAGATAGATTTGGACCCATGATATATAGCATTGATGATGTATCATATGTATTTTTGATCAGGACTTTGATATATGGACCATTGTTTTGATGTACATTTGATGTACTAATTTATGTTATAGACATTGATGATGGACATTTATCTATGATGATCTTTGATTCCTCCTTTATGATGTTATGAATTTTCCTTTTATGCATGTCTACATGTTTCTATGATGCATTTAATTTCTATTGTGCTATGGATGCAAATGTGTTAGAGTAGGACATAGATAAATGGATGCAAATGATGTTAATGCAATCTATTTCTATATGTTTTTCTGATTTTAACCATGTATGGATTATGCAATGCAATGAAAGCAATACTTAGTGCTAATGGTAAATGAAATGCAACTATCTTTTTTGTTTTTGGATGTATGCAATTTTAACTTATGATATGCAGCTCTAAATGATGAAATGGATAAATGAATAATGATTAATGTTTCTTTTTCTTATTTTTCTCTTGATTTGAAAATATAATGAATAATGATTAATGATGATGAATGCAAAGGAAAATCTCTTGTTTGAATGACTTAAAACCATTGATGAAGTGTTGTCAACTTTTATCCCACCCCTTGAACTTGGAAAATTTCTAGAAAGACAAGCCAATTGAGAACTAAGCTTCAGAGAACGCATTTAAGCTAAAAAGAAACATGCAATTAATCTAACATGCAAAATGTAACTAATCTAACATGCAAAATGCACTTAATCTAACATGCAAAATGCAATGCAACTAATTGTCCTTGAGGTTTGTGAAACAAATGCAAACTGAGTTATATTTTCATCATAGAGCATTTTGGAACTAGGATTCAATACAATCCTTAGTGGTGCCACTGTGACCATAAGAATATGAATATGACTTTCCCTCATGTGGTAACTCCTTCTACGAAACCAAGTACAACCCTCACTAGTTGAATGACAACCAATGGGAGTATGAATACCAGTTTAATCAGATTCAATGTTGCAAGTGGATGTTGGTATTAAGATAAGGAAAATCTAAATAACCAAGGTATCCTTTTGCATAAACAAACAAAGGTGAAACCTCCATCCCATATGAATCTCCTCTATGGTTCTTTGATGACCATGTCCTTAGATGAATTCACACAAGTTCAAGAATCGTCCTCAAAATAGTCACTCAAAAGATTAATAAAACATCATGTCTCTTATCATTGTTAATCTAGTCAAAACATCATTGATTAGCTAAAAAGAACATGACTCGAAAAAGTCAATGATAAACTCATCAAAAATTCCAAGTGTTTGTGAAATGTATCAAGATTTTCAAATAAGAATTCCAGACAATCTAATCATTTAGGGTGTGTCAATTTTTAATCCTGATAAAATAAGGCAATGAGGTTCAAGGATAATGTTATGCGATCAAACTGTTTAGGGATGAACAATGATATTCATCAAAGGTTCCCAAATGTCTCTCATAAATCTGAAAATATTCTTTAGTTGTGTGACCAAAATGTTGCACTATTGAATCCAGTTTGGTAACAAAATCTATAATGTGTGCCCCCAAGTGATAAATGTGATCAATGTGAAACTTAGGGCAACTGAACCTAGAATGTGACAAAATGTAGCTCTATGACTTTATTAGGGAAATGCACAAATGATGGATGCAATGAGGATATGGACAAGTGAGATGAGGAAACCGCAATATGTACAAATGCAACTAAGAAACACCTAAGGGACAAAAGGTGCTTGTTTCCAGGTTTTCACCTTTTGGGATTATTGCTCTTTTTCTCTTTTTCTCTTTTTCTTTTTGCTACCAAGGTGCCTATTGCTAGGCTTTCACCAAGGCACTTTTTTTCTCTTTTTCAAATGTTTTTGGCATTTTGAATTTTTTGATTTTTTTGGTATTTTTGATCTTTTCTCCTTTTTTTGGTATTTTTGATCTTTTGTCATGTATAAAGGTGATGCTTGAGTCATCTGATACTCTCAACTTATACTCTTTATTCTGATACTCTTTCCTCTAAATCAAGTATGGAACCTCTTAAGATGAATGCTATTGATAGGCTCTAGCAATTCATCACCATCACAATCAGCCAATTTTTTGGTCCCCGTTCCAAATGAAGAAACAATGACAAAAGGACCAAACCAATTTGCTTCCCACTTTCCTTTCTTTTCTCTATCAACCTGATTTTTTGGACTTTCTCTCAATACTAGATCCCCTATTTGAAAGTTTCTTGGCTTGATATGTTTTTTATAGTTCCTGGAAATTCAATTATGATACACTTTCAAATGATCATAGGCTTGAGTCTGACGTTCCTCCAACAATTCCAATTAATGAAGGTGGACAAATCTATAATCCTCATTTGTTATTAAACAATGTAATGAGACTCTGAGGGATGGTATTTCAACTTCTAAAGGGCATAGTAAATGCATGAAGAGTGATGTGTAATGTGGAATGTGTCACAAAGTTCATCAATTTCTTTGTTCTTAAACTATTTTCCATTATCTGTGATGATGGCACAAGGAATGTCATATCTGCAAATGATATGATTTAGGATAAACATGGAAATTTGTTTTCCTATTACAGTTGATAAATGGACAACTTCAACCCATTTAGTAAAGTATTCTGTCACTGTGATTATATACTTGTGTCTGTTTGAAGAAGGCAGATAAATCATTCCAATTAAGTCAAAACCCCATGGATAAAATGGCCATGGTGTGACAAAAGGGTTTAATTCTTGTGCTGGTGCATGAATCAAGTTTCCATGGTATTGACATTTATTGCAAACATTAACATATTGACAAGCATCTCTTTGTAAGGTTTTCTAGAAGTACCCCATACGTAAGATTTTCTTAGCTAGGTTTAAACCATTTGAATGTAACCCACAAATCCCCTCATGGACATCTTTTAAAGATAATTTTGATTCATCTTCCTCTAGACATCTAAGGTGTGTTCCGTCGAGACCTTTATGATACAATGTGTCAGAAAGGATAGTATAACGGGCTACTTGTCTTATGAAGTTTTTATTTTGACCGCGGGTTTGGTCTATAGGGAAGGTTTGACTTTTGAGGTAGTCATAGATGGGTCCATACCATGGGGAGTCATGTCCATGTAAAAGGGAAATAATTTGGGTATCAGGTAGATCAAATGTTGGTTTCACCAATTCTTCCACCAAGAACTCATACTTTTCATTTTGGTCAGGTAACTGAAGTAAAGATGCCAAAGTAGCCATTGCATCTATTCCTCTATTCTTGTCTCTTGGAATTTGTGCAAAAGTAATCAAAGAAAAGTACTTCTTCCAGTTATCCATCAATTTCTTGTAAGGCATTAGTTTTTCATCCTTAGTATTATACTCATCATTAACTTGATTAATGACTAATTGAGAGTCTCCATAGACCTGTAATTCTATGACATTCCATTCCAAGGTTGTCTTGATTCCAATGACCAAATCTTCATACTGTGCTATGTTATTTGTGCAAGGGAACAATAACTTGAAATATTTTGGGATTGTGTAACCTTGTGGTGTAATCAAAAGAATGCCTGCTCCACTGCCATTTTGGGTATATGATCCATCAAAGTATAGAGTCCATGTCTTAGCGTCGACATTCACAATTTTAGAATCTGGGAATTCCAATTGTATAGGATGTGTATATTCCTGAGGATATTCAGCCAATTGATCAGCTATAACTTGACCTTTGATTGCTTTCCTATCAACATATTTAATGTCAAATTCACTATGTACCATGACCCACTTCGCAATCCTCCCAGTTAAAGATGTTTTGCTAAGTAAGTATTTCAAGGGATCAATTTTAGCTATGAGTTTCACCTTATGCAACAACATATAGTGTCTTAACTTTTGAAAGGTGAATACCATTTCTAGGAAAGCCCTTTCCATGAAGCTATAATTTAACTCATATTTGATCAAGGTTCTACTCAAATAGTAAATATCTCATTCTTTTCCTTCATCATCCTCTTGTGCCAATAAGAATCCTAAAGATCTTTCCATTGCTAAAATGTAGATTAATAAAGGTTTTCCTTGAATTGGTGACATTAAGATAGGTGGATTCAACAAGTATGTTTTCAACAATGAAAAGGCTTTATCACACTCCTCATCCCATGTAAATATTGTGTCTTTATGTAGTAATATGGTGAGAGAATGACATTTTTCCGCCAATTGATAAATGAACCTTCTGATAGATTGAAGTCTTCCTTGAAGTGACCTCATTTGAATAATATTATTTGCAATGTCCATTTCCATTATTGATTGTACCTTTTCAGGATCCACTTCAATGCCTTTTGCTGAAACAATGTATCGTAGGATTTTTCTAGATTGTACCCCAAAAGCACATTTCTTTGGGTTAAGTCTCACCTTGAATTTTTCTAGCCTTCTAAAAATCTTGTTAAGTATGGATAGATGGTCTTTTCTTTTATGTGATTTAGCTAAAATTTCATCCACATAATCTTCCATAAAGGTGTGCATCATGTCATGGAAAATGGTAGTCATGGCTCTTTGATAAGTGGCTCCGACATTTTTGAGACGAAAGGGTATTACATTCCAACAAAAAGTACCCCATGGGCATGTAAAAGTTGTCTTCTCTTGATCCTTAGGTGCTATGCAAATTTTATTATACCCCTAAATCCATCCATAAGTGAAAGAATAGAATGACCTGTTGTGAGATCAACAATATCATCAATGCTAGGTAAGGGAAAGTCATCTTTTGGACAAGCAAGGTTTAAATCTCTAAAATCTGTGCAGACTCTTATGGTTTTATCATGTTTGGTAACTGGTACAATATTGGAGATCCATCAGGCATATGCTATCACTCTTATAAATCCTGCCTTGAGCTATTTCTCCAATTCAGCTTTGACTAATATGGCTATGTGTGGATGCATTTTTTGCAACTTCTTCTTTACGGGCTTAACCCCTAGTTTCACATTTAAGTGATGCATTATGAAACTTGGATCTAATCTAGGCATGTCAGCATATGACCATGCAAAGTTGATTTGTTTTTCTTGAAAGAATGCAATGAACTCTTCTCTCTCCAAAGGACCCAAAGATGCTGCTAAGTGAATGAATTTAGGATCCTTTTCTGTGCCAATGTTAACCTTTTCTGTGGGTTCAATAAGTATAGGTGATATTTCATCTTCATGAGATGGTAAGGTGTCCAACCTCTCTCCCTTAGGTGCCATAGTTGGGTTTTCACCTTTGGAAACATCCTTTATTTTTACTTTTTTGGGTCTAGCACTGCCACATGGTGGTTTTCACAACTAGACCTTCTCATTTTTTTTTTGTATATTTTCTCTTCATTTTTTGGATTAAGAGGTTGAACACCTGCCCCTATCATCATGTGTTTAGAGTGAATTCATTTGTGGAAGAATTGGGTTCGACCGCATTGAGGTATAAGGCCATTGAATTGTCATTTAGGAAGTATAGTAAGTCATTTGACTTGGATAGACCCCAATCGATAAGTTCGGGATGCATTAAGGAAAAAGAATCATTGAATGGGATTTAATTTGAAGGAGTTAAGGGAATGAATTCATTAGATGGTTCATACATTGTATCATCATGGTCTATGACATGTGCCTCTTCAAGATGGTCCATGGAAGAAGGATCAAAATCCTCTTCATCAGAGTCCTCTAAGATTTCTATGGGAAAGA
>MU224311.1:1604909-1615934 GCA_018584345.1 Thuja plicata | reverse complement strand
GAGTGAAAATCAGTAACTAGTTACATTGGTGGTTTTCCCAAATTGGGTTTCCACGTTATATCTGGTGTTACTTGTGTTACTTGTGTTCATGTTATTTGTTTCATGCATGTCAATCACTGTTAATGTTTAATAAACAATAAAAGGTTAATTTACCGAGTAACAGTAATATATATTGAAGACATCTAAGGGACTTGTGGATTTATTTTTGTGGTAACTGATTCACCCCTCCCCTCTCAGTTACTCCATCCATATTTCCAACAGAAAAAAACTTGATTTGAGGAATCATATTGAAAAATACAGTTGGGGTGGTGTTGGAAAACATTATTTGTGAGATGTCCTAGAGACTAACGCATCCAAGAGACCAAAGCTAACACAGTTATGCCTCCTAGACAAAGACAAAGACCAATTCTAGACCAAGGAAACAAGGACAAGGCATAATGGAGAAAGGCTAAGTGTTCTGGGCACATGCTAAGAAATAGGGGTGCAAAAGCCACAGGTAGTGCCCATTTCCAGGTTTTCATCACTTTAATTTTATAACAATTTTTTGCTACCAAGGCGCCTATTTCCAAGTTTTCACCAATGCACTTTATTTATTTATTTATTTTTAATTTTTTAATTTTTTGATTTTTTTGTATTTTTGGAATATATAATTTTTTTGGGAGATACATCAAAGCTCCTATTGCTAGGTTTTCACTAAGATGATCATTTTTTTAGGATATTTTTTTTATTTTTAGAATTTTTTGACAATATATCATTTTTTTGGATTTTTTCAGGATCAATAATGGTGTACAAAGGATGCCCTGAGACAGAATGGGCATCATGGATAGAACTTCTTTAGGTGCAATACATTGATAGGATCAGGGAGATGCTCTCCCTCTGCTATAAATAGTAACTAAGCACCTGACCAAAAAGTTGATGTGATGATGTAAAGTCCAATCCAATTAGGTTCAAATTTCCCTTTTTGATCTCTATGTTGTTGATTCTTAGGATTTTCACATAGGACAAGATCTCCCACTTACAATTCTCTAGGGTGAACCTTTTTGTTGAAGGCTTTGGACATGTGCTTTTGATAAACCCTCATATGGTCAAATGATGCTTGACATTTCTCATCTAGAAGTTCTAACTCTTGAAGTCTCATGGTGCGGTAGTCTTCATCTATAACTAGAACTTTGAGGGAAACTCTAAGTGAAGAAATCTCAACCCCCAAAGGTAACACTTCTTCTGTGCCATATGCAAGGGAAAAATTTATAGCCCCAGTTGGAGTACAAATACTCATTCCATAGGCCCACAAAGCTAGATTTATTTGTAAGTGCCAATCTCTACCATTCTTACAGACTGTTCTATGTAAGATTTTAAGAATGGTTTTGTTTGATTCCTCTGCTTGATCATTTCCTTGTGGGAAGTAAATGGAGGAAAAATGTTGTTTAATCTTGAATTTCTTGTAGAGTTTTTTAAGGTCCTTATTTTAAACTGGCCTCTGTTGTCAGTGATAATATCAAAAGGCACTCTATATCAAAAATGATATGGTTCAGAATGAATAGAGCGACTTCCTTGCCCAAGGAAACAAAAAGTGGGACAACTTCTACCCATTTAGCGAAGTAATTAGTAGTAGTGCTAATAAACTTGTTTCCACCTGATGAGTTGGGATGAATCTTCCCAACAAGATCAAAGGCCCAGCAGTGAAATGGCCAATGAGATATAGAAAGAATGAGATCCCTACCTAGAGAATGGATTAGGTTACCATATTTTTGACACTTTTCACATGACTTTGCAAAGCTACTATGTCAATCTACATCGTAGGCCAATATTACCCCACCCTAAGAAACCTTTAGGCCATGGAAAGACCATTGAAATGTCTCCCATAGATGCCCTCGTGGATGTAAACTAACCCTTGGTCAGATTCTTCCTTTTCAAGACATCTAAGAAGTCTTCCATCTAGACCCCTCCTATACAAAGCACTAATGATAAGGGAATGGCAAGAGGCATTTAAAGTAAGGTTTATGTGTTTAGATCAGTTAAAGGTTTCAAGTATAATGTCATCATGAAGGTATGAGTAAATAGCACCGTAGCGGGATGACTCACGACCAACATGGGTAAAAATGACTTGGATTTCTTGGGAGTCATAGATAGGGTGATGTAGCTCTTCAACCAAGAATTCAAATCTAGATTTTTGTTTCTCTAAAGAAAGGAGTGAATCAAGTGTAGCCATAGCATGAGCTGCTTTGTTTTCTTCTATAGGGACTTGCTGAAATGTGACAAATGTGAAGTATCATTTAAAGGAATCAACCATTTACTTGTAAGGTACCAGTTTCTCATTTTTGGTTTGATATTCATCATTAACCTGGTTGATTATTAGCTGTGAATCCCTGTAGATTTGTAACTTTGTGATTCGCCATTCTATGGCCATCTTAAGTCTATTTGTTAAAGCTTCATACTCAACAATGTTATTTTTACATAGGAACAATAACTTGTAAGACTTATGAATCTTGTACCCATGGGGAGAAACAAACAATATTTTCAATATTTTCAATGAAGATCTATATTTAAAGTAGCTAGGGATGTGATCAATTACCTCATCCTTAGGCACCTCAAAGAGGTTTTCACCATTGGATAGGTCATTTCTTTTTACTTTTTTTGGTTCTGATACCGCCATAGAGTGCTTTTTTCCATCAGAACTCTTATTCTTTTGATTTTTTTTTCTTTTTATTTTGTGACTAAGGTAATTGATTTCTGGCTGTGTCATGTTGGTATCCAATTCACTAGTGGAAGAGACAACAAGTTTAATGGAATTTATGTAACAGGCTATCTCATAATCATATTGAAATGTTAAGAGCTCAGGTTCTTGATAGTGTTGGGACAAATTGATGAGGTCAAGATGAACAAGAGGGAAGTCAACGAATGGTTCAAGATTATAAATGTGAACGATATTATCGCTGGTGACCAAAGAATCAGAGTCTGTCAAGTATCCTTCTAAGATAGCCAAATCAGTATTCATCTTAACAAGTGAATAATTTTCCACTAAGGCAACACATGGGTTCAAATCCTCTAATCTTACACAGGACTCATCAGCTAGCTCAAGTTGAGAACTATAACGGTAGATGAAATCAACATCCATGTCAACTATTGAAGGATCTAAGAAGGAGTCCCATTCATACTCATATGAAATTCTGTCTGAATTGTGACTAGGATGTTTACACCATGAAGGTTTGGGACATCTTGATGTGGAAGGTCTAGTGTCATCAAGAGTAGCACCTCCTCTTTGTATTAAATGAACAATATTCTTTCATTGATACTCTCTAAAATGATCTTCTACATATGATTCTTGTTCTAAAGTTGCAACCGACTCATGAGTGACTAGAATATCTGAATCTCCCTAGAGGAGTTTAGTTGAAGGGACCCAATCTTCACACATGTTTTTATGATTTTTCAAACTAGGTACATATTATGGTTCATCTTCACTCTCTGACATATCAAGGATAGGATTAATGTTCTTGTTGTGATTCAAAAAGCCTAGGCCAATCGAATTCTTAGAATTGTGACTAAAAAGAGCATGATCAAGAGGTTTGGCTCTAGAATCCAATCTTCTATTAAGAGGACCATGTTCAGGATATCCCATCTGTCTAACAAAATTATACCCTCATCTTAAGCCTTAGGAGAGGGAGAGAAGTTCTCATTGTGCATATATTTATCCTCTCTATAGATCCAATCTCTAACAAATGTCTCTTCCTTCTCATCTTGAATAGGCACCAATGATTCTACAAATGTGCCAAATAAAGTCATAGCTAAAGATGAAGGTCTCTTTTATTGTGATGGTTTTCCATAAGACCAAGGTGAAACTGGTAATGTTTTGAGGGATTTGAGTTGATACCCCCCCATGCCAAGGTCTACTAACTTGATCTTGTCCTTACATTCAACTAACATTGTGTCAAAGTCTTTTGCTTCTCTATTGAGGGGAACATGAGTTCCTACTGAAATTAATTTAACAGATAAAGTGTTATCCCTAGGTATACAAATATCTACTCCATTGTAGGGGAACTTAACACACTGATGATAGGTAGACAACACCACTTGCATATCATGAATCCATGGTCTATGGAGCAAGATATTATATGCAAGGGGGCCAACGTCAACTATTTGAAATAAAATATCTTTTTCAACAAGGCCAATCCTAACAGGAAGGATGACCAACCCCTTGGAACTTATTTATACCTCATCATAGGCTTTGATAGAGATCCTTTTCCTGGTATCTGTGAATTTTTTAGAACAACTTGGCTCTTTTAAAAGACTAAAGGAATATATATTAATCCCAACACCCCCATCTATCAACACATGCCTAACACAGGTTTTGTGGATCATGACCTCAATATGAAGAGGAAGATTGCATGGGTGGCTCAAAGCTTTATCATCATCCTCTAAAAAGGTAAGGTAATGAGGGATAGCAATGTGGTTAACCATGTTCTGGAATTGATCGACATCTAAAATGTTGGGGATGTTTTCCACGCGCAAAGCATCCTCAAGGATTTTATTGTGTCTCAGGGACAACTCTAAGAGCTCAAAGATCAAAATTTGAGTTGGGGTTCTTTGCAACTGATCAACATGATTATACCTCAACTTTGGATTAACTTATGGTTTTGAGGTGAAATTCTTGGATGCCACTTGCTTAGGTTTACTTTATTGGCTTGAATTGGGTCCTCTAATGAAAATGAGACCTTGGCTTCATGTGATAGTATTGAGGGCTTACGATGACACTCTAGAGTTAGTACCCCTTAGCACTAGGATGGGTTATTCATCAAAGATAGGAGGAGAGTCCATGTCTAGATCATAACCATAAGGATCTTTACCCCTCATCATATTGACATTTTCTTCTACAAATTAATGAATGTTGATAGTATTCTCTACATTTGTGTAAGTGTAATTTATCTCAGCTTTGCCATTATTATCTTTACAAGTTTCCCCCTTTTCATACTTGGGCAATGGTTCCTTGAAATCCTTATGATCGGCGTTGGTGTTCATTCCATCTATCTTAAGTTTTCTATTCTCAATGAGATATTGAATAATATGCTTGAGTTTCCAATAGTTTTCAATGTCATGTCCAATACCATTGTCAAACTTGCAAAAGGATTTCTCATCCCACCAATGTGGCTTAACATCAAGTATATAATGTTGCAGGATCTTGAGGATGTGCAAGGTTGTTGGAAATGAGCATTTTCAAGACATCCTCATATGAGTCACCAAGTTTTGAAAATTGACATATTTCTTTCTTAGGCCTATCTTGGTATCTTGGCTTGTTCTCTTCTTGATTACATGTATTGAGCTTCATGGATTGAAAAACACTAGAAAAATGGAGCATAGTTTGATCTTCGGGTTGGGAGGAGTCCACAACTCCATCATTGACCACTTGTTTGTTCCTATTTGAGTGTGATT
This sequence comes from Thuja plicata, assembly GCA_018584345.1. NCBI lineage: Eukaryota > Viridiplantae > Streptophyta > Pinopsida > Cupressales > Cupressaceae > Thuja > Thuja plicata. The sequence goes on along the minus strand of MU224311.1, from coordinate 1,610,510 downwards.
TCTTTCCTATATCTTTGTTAGGTTTGTTGTTATTTTGACCATTGTTATTGTTGTTGTTTCCATATTTGGTAAAAATTCATTGTTCTTTCAAAACATTCTCAATCCTACATGTGGTTTCAACAATGGTGTCAAAGGAATAAAAAACCAAATTCCTAATTTCATACCGCATTTTGGAAATCAAGTTACTAACAAGGATGTCAATCTTTTCATTTTCAGTAATGGCTCTAGAGTACTAAGAGCATTTTTGTCTCCACCTTTCGAAGAAAGTGACAAAGGATTCCCCTTGATTTTGCTTTAAGTTGCATAAGTCCAACATGGTGATAGATCTTGAAAGGTTGTACGCAAAGTGTTGAACAAATATATGGACAATATATTTGAAAGTCTTAACGTGAGGAGTTATGTTTCCAAACCATTCCATTGCTTGACCCTTAAGGCTCATTGGGAATGATCTCATGTGGTACGATTCATCTTGATGGAACTCAAAAATTGTGGTATAAAATTGGTGCACATGATCATGTGGATCTCCATTCCCATCATACTTGTCATATTGAGGGATCTCAACCTTTCTAGGGAATTCTTTCATGTTAACACTTTTGTCAAAAGGATTAGGAAAAATTGAATCAAGTGAGAAATTTTTTTTGGGTGCTAACATTTTTTTGATCATGATCTTAAGTTGTTTGATCTCCTCTTCTTGAGATGGACCTTGCTTCTTAATCCTTTTGTCCACATAAAAGTTTTAGGGGACTCTAGCTCCCTTGTTGATTAAACTCTCTAGGAATTTGTCTTTTTTTTGCTCTAAATGTTTCTCAACATACTACTGGAAGAGTGGTTCTTGTTTCATTTTCATGAAGTATTGGGAGCTGAGGTTAAAAATTGAGCTACTACCCCCATATTGTGAACTATGATGAGCATGTTGTGAAGGTTTTTTTGAGTTCCTCGGAGGTGTTCATCTCCTATAATGATCATGCCTTGAAACCCTTCTTCCTTTAGGGATAGGAGGTCATGATGGCATCCTTGAACATCTTCCACTTCATGGAGTCTCAAGAGAATTGGATGGAGGAGAGTTATTTCCACCACTAACACACATGTTATTAAATAGGTCATTAAGTTGTTGAGCAAAGAGTCTATCTTGCTCCTCCTGAAGGGATTTCTTTTCTATTTCCAACAAGCTTTGTCTTTACAACTCTAATATTATAAATTGCTCTTCCTTTTTAGCTTTTTCATCTAGAAAGGATTTCTTTCCACACTCAATTATCTTCAGTATTTCACTCATATATCTTAAAGATGTTTTGAGCGGTGAACTTTGTCTTGAATGTCAAAACAAATTATTGGTGTATGTTGCATTTACTCGAGTGTCACAAAGTTCCTCATATTGGTTTTCATGTTGTGATTGCTCATCTTGATAGGCTTTCCTCTTACCTCTCTCATCCCTTTAGTGTGCATCTAGATATCTATTTGAGATAAGGGATGAAGTTGGTCGAATTTCATGAGAGGAACTGCCAAACAAAATAGTGTCTATGTTTTGCAAATATGTCATCAAGGTGTTTATAAATGTCTTCCATCTCTCATCGAGTCATTGTGTAACTCATATCCATATCTAAGTGAGAAGATGCTAAGGGTGTACCCAACTCAATAAGGTGACTCTTGGAATCAAACCAAACCTCTGAGTTGTTCCTAAGTTATTGATCAATTACGGGTTCTTTTCCCTTATGTTTTTGGTGAGTTTAAACTAAAGGTAATTTGTTAAAGACTACTTGAGTTCATTTTCCTTGATCTACTTGATATCTTTTTGTAACTAGCATGAAAGAAAAGGTAATATTTAAATTTAATTTTTATGAAAGTGGATGGACAAGAGATTAGAAAAACTCTCCAAGTGTGTTATCAATGAATCTAAAGGTTTATCCTCTCAACAAGGATGGTTTCTAGCTCACCAAGCTCCAAGCAAGGTCACTTGTGAAATCAAAGGTCACTAGTTCAAGAGGTCAAAATGAAAGAATCCAAAGTATAAACAAGCTTCTAATAGTGGGGTAAGTGACCTAATCTAATTTGGATCAACCAAGGAAGACTGAAAATAATAGGATAGAAAACTGGGCAAGTTGACAGTTTGACACTTAAGAATGCAGATTTGTTGATCATTTTGATGTTTGTCTTGATGTTTGGTGTATGTTTTGATGTTTCACTCATGCAAGACACATCAAGAAGATTGTTTTTTGTAAATAGAATACTCACTCCACAAACTAGGTAAGCTAGGGCAATATCTATTGAATTCCTACTTGAACCGAAGTTCAGTCACATCTACTCATAGCAGACAACTTAGAAGCTTCGAGGCACGAGCTCCTCCTTATAGTGCAATCACTTCTTAGGCACACCAAGCTTTGAATCCCAAGGGAATTACTTCCCAAAGGACTGTTGTCTCTACTAAGAACTATAAAAATTTTGGATGTCTTAGTCGGTCTCTAACCTTTCGCGCAAACATATAGAAAGTTTTTGGTCACTAAAATAAAGATTGTAGTCAAGGATTCCATTCAGGTTGTTGTGATCAAGTCATTTTCCCAATTAAGAGTTCTCTCCCAATCCTTTCAAAGCAAGGTTTTCTCCTTAACAATGTAAGGACTTTAACGCACCACTAGGGTACTAGAGGAGATTTTGGTTTCCACAATGAATTCACACCTGTCCACTATGAGACTAATCACAATGGCATTTTTTATATATCAGTTTGAAAGGTCTTGGATTTATCCTATTACCGGTTGGGTAATGCACTCTCACTCACTCTATTAAAGCACTTGGGAGGTGTTAGCTCTTTTTCTTGTAGCACAACCTTGATGTGACAGTAAACTAATGAACTTGAAATACAAACTCCTATTTCATACAAAAGAAAGGCTAATTTATGAGGGTATTGGATAATATCTAGGGATACCTATTATAACCTCCTTCTTTTTTGAGATCAACTAGCTTAGGCAGGTATTACCTATGTATGATTACTGATTTGCAGTATCTTTTAAGTGGATTATCTTCTTACTAGAATGTTGTGTTGGTTGTATTTCCTGTTTTTGTTGCTTCGCCTTGTTCCTTGTCTTACCCTATGAAAATTTTCAGGTTCTCATGCCTAAACCTTGCCAAAATTGCTCAAAACCCTGAAAAACCCTAAAGCAACCAAGTGTTAAAACGAAGCATTTGAAACCCTTGGTCATGTCTTATGTTTCATTGTTACCTTTTTTAATCACTTAAGACATGTGCTTTAAGTTGATTTGCATCATCGCGTTGCCCAGGACGAATATACCATATCCTCTCCCGACTTCGCTTTTCCATTATGTCGCGTAGTCTCATTACGAAATAGAATATTCCTTCAGTGTTTCGAGACTTGGCGATTTCCTTTAGTCGGGTAGTCGCGGGATATCTGTGTTATAATCTTTATAAAGAATGGGACCCACTGCTCAGTCGGGTGATCGCGAGAGAAGTCAAAAAGTCAAAGCAATGTTCTCTGACTTCGCAATTTACTTCATGTCACATGGTCGCTAGATCAGGCCATGGAAAAAAGTTAAGTTTTTCTTCAGTTGCGTGGTCTCAAGATCAAATGGCCATTAAGAGATAATAGTCCCGATTCTACAACTAACTATTTGATGTTAGAGATTTCCTTTAGTCAGGATGTCGCAAGAATAGGCGATGACTCAGCTTTCCAGTATGCATTGAGTGGACAAAAGAACAGATGAAATCTGTCATAAGGTAAATGTTTGTCGGGAGGTCGCCAGAAGGAGGAAATGAATCAAGCGATTAAAAGACTAAGGTATTTTTGCCTTTAGTCCCAAGGTCTCCAGATGATTTAAGGGTATGTAAAAATATATGGCAATTACGCGCCAGCCGTTGGATAAAAGAATGAAAGGATCTGACGGTGGTCGCGATGTCTGGAGATAAAAGTGCCCTAGGGAAAAGGTCCTCCCGACTTGGTGATTAGGTTATGTCACAAAGTCGCTATAAACATAGATAAGGCACGTGCTATATGATAAGGTCAAGTTAAATTTATCTCTCAACTGCATGACTAAGGTTCTCGTGTGGTCTTGAAATGAAAAGTGAGCATCCAGTGACATAGCGATAACTATAAAGGTTAATAAGTAACGGCTTGTCGCCAAGTCTGGAAAAGAATGATGATTTAGGGTTAACTCCATGCGACTTTGATTTCAGTATTGTCACCTGATCGCTAGATGACTTGGGTCAGCCAAGGTAAAGAAATTATATTGTCTCCAAGTCTCGTGATGGAACTATGGTTAAGAGTAAGGGCTCGCGACAAAGAGACTTCCTACAGTCGCGTGGTCGCCTGATTATGAGATCTAAAATGCGGCGGCCAGTGGATGACATGACATAACAGATCTCTCGGCAACCAATCAGAGGATAGAATTTTGATTACTATGCACAAAAGGTAGCTGAGATGTATGACAGAGATTGAATCAGAAGATGACATGTCAGCTGTCTTAAACGGTTTATGATTGCACCAAAGATCTATATTTGAAAATTTGATTTTCTATCAACTTCGTGCAACTACGGTTAGGTTTTTCAAAAGTCACGACGTGGCAACTTAATGGCAGAACTGACATTTTTGAATTATGAGCTATGTACTTTGAATCAAAATGGCTATAAAAAAATGATTGTGCATTCATTCTTGTTCACCGTGCCTTCAAGTTTTTCAGAGCCTGATTGATTGTTTTCAGTGTAAAGTGATATTCAAAGCAGTTGCAGTATATCCAAGGTGATAAGAAATTTCTAAAGTTGCATAGAATTGTGCTCAGGATAGATAGCTGATATTAAAGAATAGATTTGTTTCAATATCGGTTCAAACAAAGAATTTCAATCTGTCACAAAGATGAGTAGAGCTGTGAGCGTTGCTTCTACAAGTGGAGGCAGTGGAGAGGAGCAGAAAGGAGAAACTAGCTTCTTAGATGAGTTTCTACAGCTGCTACCAGGTTCAACATAGAATAGGAAGATTGATGCAGGTGTGTTTAAAGATGACTTCATGAACATCAGAGATGCTGCAAGCCTGGGCACAACAGGTTTCTCTCTTTTTTCATACTTTTATAAAAATTCTGATAAGCCTATCCCTATTTCAAACACTTGGATATCTGGTCTGGGTAGGTTATTAGTGCCTGATGTGTTTCTAGATGTTGACCTATTTTTGGACCTGGCAAACCATTATGATGCCCTTACAAAGACCATCAAAAGAGATGATGGCACTACTTTGCTGATACTGAATAGGAATTCTTTCATGCAAGAATTTGGTCTATTCAGCACCATGTCTACTAAAATTTACATGAAGAAGAAAGAAAAAAGGTATAGTGCTAAGCCTGGTGTGGCGAGAATCTTGTTGAAGAAGCACATGCCAAGAGAATTAAGAGATTATGTACATCCTAAGGCTGAACCTTATCCTTATTATTACAAGGACCTGCACTTTTATATCAAGTACAATGCTTATGCCCTTTGTAGATTATTGGGAATAGATGGAGACTCAGAGAGAATAGGCCATGGTATCCTAATGATGGTCTTGGACCTACAAGAGGTGCATTCAAGCACCAGTTATGACTATATTCAGCATATAATTGATGAGATGCATGA
>MU224311.1:1557099-1590681 GCA_018584345.1 Thuja plicata | reverse complement strand
TCCACATGAAAAGATTGAGAATTCAGGAGCTTCTCAAGTTGCAGACTCAAATAAAGAGGAATGGTTTATCCTTTGGGGGCTTTTTCCCTGACCTCATGTATTTTGATAGGATCAAAGCCATGATTGAAAACTACTATATGTTGTTAGATAAATTGGATACAGTCCTGGCTAACAAAGGTGCTCAATCTCGTGAGCATTCAGAGTCAGAGTATGAGAGTGGAGATGATAGTGACTATGCACGGCCTTATTTGTCTCCTCCACAACAACATGCCCAAGAACAACAAATGATTGAGTACCCACAACTGCAAACATAAGAACAACACATTATAGACTTAACAGTGGAAACACAGCCTAATGATGTGGAGGAGCCTGCAGCAAAGAGACAAAAATTGGAATTAGGCCAACCTTTAGCAGAGGGACAGAATAAGAAAAAGGACAAGGTTAAGGCCTTGATACCAGGCACCAGGTTATATGATCATAACCTGAGAAAAGAAATCAAACAAGGCAAGAAACAAATGCCTGATCCAGAAGATAAAGTTGAGATCCCACTAAGGTCATGTGTGGATGAAAGATTGCTTAACCAGCAGAAGTTCCTGGATGATGATAAATTTTTAAAGACTAAGGAATTTAAAGATTTCCTTAGGTGGCACAAAGTAGAGCAGTTGAAGTCCCAATTACTTGTGGATGGGAAGGAGACAATTACCAATGAAGCTCTTGTGGCCCTGCAAACTTGTGATCCTAAAATTGAAGACATTTCTCCTGAGGATGCCAGGAAGTTGGTATTTTATTAGCTGAAGGCTGGGACTTAGCATCTGCATTTGTCATAGATCAAATCATGAAGCAGCCTGACCTTAAAATGGTCAGTGAAGTCCAAATTAGAGAAATGATCAAAGGATTTGGGTATGACCCAAAGTCTCAAGCCTTTGCAATATGGAACTTGAGCCCTAAAGAGAAAAAGCCCCAATTAGTAAACATTCAAGAGAATATGGTGGGGAACCAAATGGTGTGGTCAGTACAGAACACAGGGGACTTAGAGATCTCTCAAATAATGACACACTGGGCTTAGTTAAATGAGGACAAGACAAAGCAGTTGTCTGAAAGATATACTTCTCTGCTGGAAGAAACAAGTGCACTATCAAAAGATAGAGACATGTGCCACATAGAATTATACCAGCGGAATGAGTTGATAAAGAAATTGTTGGAGGAGTTAAAGGAAAAACCAGAGGTAGTATATGTGCCTGTACAACCACCACCTATACAAATTGAAGACAAACCTAGGTCAGAGCAGGCTATGGAACAGAAGGTAGATGAAGAAAAGGGAAATGCTATAGCATTGAAGGCATTGAGAGGCATATTACAACATAGGATTGAGATCCTCAGAGAAAAAGCTGATGTTGTAATTAATACTTATAATAAATTGCCTATATTGCATGCTGAAGTACTAAGGTATCTTGTAATTTTAAACCCCTACTTCACAAAGTGGTCTGCCAGGGCTAATCTATTTGAGAAATTTTCATCTCTGCAGAACATAAGGTTAGACTTCCCTCCAATTGTGACAGAGGTAGAAGATGAGATCAAAAGGGTAAATGTTGCTGTCTCATTCTTCAAGGGAAAATTGAACCAAATAGAGGCTAAGTTGAGTCTCTTCTCAGCTGATTTTAATAGGTTTATTCCTGCCTTGAAAGGAGAAGATGACTAGGTGAAGACTATAGATACCTGCAGAGGTGAGTTTGAAAACAAAATGCCTAGTGAAGAGGCTTTTCTTTTGGGAACTGAGGTTGATGTTGATGGTTTTAATTTAATACTGGATGAAGCATTCAAAGCTGAGACAGACATCAACAAGTTCCTACTTGATGTCCAAAACATCACCGATGCAAGATGGGACAGACAAAAGGTGCAGGTACAAAGTACCCAACACTTCAATTGGCCAACAGACGATGAGGTGAAAGCATGGGAAGTCATGACAACACCGAAGAAAAAGAAACCTGTGGTGGAGGAGGAAATTTTGGACGATGAGTAAGGTACCACTTGGCGCTGCACTATTCATAGACAAGATGGATAGTTATTTCAAAAGGAAATGTAGGTGAGCAGGCGAGAACAACTACCAGGACTTCACATAGCTACACCAGCTACCATCTACAATCAGATTGCAGTCACAAGGTCGGGAGAAGAAAAAAAGATATTTGATTTTACCTTTTTGACTCAGTCACCTCATCGTTTCTTCTCTCTCTCTTTTGTCTCTCTCGTATCTTTAGGGTTAGGGTTTTGAGACCATCCGAAGCTTGTTGCATCCTTAGGGATCCCAAGATGGTCTAGAATATATATATATATATATATATATATCATAAGGCTTTTAATAGTAAAGGGTCTTTGATTTTTTGGAACATTTTTGTGAAGAAGAGATAATATACCACAGAATTCAGATCCTCTGGATTTCTATCTATCTTTCTAAGCTATGTAATCTCTCATGTATGAACAAGCTGGATTACATAAATGATATACGGTGCAATTTTACTCTTTTCTACTGTTGTCTCTTTACTTTGTATGTATGCTTTTCTTTGTTAAAGTTTATAAGGTATTCAGTAACACTCTGGTTATAAGGTAACCATCTAATTGTTTACAAGTTTCTTTCAAGGAGAGAATTAAATGGTGTGAATGATTTCAAGGAGTATAATAATTTTTTAAGGATTTGATACAATAGTCTTGAGGTAACAAGATAGTTTGTAAGGCAACCTATCCTAATTTTTTGAACTGTAAGGCAGTTCAGTGTATTTTGTTTCTGTGATATCTTTGCTTATTATTGACTCCGCAGCCCAAAGGATAGACACTGGTCCGAAAATCAGTCTAATTATCTATCTATGTCCAAGATATTCCAATTTATCAAAACCAAATCAATTCAAACACTCTGTTACTAAGAACATATAAGCTGAACTTGTTTAAAGGACTTCTGTCAGCAGGACACTATCCATAATATTGATTCCTTGAAGAGTGAATCAACTAGGTTATCCCTCCTATAAAGAAAAGGAAGAAGGATGAGAATCCTGGTATCACTGGTTATTTTTATGTTAATAACTATGATTTGTATGGTAATATCTTTTTTATGTTTATGCTTGGTCATCAGAAAGATAATTCATAAGTTGGTCCAATAAAGGTACATAGCTAATCAGTGTCCACATCAACAAATACTGTGTTAACAACAATATTTAAAGGTAAAAGCTACCTGAGCATATGTGGAGCTCAAAAATGAAGAAGGATGTTATGCAATCCTTAGCAATTAGGCTTTTCTTGTCTCTGAATTAGAATTAGAAGGTATGACTTTCAGATAGACATTTCAAGCACTGTGATTTATACAAGAAAAATCCCTAACATGTTGAAATGTCTTTTAATGGATCAACATGTAAATGACTATGTAAAAGACAAAGAATACCCTGATACAGAGCTTAATGATCCACAATAGTATCTTGACAACAAAAATTATTAAGGTAATAAGGATTCTCATCCTTCATTTTTTAGTTCTTATGAACCCTAGGAAGGATAAACTAATTTTGATTCTCTCTTTAAGGAATCAGTAAACTGAATTGTATTCATCTGAAACACAATTACTTGAATAGAATGTATATGTTTGAAAGTGTGAATGATTTGAATTTAAAATGATGGTTAGACAATGATCAATCACTTAGCCAACTATAAAACCAATGCCTTAACCTTGGGCTATAAGTCAATATCTGGTATAACTCCACAGTAAGGTGATTAACTAAATATATGCAAACAAACATAAACTGCCTTATAGATTATCCTTTCTCTCCAACTATATCATCAGATCCATAATCTATTGCTAAGCTCTCTAGGGTCACTTGAAATAATTAATCCTTCCTTAAAGGAGCTTAAAAATGAGTGCACAACCACCTTGTGATCAGTATGCCTAGATGACTTACAAATAAACTTACAAGAGCAATAAAAGTAATGAAAAGAGACAATCAAAGATGTAGAATAGAGATTGAAAATATTTGTACTAATGCCTTAAAGCTTCAAATGCATATAGGTAGATAAATAATACAAAGGCTCAGACCAATTTTAGTATTCTTCCTTGTAAAATATTTCATTGATTTTCAATTACAACTTACAATCCTTTTTCCAACCTAGTCTAACCTCTTGGATGGGATCCTTAAAAAATGACATTAGAGAACTATTTATAGGCCTAAACCATATTGGAATCCTTAAGATAAGGATGCTACAATCTTAGGATGGTTTAAGAAGCCTAACCCTAAAAATATAGAAAGAGACAAAAGACAAGAAATAGCAAGCGGTTGGAGGACAAAACTGAAGAATAAGATCTGATATTTATTTGTCTTCTTGTGGATGTTGGCACCTTTGTCTACATATGTTAAGGATAACATCTAATAGTTGTAATAATATTTAGTGACTGCCAATTCAGGCTAACTTACACTAATCTCTTAAAGATTTCTAACCTTCTTGTGCTCATAGAATAGGTCCCATATGTCTCCTTTACTATCCATCCATGACATTCGAGTCAACTATGACAGGATTTTTCTTCTTGGGCTTTGTCATTAAGTCCCATAGTTGTAATAATATTTAGTGACCACCAATTTAGGATAACTTACACTAATCTCTTCAAGATTTCTAACCTTCTTGTGCTCATAGAATAGGTGCCATATGTCTCCTTTACTATTCATCCATGACATCTGAGTCAACTATGACAGGCTTCTTCTTCTTGGGCTTTGTCATTATGTCCCATGTTGTCACATCCTCCTCTTTAAGAAACTCAAAATTTTGAATACTCTCAAGTTGATTCTTCTGCCTTTCCTGCCTAGCATCTGTTATGCTTTTAACATTTGTGATGAATTTATTGCAATTAGTTTCTACTTTTATTGCTTCATCCAAAATCCTATTTTATCTCTCCATAACTAGTTCTCCTTGATTAGATACATAAATGTCCTTATTTGGAAGCACATTATAAAATTCTGATCCCCAGAGCCCTAATGGACTGATTTGATTGTCCTTAGTCTTGATAGAATGTACAAACCTGTTATAACCTACTCTAAACTATTTCATCCTTGTCTCAATCTAATTTTTTTTCTTTAAAAAAGGATAAAGTAGATCCAATCCATTCTATCTTTGTGCCAACCATAGTTACTATCTCTGGCAAATTTGATCTTAGTGGTTGCACAGATGTTGACCTCTCAAAAAGAGCTATCCTTCCAGACCAAGTTGAATAGTAGGGATTCAAAATTAAAAATAAACTATTCACTTCTTCTTGTAGGATTGGAAACCTGCAATAGGCTCCATACACCACATCAACTTTTTCTTTGATGGTGTCTATTCTATGTTGAAAACTTGAAACCAAAGCTCTCAAAATAACACTATTGTGTTCAGTGACTTCTAGCTATGTTTTAGTAGGCATCTCTGCTGTATCTTTTGTTTGGATCTCAATATCCATTACCTCTTTTGGTTCAGTAGGGGCAGGCTCTATTACCTCTAGTAGTTGTTTAGTAAGCTCATCTATGAGCTTCTCTTGTTCTTTGATATTTTTCAATGCTAACTCCCTGTCCTTAACAATAGAAATAGTATCACTAGTGAGTCTCTATAGTTTTTCTATCATTTGAGATGTATTTGCCTCATTGAGCTGAGAAAAATGAGTCATCACTTGGGATATTTCCAAATCCCCTATATTCTGTAGTGTCCATATGATCTTATTACCTTCCATCATCTCCTGAATATTTAGAAGGGCGGTCTTTTGATATTTAAGAGCTAAAATCCACATTGCAAGTGCCTAGGACTTAGGGTTATATTGAAACCCTTTGATCATATCCCCAACCCGAGTCTTTGATGACAATTTTACATCAGGCTATTTTCTTATTTGGTCTACTATAAATGCTGAAGACAAGTCCCAACATTCTACTAATAATACCACACTAGCCTTGACTAGTTGTATTTCTTGTTCTGGTGTGATTTCCTCAGATTCAGGATCATAATCCTACAATGTCTCTAGAGCATCTTGGGTAACTGGATCACCACCTCCTAATTGCAACTGTTTTCCAACTTGTTGTTACTTGTTCCATATGAGGAAATATTTGAATTCTTTTATTTTAATAAAGTTTTCATCCTTCAGGAATTCCTCTGGATGGATCAACCTTTCATTAGTACAGCTCCTAAGAGGTAATTGTTCCTCTTCTTCTACATCTTTTTGCAATTTTTTCCCTGCCTTGATCTAGTTTCTCAATAGGTGATCATAGGGCCTATTTCTACTTATCAGAGCTCCAATTCTATCTATCTTCTTCTTCCTATAATGTTCCCCTATTTTATTTTAGTTTCTCTTGGGTGGGGGTTCATTTGTTACTTCCTTCTCTGAGACCTCTGTTACGTCAATGATATCCTCTCCTTCAGCTGCTTGTTCTTCTTCAAATGCCTGATAGCCTAGATGGGAAATGGGTGAAGGATAGCCCTCATCAATATCATCATATTCTGGCTCTGAGTTCTCCTTTTGGCCTTTCTCTATAACCACTAATGCATCCTCTAATTGATTGCATAGGAGAGTATGAAATTTAATCATAGCATCTACCCTTTTTAAATAAGGCGTATCAGGGTAAAAACCTCCAAACTTCAATCCTTTTCTTTTTACTTTCCTCTCCAGGTCCATAAGTTCATTGAACTTATTTTCTCTCTTTTCCACCTCCTCATCCTCCTAAATATTTCTTATTAAATCCTCCTCCATGCACTCTTCATGGTCTTTGGTGTATGGGATGGTTGGTGTTGGTATTTTCTTAGCACTGAGGATGAAACCCTATGTATTAACATATCTAGATAGGGCAACATTCATCCTATAATGATTCATCTAGTTATTCATAGGGTCTAGATCCATCTTTCCAATAGTAAAATTATATATTTTTAACTACCTGAGGGTAAATGTACCCTTCGTGTGCGGCACAAGATGCTCCTTGTTAGTCAAAATTAGCTGCCTTATAAAATCCATTGCAGATATCCTTGGTGGCACATGAAATGGCAATATATGTGGAGGATGGGTACCTCCATATACCCTTATCAGTGTGAAGTTATTCTCATAATAGAAGTATCCCTAATTATGGTCTGCTGGTCATTTTTCAAGATATTGGCATGGCCTCAACAATTGTATTACCTTGACAAGTAATCTAGTCTTATCAACACCTAGGCACTTAACAATTGGATAGATTAACCAATTTTCAACAAAACAAAACTCTTGTTCTCTAGAGGTATAATTCCACACTCTGAGCCAGAATTGAATAGGATTGGCATGACTATGATGAGACCTCTATGGTTGTAAAAGTGCACAGTTCATGACTGGGAAATTGTAGTACAAGATCAAATGCATAAGAATTGAGTAATGCATAAATTTTGGATGATCCTTCTTGCTCTGTATGTCTACAAACCCTTGATGCATCTAGTCTGTGATATACTGGATGTAATCATAGTTAGAAGTGGTATGGAGGTTGTGTGTGTCTAAAACCATCATCAAGATATCAAAGGTAATCCTCTCTGCTCCTGCATCCTTGCCCAATACTCTACATAGTGCATATGCTATATACTTCATGTAGAAATTCAGGTCCTTATAAAAATATGGGGTTGTTCTAGGTAAGGGTGCTATATAATTCTTCATTTTCTTAGGAACATGATATTCCTTAATGAATTTGGCAGCAATGCCAGATTCTCTAGTATACCTATTCTCTAAGCTCTTCAAGTTTATCTCTTTAGTCATAGGATAATACACATTGAAGGCCTTCATGAAAGTGTTCACGCCCAGGGTAAGTAGGGATTTTCCATCATCCCTCTTGATTGATTTGGTCAAGGTATCATACCTACTGGCTAATTATAAGATGAAATCAACATCTACAAAGATGTCAGGGACAATCAAACTGGCTAATCCACAGGTCCAAAGGCTTGAGATTGCCATGGGCCCATCACTATTCTTTAAGAAATAATTAAACAATGAATATCCTAAGGAACCTAGAGTTTTTGCATCCCTAATGTATGATAAATCATCAATTAAGGTATTGACACTTACCTTTCTATTTTGGCTCGACCGTGGCAACAATGTGAGAAATTCATTTGAATAATTTCTCTTCCCTTTTGATTCATCATCGACATCATCACTTCTTCCATTGGTTGATGCCATACTTTTTTATTGGCTCATTTTCCCCTTCTATTTTGTTCTCAATACCCTTTTTTACTGATATTGAAACAAATGTTCTCGAAAACCCTCACCACCAACTGTGAATTCCTCTACAATTCTAAACTCTAAAAACACTTGAGAACACTATGAATGACAATCACTGTTGAATTTTAAATTAGGAAATCACCTTTATGAATCACTTATTGCTAGAGAATCAACTCTTCTCAAAAGAAACTATAATCTCTATGAATACTCTTTTCTCTGAGAATTTGGAAGCTGGTAAGAATAAAATGATAACAAAAATGCTTACTTATAATTTTGAATTTAATTCACATGTCTCTTCAAACTGGTGAACTTACAATTGAGCCATTTTTGCCATTAGTTTCACACACTATGACATCGATTTATAGTTCTAGCCATGACATTTAAACTATCAGGTAATAAATTAATGATGAGTGCATTTGAATATAAAAAAAATTATAAAATTAAAAAAGAGATCAAAATCAAATCTGATTGGATGTATTAAATCATATTGTGGATACTTTTCCATCTCTCAAAATATTTGTAATCCTGTTGGTCAGAAACTGTCCATGATGACGCTACAGAAAAGTCTTTATTAAACTCTGGTTGTATTCTGGTGACCTAGAGACTGAGTGATCTCCTTGTCACTTGATCATTCTTCTAACTATAGTTTCTTACTGAGACTAAGTGACTGTTGTAGGATTAAAAACTTGATCAATGGTTATCTCCATGTTGCATGATCTTTTGACTTAACCCTTCTTCATATGGAGACATCGCGACTCAACACTTTCTTAACCACTCTTCAAACTTAGGTCACATCTAGATACTTGGCAAATGTTGTTTCTCTATTTCGATGAACCAAATCACTTACTCATGTTTTATCCAGAGACCTCATGACTAAGCACTTTAGTCTCTTAATTGATTGATTATTCTTTCTTTATAATCTTTATCTGGAGACATTGCGACAGCCGTTGATCTCTCCTTCCTCTACATTTGACAATTGTCGCTAAGTCTCCTGATCTTCACTACAAACCCTAGGTTTTAATGAGACTTTGTGAGAGGCCTACCCCAGTCTAACATAATCATAGCACTATTTCTCATTTATATGTTCTCCTATCGATACTGATTTTGCTATAGCTGGACTATTGGGATACATGAATTACTTTATGAATTTGTTGAAACCTTTGCTTGTATACAAACCTGATTATGTAATCAGGGAATCTATTAGATACTTTGTGTGAGTGATGTAGATTTCTATTTAGGACATAGTTTTGATTGTTTAGAATATTAGATTAGTAAGTGGATGTTAGATAATATTAGTATGCAGATTTATTAAGGGTTATGTTTATACATGTGGAATAGATGTAGCTATTGTTAAGTTCAATGAATCTTTGATGCAAGTGTGTGTGAATGTGTGTTCAACTTACATTACGTATTTTATTATTTTTATGTTTATTTATTGGACCTACTGATGTGTGTAATGAGTGTGTAGGAAAGTTGACCATGGTGCTAATCAGGGATTTAGGAATGATCCTATGTAAAAACTATGATGCTAAGGCCCTGTCTATAAAAAGAGACATGGATCTCATTGGTATTTTATTCATAAAAGTATGATGCATGAATTTATTCAATTTAATTTAAGTGAATTTTTAAATAAGTCATGCCATATGTCATTTTTTTGTGTCACTTGACACATGTGTACCTTGTGTGTTGGCATGGCTAGTGAGTGTGACTAGCATAGGCTTAACTTTACCTAGGAGTTACCTAGTATAGTCCCAATGCTTACCCTAAGGTTTAGGAAGATAAGATTGAGTCAAGGAAGATAAGATTGAGTCAAGAGAGATTAGATTGAGTCTTGAGGGTTGATTTTTCGAGAGTTAATCGTGGGTGGAGTTTAGGAGGGTCATTTGGACTCCTAGGGAGTAACTAGGGTAAAAAATAACTACCCCACTTGGTACCTTTGGGGTTAGGGGTTATTTTTAGCCCATTAAGAGTCTTGGAACTCATTTATGACTCCCATAAAGTCACCATTTTGGGAAATGGAGAATTTGGAGAGTTGGAAGACTTTGGTTAAGCCATCCCTTCTTTCCTTACAAACATTTAAGTCCATTTATGAAGAAGGAAAGTGGGGAGAGTCGATGGATTAGATTCTTCCCTCCATTTATGAATCCTAATATTTTAGGAAGAATGCCTATACAAGGAAGGCCTTAGAAGGAGTTTGGGGTACACACCCACTTTCTACTTTTAGAGATAGATTCATTTTTAGGAGTAAGACTTGAGAGAAGGAGGAGGGATGAGAAGGAGAAGCTCTTCACAAACCACCTTGCATTTACCATAGCTTGGATTTGAGGTGAGTTTCCTAATTAGCATAGTTAGGAGTAGTTCTTGTTTTCTTTTGTACATAACTTGAGAAATCCATGATTGAAGTTTATATTATTGTTTTCAACTTCATGGGTTTTCATGGAGTTTATGTGTTGAGTCTTATATTTTATTTTGTAATTGATTGTATATGGGGTTATTCAAGGCTTATTCACCCTTGGGAGGGTTGGGTAACCTTGATGGGGTGAAAGTTAGTGATCTACTGAATTAGTGCAGAGTCTCCCATGTGTGGAGGGATGTACATGGGTATATGGGTGCCCATGATGCCAAGAATCCCCAATGGAATTTGGGGTTCATAAGAAATTTTGGAAGGCTTGAAGCCATAACTTGTTTTGTGAAAGAAAGGTAAATTTACTCCAGTTTCCATCGTAGGGCATGGAGGTGAAGGGTAGAAATTTGTTCATGAGTCCATGTGTAGCCATGGAACAAGATTATATATGTGGTACTTAGGAATGTTGAGCTCATGTGTGGCCTATTCCTAGTGTACATATTTTGTATTATTGGATTTCTCCTCTTGTGGTAGTGCTCTTTCACCCCTTTGTTTCAAGTCTTTTGGAGACCTATCTATATCCTTGGGTAATGGGTATTTTCTTGTGTTCCTATTTTTAATTTCATGGTTGTTATCTGTGCATGTATCTTGGTTTAGTTCTGGATCCCCTAGCTCAAGGGTGGCCTTGCAAAGGCCTAGGTTGGGAGGTGATCCTCCATGGTCAACCTAGATGTTCTTGTAGGTTCAGAGAAAGCTTTTGAAAGTTTAGCTGAAGTTTTGGTGTCTTGGTTGCAATTTATACCTCATGATATTTTTCTATTCAAGCTTCTCCCTTGTAATATTTGAAAGGGTTTTAGAAATCTTAATCTTCTTGTATTTTTGAAATCAGAGTATGCTTATTTATATTAATAAAATAAGTATTTGGATCTCTATTTGAAATTATTGTTATCAAAATGAATATATGGTTATTTTACTAAATATAGAGGAAAAGAAATCTTAAGGACTATAACTCTAATTAATGTTTTTATTCTATTTTAATCTTTCAATTAATTTAATTTGTAAAAGTTTAGAAAATATTTCATTACTATAGTTAATATAACATGATTAAATGAAAAGTTCAAGTTCAATAGGTTAAGGTTTTAGTGCCCAAATTTTGGGGCATGACACTTTGCGACAAATAGACACATGTCTTACTTTTTCCTCTTGTCTCATGATTGCCAGATACCTTTTGACTTTTCAATTTTATCAAGCCATCATGTGACTACCATCTGATCTAGCTTCCATCCAATGAATGTCACTAATTCTCATGATCCTTGACTTAAATCATCTTTCATATCGCGATTTGGCGACACTAATGTTATTCAAAATCACATCTAACCTGGGTTAATCTAGAGAATTGGTGACTTTTGAATCTCCATGTTGCATGATAATTTCTAAACCACAACTATAATCAGGAGACTTCCCGATTGTCATTAGATTAAATATTTGATCAACGGTTGTTGCTAAATATCATGATCCTTTACTAAACTCATGTCTTATTTCAAGATTTAGCGACAATAGTAAAACCTTAACCTTTCAACTCAACTTATAACCCTGAGTCATATCTTGAGGTAAGATGACTGAGTAAACTTGAAGTTGCCACATAAAATTACTAACTCTAATTTCATAAACAGACAACGCGACCATCGTCAGATTTATACAGAGATCAACAGTCTGCACCAAATCTTCTGATAAACTAAAGAATATTCTTTCCATTAGGAGACTAAGCAATGAAAGCTTTTTGCCAAGTCTCTAGATCATAAGGAATATTCATTCTTTCTTATGAGACTAAGAAACTGAGATATAAGCACATGAAAAATACTCAGACATAAGCTATGAAAAATGTAACATGAAAATAGAACCCTCTTTGAGAATTTTAGAGTTTTCTAATGCATTTCAAACAGAAATCAGTCAAGGGTTTAGGGTTTCTCTTATTTTCAACTAGGTTTTGAGCAAAAAAACTCCTACGGATGTATGTAAGCAATTTCGAACATGATTTCTGACCCTTTGGGCATAGGAATGATAGGCATCTTCAAAATTTTTAAGGGCAAACTTTAAAAATATGAAATACAACCAACAGTGGCTCGCTCTTAGGATGGCTAAACATAATTTTATGACAATAATTATAGAATCTCTAGTTGTAGACCTCTTATTAACGTTGATTAAACTACTAGTGAAGGGAATCTCACAACTAAAAGGGAAAACCTACTTATATACATACGATACAAAATTACTTACCTGTGCATGAAATTAGATTTTCAATTGAAAAAGGGTTTCAGAAATAGCCCATGCACATGCAACTCATATTCTTCTCCATTCATATTCTTCAGTATATATGAATCTTTACCAAAGCTCTGAGAAATGACAAAAGGCCCAAGCCATAATGACTCAAATTTCTTATGCTTTCCTTTATCTTCTTCTCTTATATTCCATTGCAAAACTAGATCATCTGGTTGGAATTTTTTTTCACTAACCCTTTTGTCAAACAGATATTTCATCTTTTCCTGTAACTTTATGTTCTTTCATTGGCTATCTTTTCCAATTTCATCCAACTCTATCAACTGCATCACTCTATTTTGCATACTGTCAGAAAGCTCTAATTGTTCTTCTTGTAAAAAATGATATACTGGTAACAAGCTATTAACAGGAAGCTTGATTTCATACCATATACTAGCTCAAATGGTGATTTTCCTATTTCCTTCTTAACTATTATCCTATAAGTCCATAATGCTATTTTCAATTTTGTATGCCATACTCTCTTATTTTTCTCAAGAGTCTTCTTCAAAATTTCAATATGCTTTTGTTACTAGATTTAGCTTGTCCATTTTCTTGAGGATGGTATGATGATGAATATTACATCATTATCCCATAATTCTCATAGAACTCTTTCATCTCATCTGACCTAAAACACATGGCATTGTCCATTACTAATTTCATAGGCACACAAAATTTGGTCAATATATTTTCCATTAGGAATTCAATAATAAATTTACTTGTTACCTTTTCTGTGGGGATAGCTTCAATTCATTTTATAAAGTAATATGTGGCTACTAATATCCAACTGTGTCCACTACTAGATTTTTCTGAGAATTCACCTATAAAATCAATTCCCCACATAGCAAAAGGGGCTTCTGCACTTACATTATTTAGTAACAAAGCTCCTAAAAACTTTAACTTATTTCTGAACCTCTGACATGGCTCACATCTTATAACATATGCATGGGTCTCTTTAAATAAACTGGGCCAAAAATACCTAGCTCTTAATATCTTATGGGCAGTAGTTTTGGTAGAAAAGTGGCCTCCACAGACCCCAACATGCATTTCATTTAATATTTTCTTAGACTAACCTTGATATCGATATAGTAGTAATACACCATTCCTATCTTTCTGGTATAAATTGCCTTCTACTAAGGTGTATCTTTGAGCCTGTAATCTGAGACTTCTATTTTCATTATCTATCATAGCATTAGGACACTTGGCATTTTTTTAAGAAAAATACAATGTTAGCATAGAAGGGTTGTTTCTCTATACTTGTAATTGTTTGATCATGTATTTCTATATCATTTACTTCCACTAAATCCAAGCTCTCCTCTGTCATGAGATTTTCCAAACCTTGATCTCTTACCAATTCTATAATGTGGATTTCTAGGTTGAATTCCTAAATTTGAGTGGTCCACTTAAACCTTTTTCTAGTTACTTATGATTGGATAAGAATGTCTTTTACTGCTGCATGAGGTACATATGCGTACACCTTAGCACACACTAAGTATGGTATAAAATATTTCACATCTTTTACTAGGGCATATGCTTGTTTTTCCATCATCTCATAATTCAGTTCTGTAGCCTGAAGGGATTTACTAAAAAAGGCTATTGGATGTTCAAACCTTTCATCATCTTTTTGTAACAGAACAATAACAATAGTGTGAAAATGTTCAAAAGAAAATAAATAAAATGGTTTTTGTAGTCTGGTGATTTTAAAACAAGCACTTCTTGTACTACCTTCTTTATTCTTTCAAATGTTATTTGAGCTTCTTCATTGGACAATGAAATTTTGCATCTTTCTTTAGCAACTTGATAGTTGGTTTGACAATTTCTACAAAGTTAGCTATGAATCTTCTGATAAATTTTATCTTTCCTAAGAAAGATTGTACTCCTTTTACATTTTTTGGAGCAGTGACCTTTTGTATAGCCTCTATTCTCTCAGGGTCTATCCTAACTCCATCCTTGGACACTATGTGTCCTAGAAACTTTCCTTCTATAACTACAAAATGACATTTCCTATGGTTTAGTGAAACACCATAATCTAAAACCTTATTAAAAAATTTCTCTAGGTGTTCACAGTGATCCCCTGCCTTTTTAGAATATGCAGTCAAGTCATCCTGATAAATAACCATGAACAAATCAATAAATTCTTTAAATGCCACATCCATGGCTCTTTAGAAAGTTTCTCCTGCATTTATTAATCCAAAGGGCATTTTGACATAGACATAGGTTCCCCATGGAGTAGTAAAAGTAGTTTTGAATTGCTCTGATTCTTTCACAAGCACCTGGTTGTAGCCTGAGAATCCATCCATCATTGACAATAACTCACAACCAGTTACCACATGAAACATTGCTTCCATATTTGGCAGAGAATAGTTATCTTTCAAGGAATAAATATTCAAGTTTCTAAAATCCACACACAGTCCTATGTCACCATTATTCTATCTTACTAGTACTAGGTTTGAGACCCAAGTTGAGTTTCTAATTGGCTGAATGATTCCAGTATCTTTTAACTTCATTAAATTATGTTGCATCTTGGGAGCCAAAAGATGATTAATAAGTCTTTTCTTCTGTCTAAATCATTTCATGTCAGTTTTCAGTGGGATTTCATGTTGGAAAATATCCTCTCTATAAGCCTTAAGGTCTTCATATGACCAAGCTAAAACATGCTTATATTTCCTTAGTAATTTTATCAGGTTGGTTCTAACATGAGAGTCTAATCCTTTTCCAATGTAAACTATTTGAGGACTAGTCTATGAACCCAAATTTATTTCTTCTAAATCCTCAACCTTGGCATTGCTTATTCCTGATTTTTGTTCACTTTGATTAGTAAAAAATGCCTCTATTTCTACCAATCCCTTAGGAATTTGGTTGGAATTAAGCTGGACAACCTCATCCCCCAGTATATAATCTTTACCATCAATAACTTCAAGAAGATTATTGCAATCTATGTTGATCTTCATAATGGTCCAGGCACTAAAGAAATCTAAGGATATCTTGGTCATCCCCAAACACTTTCCAGTTGTAAATGTTGTCTGGGACAACTGGTCTTCTTTTGACTTCAAGAATTGATACCCCTTTAATGGTCATGTCATCAATTTTCAAGGCAAAATTTTCCAAGAAATCTTCCATTATATTTCTAGACCTTTCTATCCAGTTTGTATTAAAGGCATCAAAGAATTCTATTTGATCCAAAATAGCACATCTATACATTTTCAATCTGTCATTCTTTACAACATATTTGGATCTTACCTGGGCTACTACTAACTCTGAGTCACCATAGATTTTCAAACATTTTATACCATGTTTAGTAGCAATTTCTAGCCCTAGAAGTAAAGCTTCATACTATGATGTATTATATGTACATTGAAAAGACAGTAGAAAAGAAAATTTTAAAGTGGTACTAGATGGAGAAATAAATAGGAATCCAACTCCTGACCCTTCTTTAGAACAAGATCCATCAAAGTACATCTTCCATAAACCATTATTGTGTACAGATAATTCTTCCACCAAAGGATCAACATTTTCACACTGGTGATCACTCCTTTTGATTTTGAAAATTTCCATGTCAATGTCAACACAGTAATTAATGTCAGTGTCTTCATGCCACTCAACCATATGAGGTGTTCCTCCTTCTCTAGACAATTTGACATCATTTCCATCAATATTGAATGTAGCATATGATAAAACACATTGTATACTACCTCCCATTAAAGCACTCCACTTTCTTGATAATAGCATACCATAGTGTGGTAGAATGTCAACAACAAGTACACTCATTGTTAAAACTAGATCAGGACATACATCTAGCTTATAAGGCATATCTTCAATGGTACCAATAACTGGGACTTCTCTGGAATATATTTCTTGACACCTCCCATGAGGAGTATCAACTTGTAATGCCATGGATTTCATGATTTCTATTGGCATAACAGTATTTGAAGCTCCTGAATCTATCATACAATTTTTTAGCTTCTTACCATTTATTACCAATGTTAGAAATCATGGATCAACTAATTTTTAAGAATTAGTTGTATTTAGAAAGATCTGAGGAATCTCAGATATCATCACTTTAGGTTCTTTTCACTTGTTATTTGTTTTATTTTCAATATGCTCTGTACTTTGAACTTTCACTAAGGGCACACTATTCAACACTGATAAAAATTTCTCTTTCTGTTCTTTTATTTTCATCATCTCAAGGAATGGGACCTTCACTATCATCCAAGACAAGAACTATCCCATATCTATTAGAGTGTATTTCTTATCTGAGGCTTTTGGTTTTTCCATAGTGATCTTATTTTCTTTTGGCTGAATATGCACGACAGGATCTTCCCTCCTAGCTTTCTTATTTTCCATTTTAGGGGAAGAAGAACTTGCCTCTGGTTCTTTAGCCTTTTCTACATATACATACTTTTGTTCGTTAGCTTTGTTTTCTATTTTGACCTTAGGTTTATTTTTATTTTCCCTAGGCCCATCTTTCATAGGTACATATTTGGCATATGTTTTATTTTCTTTTATAAAAATTCCTGATGGTTGACTACCAACATTACCCACCACTCTATTTCTTAGGTGATAAATGTTCCTAGCTTTATTCACTAAGTCAGTAGTGATTCTGGCTTTTTCCTCATCATAGAATTTTCTCACTATTGGAGTTTCCTGACTATTTTGGGAATGAAACCTTATGTGGTCATCCCTTTCTTCTTCCTCACTATCTGACAAGACTTGCTGCTGGTGAACTTCAATATTTCCTTGCAAGCCATTTATGTCATGATTCTCATCTTCTTCATTAGAATCCTTTTCATGAAAGGAATATGCATTATTCACACTATAATCACATGTATCATCTTCATCCTTATCTTTCTCCTCATTTTATTTTAAATCTAATGAAACAACACAAAAATTAGGGTTGTGTGATGCCTCACAGGCCTCACACCATAAATCATCATTGCACATATGAATAGCATTTTTGTGTAAAGGATCAAGTGTCCTATTCTTAGTTTTCTCTTTTCTAGGTGGAGCAATATGTTTACCATCTTTAAATTGGGTACCATAGGGGTAGTTTTGCATCCTATTTTGAGGATTGTAATTGTTATTGTAGGATGGATTATTTTTTTGGGGAGCCTTATACTCTCTATACTCAAGTTCCTTCTGATTGCTTCTATTAAGGCATGAATCCTCTCTTTTACCCAACTTTCCTGATATCCTTATATTAATTTCTATATTTACAATTGTTTTATAGGCTTCTATTAAAGTCCTAGGATTTTTAACCCTTAATGCATAGCCCATTTTTGAATCAAATGCATTAAGATAGGTAGCTAGACATACTTTTTGGTCCAGCTTCATCTTTTGGAATAGCTTATGCATAGCTTGCTGAAATTTTGTATTGAACTATATCACTTCTTCATTTGAGTTCTTCCTTGTGTTATTAAACTCATTAAGAAGAAAACCTTCATTAGTCTTGTCACCATATTGATCCTTGAAAATATCAATCAGTTCATCCATAGTTCCTAAAGAACCATGAGATAAGATTCTAAACCATTCCCTAGCATCCTCTACTAGAGATTGTACAAATAACTTCATAAGCACATTCGCATGATTGATATTTAAATCATCTATAACATCAAATAATTTTCTCAAATGTTCTTCATAGGTGACAACATTATTACCTCAAAATTTTGGGATCTTTTCTCCCATATCTTCTGGTATCACATTAGGATAACATGGAATTATAAAGAAATAAAACTGCTTATACCTTTATGCAGGAAGAGGCCACCTTTGAAATTTGTCATTCTCCTTGGGAGAAAATAATTTTCTATGGTCTTTGAATTAAGAAGCTTTGTTTTTTGATGTTGTAGGGTACTCTGCATCAACAAAAGAAATTGTGGTTGTCTGCAAGAAGTCAATTTTCTTTTTTCATTTCAATGGTGGTAGCTTCTACTTCAGCTTTTTCTAACATCTTGGCCATAGTTTCCTTTTCACTTCTAATTTTTTCAAGGTCAATGTCTAATTTGGACATGTTAGCACTTTTTCTTGCAACACTTACCTAATGATGACAGTATACCTTGTATACTTGAATGCAACCTCTTTTAGGCAAGAGAAAGGCTAATGGCTAAGGATTGGATAATATCCTTCTTCATTTTTGAGCTCCATAGACTCAGGCAGGTTTTAACTTTTAAAGATTACTGATATTTCAGCCTATGTATTTGGTGGATTATTTCATTCACTGGTTATGCACCTAAAACCTCACTATAACAACTTATAAAATACTTTAGAGATTGCAATGATTATTTTGAAACAGAGTATTATAAGCCAGGCTATGGTTTTGATAACATGAACCAATGAGACAAGGATTTGCATCCTTCTTCCTTTTGTCTTTAGGAGGGATAACCTAATGATTGACTCTCTAAGGAATCACTAAAATGGACATTGTCCTACTGACATAAGTCCTTAATGAGTTCAGCTCATTTGTTCTAAAAACTAGATGAAATTGATTAATTTGTGTATAACCGAATGGAGAAAACACTTGTTCAGGAAACTCTAGATCAGTGCCTATTCTTTGGGAAAAGAGTCAATGAAAACATATGTCAACAACAAGAAACTAATGCAATACTGAAGAATGCCTTACAAACTTCATACAATCCATATTGGATGCCTTACAAACAATCTACTCAACTCAATACTTCTTCATCAAATCTTCACAACCATGTCTTGCTCTCTGAAACCATTTACAAAATTTAACTCTCTCCTTGAGAAAGACTCACAAATGATTAGACACACTACCTTGTAGTAGGTATATTTTAGATGTCTTACAAATGAACTATACTAGAGCATAAACCACAGTCAAAAGAGACAAAACAACAATGAATAGGAATTGCACTGTATTCTCATTAATCCAAGTTGTTTCCAAATATCCAGAAAATAAACTCAAGAACTAAGCATGAAAAATAAGTATACTTTATAAATAAAATCTCCAAACTAATGGGAACTTGTACTGAACCAAACAAATATAGGAACAAGAACAAGACCAGGAACCAGAATAGGAACCAGAATAGGAACCTGAAATTAGAACTCTCAAAATAGAAAAGAGAAGAGAAGATATAGAAGAAGGAGAAACCCTAAAAACTATGTCTGGCCAACACATGTCCTTCTCTCAAATCTGATCTGCACTCATTCCTTCTTTTCAAAATATCTGAACCTTCTGGGTGATTTCACAAATCTCATTTTACTTGTCTTTCCAAGTCTCCAAAATATCTGATATATCTTTAATAACTGACTCCATCTGTCTGAGAAAATATCTGATTTTATCCTCATAATAGCTCTTTCATGCTTCCACTGAAAAGTCCACCAAATCTGATTTCATTTACAAAATATCTTTGAAACCTAGTCATATTTCCCTTTGAAAATATGATTTATCCTTTGATAAATATCTTCCCATAAATTCATCTGTCAAGTCTTTTAAAAACAAATAAATATATTTGTTCCATTTTGTGCAAATTTAATCATTATTTCTCATCCCCAAATCTGATCTCCCTGGCAAAACCCCTAACTTCAACTATCTTCCAAAAACCCTCTGGGAATAAACATATGAAGATTTGCAATAAAAACTATAGAATTCCCTTTAAAATTTACCTTGTGCACATTCTAAAGTCTTTGAAATCCTCACATTTATGCATATTTTGCCCAGACTTCACCAGATTTTGACGTGTCACATGCTGATTTGCTGTCATAAACTGGTCTTTTAACTATGCCTTTAACCCCAGTTAGTCTTCTTCCTTTGTCTCTAAGTCTCTAAGTATTTTTACTAACCACGGTTAAATCTGGCGACCATGTGACCAACCTTAATCTACAAGTCGCGAGCAATTTTCAACTTAACCTTCAACCTTGGGCGACCTCGCGACTGGCATCGGACTGCTAATTCCATCTGGTGACCACGCGACCAACGGCTATCTCAATGTCGTGACAGTCATCTCTGGCATCTGGGTACTTTGTGACTAACTGCTAGTGGTCAATCGCCAAGTCTTAGCTGTTTATCCTTGGCGATGATATTCAATCCTTCTCCCGACTGAGCGACCAAAGCTTATCGCGACCATGAGACCGGATGCCAAGTGTCCATTTTCGTCAAAATTTACCTTCCTTCAAAATATGGGCACAAAAATTGAGGTGGTCGAATGACTGGGTGCGCATGTGGATAGCCTCCTCATCAGCTTCACATTTCATATGTTTGTGTTTTTCCTTATATGCATTTCAAAATGCTCTTGCAGGATGAATGTGGGATTAAATTTCCATATGGGTTGAAAGCATTTTTGAAATTTGGCTCAAAATTTGGGGATTTTCCCATGCATCCATTCCGCCAGCCCTCAAGAGCTCGCTAAGAGCCTCTAGACTCTCTTACTTACTAATAGAGAATGCGTTTTAGCATATAAAGACTAAAAAATGCCACAGCACAAGCCATATGGGATAATCCATTTTAAGATCTTATAGGCAATTTTAGACAGTGCTTCACACAGACGTCTGTATCTCATGAACCAAGAAGAAGTTCAAAAATTTCTCTAGCGAGAATTTGGAGGATTAGATTTGGGACAACATATCCGAAAATGAGCTTGATCCAATGGTTGAATAAAAAGTTATGCCCCTCGCACTATGACTATTTTTTTATTTTTGCAAATCTGTGTTTGCAAATTTTTAATTTAATCTTTCCCTTTTTGCAATGTTTTGATTTTAATGTTTTAAATCTTGCAAATTCCCTCCATGGGCTAGGTACCATCTCTCCTTTATTGCATTTGCTGATGGCTTCTAAAGTTTTAAAACCCCCAAGAAGATATGCACAGACATCCCTTTTGTTCTTTACATTTGCCTTGTTTCTTACTCCATGTTTCAATACACAACCCTCTGATGCCAATAAATTTGTAATGTAATAATGCACCCTCCTCTTTGAAATAACTCCTTTTCCTCTTCAAATGCTACAAAGGAACTCCATTTGAATTCTTTTGTAATGTGTTGGTTGGAAGTTTTGAAAATATTTTGTATTCATTTCAAATGCATAGACACCATTGTTGACAGTAGTACATCCATATGCAACAATAATGGTCCGACAATCAGATCTTGAAAATAACATTCAGATGGAAAGTTATCATTTCCTTAAAATCACCATTTTGCAAACTTAACTCTTTTCTGAACTTTAACATGCAAATATGCAGAAAACTGATTTGGATTTAATTTGGAAAAGTTGATCAACCGGATTGGTCAAAGTTTGGGAATCTTCAGATGAGTTCACTCCTAGGTCTAAAATGCATATCAACTTTCAATTATGCTTGACCTCGAACCGGGTGTAAACAGGGAAACCACAAAGTATGCCATTTAAATCTGAATTCTGCATTTTCAGTGAAACTTTAATAAATTTGAAACGGAAAGGCTCTGGAAAAGTGGATAAATGGATTGGAAAGAATCCATAAATATTCAAATAGGTGCACTCTTATGTTTAAAATATGAGGGACAAGCCAATTATCCAAAATTTTCACCTGGGTATAGACTTTCAAGAGTTCAAAGGGACAACTTAGCAATTTTGTACTTGAAAACACATGAAATCAGAATTATTCACAAATGGAATGATTCCAAAAAACTTGTCATCTTATTTCATAGGGTTCTGCAAATTGGAAATATTGGAGTGTGTGACTACTAGAACACAGTACAAAAGGAATATTTTCAATTGAATCAACTGGTCAAAAGTTATAACTTGTCAAAGTGGGCTATTCAGATTTCTAGGCAGAATAGAAATGCAAATAGTTCTGAGAAACCAACTTTTTAAAGTATGAAAATGTATAAAATGGATTGGTAATGAGATGAGATCTAAAACATAAGTTCTCTGATATACATATAAGATATTCCAAAATTATTGGCTTATGAAACTCAACATGGAGCAAAGTATTCAGAAGCAAAGTGGGCTCCAGACAGCGGAATAACACTTTAGCAAAATGCAGATTTAGGTGACCACTTGAAAATGACTACTCCTTAAACATATCATAATTGAAATTCAGGAGTTGGAACCCACTGCATATGCAAAATGGAAGGTACTAAATCCTTTTCCCAATTTTTACCTCATGAAAATCATCTGGGTACCTTTTTCAAGCATTCTAACTGAGCCTTCTCATACAAATTTTCTAGGGTGTCCACTTTGCTCAACTGAAAAATTTAACATGGTCACTCCAAATTTGTCCCAAATTTAGGAGTACCAATAGTGGCTCTGACTGAGGATGGTTAAATGCAAGTTTATACCAAGAACCATAGATCTATGGAGTAGCAGACCACTACAAAACATCAAATCAAATTTTACCCTTTTCTCTTTTCTCTTCTCAGTTACACCTCTCAAAACTTTTCTCTTTTCTCAAAATGGGGAAACCTCTAACTGAAAGAAAACACACAACTGAAAGGGAAAGAAAATGTACAATACGTCCATTATCTACAAAAGACCTCAAAAATATCCACAACTAAAATCAACACTTGCCTCTATCATAAACCTGATTTTCATTTGCATTTTCCTGAGGTAAGCTGAAAGTATCATTGATATCAGTTTCAACAATTTAATGTACACCTACAATTTCCTTGTTTGGAAAAAAATAACTCTCTTCATTTTCATAGTGCATATAAAAACTAGATACACTTTCTTCATCTTGTTTACTATGAAAATACACATCAGCATGCTTATGAACACTAATATCAAACTGAAGTTCATCCTCATAAATTGATTTATGCATGCTATCAATCAGAAATAAAAAGTGCTCAAACTCTACTTCACCAAATGAGTCATATATGTCATGAATTTGTAACTCACCTTGTGTATCCAACCGCCAGTCAAATGAGTAATTAGACTTCTATTCACACATGTCATCAACATCAGCCTCAAAAATTACTCCACAATCTTTTAGTGTATCTTCACAATCACACACTGAATCAACAACAACATGAAAGTAATCATCATAAAACTTGTTATCACATGCCGGCTGATTTTCAACAATTACTTGATCATATCTCTCATCATTAAACACAACATTTTGATCATAATCACTATCAAAAATAGAAGAGAAGCAATTTGATTTCTTTCTGTAGTATAACACCGTATCATCATCAAAATCACAACTAACCAAATCTAAAATTTCATCATGCTCTTCAAAAAGTGGATTGATAATTTCATGCAAAGCTCCTTTGTACACATTTTGACAAATGATGGGCTGATCCATGTCAAAATCCTAATCATACAGTGGGTTGATAAACATCTTCAAACTACTTTCAACATCATGTGTACTTACAACATATGAGGAAGAAAAATCACTTACAACTTCATGGCATTCCTTTGCACAACTAGGTAACTCATCATTATGTGAAATGCATTCTTCAATTACTTCTTTATCCTCATATTGCAATGATGAATTTCCTTCTAAACTATCAGCTACAAGCTGATTTATACCATGCAGGGATAAAACATCATTTTCAGATTTGGAAGAAAGAACTCTATCTTCATTTTCATGAGAAAACTCACTCCCATCATTACTCTCTTCTTCCCATGTTGCATCGGACTCGTAGGAAGATGGACAAACACTTTCATTTTCCTCACCTTCACTTGGATAAAAAGTTTCAGCCTCATCATCATCACTAGACTGGGGTACATACTGATCACTTTCAATTTCATTTGATGCCCCTTCATTCCATGACAGATCAACATTGTTTTTCTCATCAATTGAAACACAACTTTCAACTTCTTCATTCCTATAAGACTCTTGCATTTGGGAAACATCAAGTGAATCAACTTTATCATCTACTACTATAACATTACAAACACATGTGTTCTTTTCAACAAAAATAGAGTCAACTCTTTGTGACAAAGAAACCTCAATAGCACATGTTCTTAAGTCTGAAATTTCAACAACATTATTTGTAACAGCAGGGCATACTACGTGCTGATATGAATTTGAAACTTCAACATGACATGCTCTTCCACTTTCAAATGCATCTTTCTTGCAAGCACCTCTAGAGAAATCGTTCTTTGTCAGTCCGTACTTCATGTTATTTTCAATCTCTATGGCTGCCATGAATGGTTGATGGAAAGTCTTAGGTTCTTTATCCCACAACAAATAGCTCATATCCTTATCAAATGCATCAAAGTAGATAACTACACACACTTGATCATTGGGTCTACAATTTTTAGGGATATCATTATAAACCTTTCCAAATCTGATGTTAAAATTAGGAACTAGTTCTTCATTCTCAATCCTAATTTGTAACAACTTAGTAAATGCATCATGTGCACTTACTCTTTCAGTGAATTGCAACATGAAGGTTGAATGCAACTTTCTCCAAGAGGATACCAAACATGCTAGTAGAAAATAAAACCACTCACGACCATCATCTCTTAAATTCTGAACAAACAATTTCATATGAACATCTTCATGTGCAATCTCAAAATCATCCATCAAATCAACAAACAACTGAATATGCTGACTTGCTGAATCATGTCATTTCCCACAAAATATTGGCAATTTATCTCTAATTATGTTTGGAATAACATTGGGAAAACCATGTATGCCATTAAAAGAAAATGGCATGTACCTTCTAGTAAAGATAGATCTATTGATACTACTTATGGGATGCCCACTAGGTGAACTGAAATCCTCCATTCTTCACAAACTCAAGAATTTATTCACCAAAATGAAAATTAGATTTCTATCTTGCAGCAAATCTATAATCTCTCCACTAAATTTTACAACAGCATACTTCAATACTTCACATCAAACATGCTGAAACCTTTTCTTACTGAAGTATGCAACCAAACTCAAATGTTCTCCTACTTTGGGTTGAAACCACTTAATGGAGAACAACCATTTGTATAACTTTCTTTCATGAAAAGATGAAGATTACCTGGACTAGAATTACATCGGATACTCCCTTTTCTTTTGACTGGAAATAAAGAAGATCTAGAGCATCTTTCACAGCTCCATCAGGTTCTTTTCTCATAGAGTTGCCACCTCCTTGCAGAAGAAAATGTTTTGCTTATTCTTGGATTTCTTTCCAGCCACCACAAAACCTCATCAGGATCTTCAAAGACTGTCTAATAGAATTGCAAATTCCTCATATTTTCTTTCTAAGCATGCACTGATCAAATAGAAAACTTAGAGTCACCACTCACACTCAGTGAGAATTTTATAACAAATTTTTGAATTAGACTCTATACAAACAACCAGACTCTTCGGATAATTCAGCAAAGCAAGGAAACAACCATCTTAAACTTGTTGTCATTTATTCCATTCCCTAGTAGAGTCACCAATTTGTTAGCACTTTTTCTTGCAACACTTACCTAATAATGATAGTATACCTTGTATACTTGAATGCAACCTCTTTTAGGAAAGAGAAAGGCTAATTGCTAAGGATTGGATAATATCCTTCTTCATTTTTGATCTCCACAGACTCAGGCAGGCTTTACCTTTTAAAGATTACTGATATTTCAGCCTATGTATTTGGTGGATTATTTCATTCACTGGTTATGCACCTAAAACCTCACTATAAAAAATTATAAAATACTTTAGAGATTGCAATGATTATTTTGAAACAGAGTATTACAAGCCAAGCTATGGTTTTGATAGCATGAACTAATGAGACAAGGAATTGCATCCTTCTTCCTTTTGTCTTTAGGAGGGATAACCTAATGATTCACTCTCCAAGGAATCAATGAAATGGAAACTGTCCTACTAACATGAGTCCTTAATGAGTTCAGCTCATTTGTTCTAAAAACTAGATGAAATTGATTAATTTGTGTATAACCGAATGGAGAAAACACTTGTTCAGCAAACTCTAGATCAGTGCCTATTCCTTGGGCAAAGAGTCAATGAAAACATATGTCAACAATAAGAAACTAATGCAATACTGAAGAATGCCTTACAAAATTCATACAATCCAGATTGGATGCCTTACAAACAATCTACTCAACTCAATACTTCTTCATTAGATCTTCACAACCATGTCCTGCTCTCTGAAACCATTTACAAAATTTAACTATCCTTGAGAAAGACTCGGAAATTATTAGACACACTACCTTGTAGTAGGTATATTTTAGATGTCTTACAAATGAACTATAATAGAGCATAAACCATAGTCAAAAGAGACAAAATAGTAATGAATAGGAATTGCACTGTATTCTCATTAATCCAAGTTGTTTCTAGATATCTAGACAATAAAATCAAGAACTAAGCATGAAAGAGAAGTATACTTTACAAATAAAATCTCCAAAGTAATGGGAACTTGTACTGAACCAAACAAAGATAGGGACAAGAACAAGACCAGGAACCTCCACAAGAAGCAGAATAGGAACCTGAAATTAGAACTCTCCAAATACAAAAGAGAAGAGAAGATATAGAAGAAGGAGAAAACCTAAAAACTATGTCTGGCTAACACCTGTCCTTCTCTCAAATCTAATCTGCACTCATTCCTTCTTTTCAAAATATCTAAACCTTCTGGGTGATTTCAAAAATCTCATTTTACTTGTCTTTCCAAGTCTTCAAAATATCTAATATGTCTTTAATAATTGACTCCATTTGTCTGAGAAAATATCTAATTTTATCCTCATAATAGCTGTTTCATTCTTCCACTGAAAAGTCCACCAAATCTGATTTCATTTTCAAAATATCTTTGAAACCTCATCATATTTCCCTTTGAAAATATTATTTATCCTTTGATAAATATCTTCCCATAAATTCATCTATCAATTATTTTAAAAACAAATAAATATGTTTTTTCCATTCTGTGCAAATTTACTCATTATTTCTCATCCCCAAATCTGATCTCCCTTGCAAAACCCCTAAGTTCAACTGTCTTCAAAAAACCCTCCAGGAATAAACATATGAAGATTTGCAATAAACACTATAGAATTCCCTTTAAAATTTACCTTATGCACATTCTAAAGTCTTTGAAATCCTCACATTTATGCGTATTTTGCCCAAACTTCACCAGATTCTGACATGTGTCACATGCTGATTTGTTGTCATAAACTGGTCTTTTAACTATGCCTTTAACCCCAATTAGCCTTCTTCCTTTGTCTCTAATTCTCTGAGTATTTTTACTAACCACAGTTAAGTCCGGTCAACATGCGACCAACCTTAGTCTACAAGTCGTGAGCAATTTTTAACTTAACCATCAACCCTCAGCGACCTCACGACTGTCATCTGACAGCTAATTCTATCTGGCAACCATGCGACCAATGGTTATCTCCCTATCATGATAGTCATCTCCGGCATCTGGCTACTTCACAACTATCCACTAGCGGTCAGTCGCCAAGTCTCGACTATTTATCCTTGGCATCTCCCGACTATGCGACTAACCACTAGTGGTCAGTCACTAAGTCTCTGAATCCTAGCAGTGATCTTCAATCCTTCTCCCGACTGCGTGACCGGAGCTTCTTGCGAATGGATGCAAAGTGTCCATTTTCATCAAAATTTACATTCCTTGGAAATCTAGTCATGGAAACTAAGGTGGTTGGATGACTGGGCATGCACATGGATAGCCTCCTCATCAGCTTCACATTTCATATGTTTGTGTTTTTCCTTATATACATTTCAAAATGCTCTTGCAGGATGAATGTGGGATTAAATTTCCATATGTGTTGAAAGCATTTTTGAAATTTGGCTCAAACTTTGGGGGTTTTCCCATGCATCCATTCCTCTAGCCCTCAAGAGCTTTCCAAGAGCCTATCGGCTCTCTTACTTACTAATAGAGAATTCATTTTAGCATATAAAGACTAAAAAATTCCACAGCACAAGCCATATGGGATAATCCATTTTTGGATCTTATGGGCAGTTTTAGACAGTGCTTGACACAGACGTCTATATCTCATGAACCAGGAAGAATTTCAAAAATTTCTCCAGTGAGAATTTGGAGAATTAGATTTGGGACAATATATCTAAAAATGAGCTCAATCCAATGGTTGAATAAAAAGTTATGCCCCCCGCAATATGACTGTGTTTTTTATTTCTTCAAATCTATGTTTGAAAATTTTTTTATTTAATCTTTCCCTTTTTGCAATGTTCTGATTTTATTGTTTTAAATGTTGCAAATTCCCTCCATGTGCTGGGTAGCATCTCTCCTCTATTGTGTTTGCTGAAGGCTTCTAAAGTTTTAAAACTCCCAAGAAGATATGCACAGACATCCCTTTTGTTCTTTACATTTGACTTGTTTCTGACTCCATGTTTCAATACACAGCCCTTTGATGCCATTAAATTTGTAATGCAATAATGCAGCCTCTTCTTTGAAATAATTCCTTTTCCTCTTCAAATGCTACAAAGGAACTCCATTTGAATTCTTTTGTAATGTGTTGGTTGGGGGTTTTGAAAATATTTTGTATTCATTTCAAATGCGTAGACACCATTGTTGACAGTAGTACATCCATATGCAACAAGAATGGTCCCACAATCAGATCTTGAAAATTACATTCAAATGGAAAGTTATTATTTCCTTAAAATGGCCATTTTGCAAACTTAACTCTTTTCTGAACTTTGACATGCAAATATCCAGAAAAGTGATCAACCGGATTGGTCAAAGTTTGGGAATCTTCAGATGAGTTCACTCCTAGGTCTACAATGCAGATCAAATTTCAATTATGCTTGACCTCGAATCGGGTGTAAATAGGTAAACCACAAAGTATGCCATTTAAATCTGAATTCTGCATTTTCAGTGAAACTTTAATAAATTGGAAACGGAAAGGCTCTTGAAAAGTGGATAAATGGATTGGAAAGAATCTATAAATCTTCAAATAGTTGCACTCTTATGTTTACAATATGAGGAACAAGCCAATTATCCAAAATGTTCACCCGGGTATAGACTTTCAAGAGCTCAAAGTGGACAACTTAGCAATTTTGTACTTGAAAACATAGGAAATCAGAATTATTCACAAATGGAATGGTTCCAGAAAACTTGTCATCTGATTTCATAGGGTTTTAAAAAATAGAAATATTGGAGTGTGTGACCACTGGAAAGTAGTACAAAAGGATATTTCTCAATTGAATCAACTAGGAAAAATTTATAACCTGTCAAACTGGGCTATTCAAATTTCTAGGTAGAACAGAAATGCAAACAGTTCTTAGCAACCAACTTTGGGAAGTATGAAAATGTATCAAATGGATTGGTAATGAGTTGAGATCTAAAACATAAGTTCTCTGATATACATATAAGATATTCCCAAAGTAGTGGCTTATGAAACTCAACATGGAGCAAAATATTCAGAAGCAAAGTGGGCTGCGGACAGCAGAATAACACTTTAGCAAAATGCAGATTTAGGTGACCACCTGAAAATGACTACTCCTTAAACATATCAGAATTGAAATTCAGGAGTTGGAACCCACTGTATATGAAAAATGGAAGGTATTGAAGATTTTTCCCAATTTTAACATCATGAAAATCATCCGGGTACCTTTTTCAAGCATTCTAACTGAGCCTTCTCATACAAATTTTCAAGGGTGTCCACTTTGCTCAACTGAAAAATTTAACATGGTCACTCCAAGTTTGTCCCAAATTTAACATTCCCTAGTAGAGTCACCAATTTGTTATGCGACTGATGCAGGAGCATCCTGGGTGTAAGGACAATCTTGTATCACCCAAAAATATGTGTTTTTCTCTTCAATAAGGGTTATTTTTTACAAAGTTGCTATTTTTGGAAACTTACTATTTTTA
Organism: Thuja plicata; assembly: GCA_018584345.1. Taxonomy (NCBI): domain Eukaryota; kingdom Viridiplantae; phylum Streptophyta; class Pinopsida; order Cupressales; family Cupressaceae; genus Thuja; species Thuja plicata. Next base: position 1,560,121 of record MU224311.1, on the reverse strand, counting down.
GTAAGTTGGTCGTTTGAACTCAGAATGTTCTAATTTTTCAGGTGAAGGTTCATCTTAGTCATATAATAATGCCAGTTGAATCTCATTGGCAGATCATCTGTATTGGTGAAGTTATTAAGGATTTACTGTTGAGATTTTAGGGTGCAAAATCTTTGAGCTCAATTTTTAGGATCTTAGATGTCCGGATCGAGGTCGAACCCCCAACTGACTAGCACTTTGCTACTCATGCACTATAGATTGCGATCTCCCCTTTCTGGAAAGTGGTTATAATAGCCAAACGGAGCTACGGTTCAAAATTTATGGCTTCTAGAAGTTGGGCTGCCTAATCTCGTGTTTTGTAAATATTTAAAGCCGACCCTTTTGTAATAAAAGTGAAAAAAAATTAAATGCTAAGGGTAGTCGGCCTTAATGCCTAGATTTCTGGAACCTTCTCAGACAGTGGAAATTGCCTATATAAAGAAGGCCCATAGTGTTGTCTAGGGAAGTTCTGGGTATATCGGGGGTAATAATTCAAGGCTTTGTCCTATAGAATATTGTAAGGGGAATGCCCATATGGCTTTGCGTATTGTAATTTGGAAAGTTTATAATTCCACATTTGTGGAGATAATAAGAAGCCCATTTTCTATTCTTGCAAATTGTTTTTGCTTCTCTATTTCTGTTATGTATTTGTGGCATTAAGGGGAGCACCCTTCATCAAGTGGTATTAAAGCGAGAAGTTCCTGAGTGTGTAAACAGATCGCTGACTGTGAGGCATTTTGCACCAGGACCGTGGTTAGGGTTTCATCACGCATCGCAAAAATGCCTCCACGAAGGGAATATGGCAAAAGAGCTGGCATTGTGACACCTGAGGTTAGAGAGCTCCAGAGACAAGTGCGAGCATTGCAAGAACAGATTCACAGAGGAATGAATCTTAATGTTAGAAATGAAAGTGAGGATGAAGCCGAAGAAGGAAATGATGATTAAGAAGAAGTTGAAGTTTTGAATCCAGAAGAAGAAAGGCTTTTCCGAGCCATTTCCAAGATTGTGAAAAGACCTAAGATTTAGGTTCCTACATTTTTAGGGAATCTTGACCTAGAGGAGTTGATTGACTAGATCAACGAATGTGAAGAATATTTTGAGTATGAAGATATTGAGGATCCTAATTGGGTCAAGTTTGCAAAGGCCATATTGAAGGGTCATGCGAAGATCTGGTAGCAGGAGATCCAATTCGAGCGAAATCAAAGAGGAAAGGATAAAATCACAAGATGGGATCGGATGGTGGATAATTTGAAGCGACAATTCATTCCTGTTGATTATGAGCTTGACCTACTGAAGAAAATGCATAGTTTAAAGCAAGTAGGAAAATTTGTCCAAGAGTATACGAAGGAGTTCTATCGAATCCTCATCCGAACAGGCCATGCAAAAGCTGATAAGGTGAAAGTTGCCTGTTACCTTAATGGGTTGAGGCCAAGAATTCAGGAGGAGTTGAATCTGGTTTGAATGAATAGTATTGAGGAGGCAAACCAGTTTGCCCTGAAAATAGAAGAAAAGTTGAACAAGAAGTTTGAGAGAAGGAAAAATAGAAGAGGTTGTGGTGGAAGATCTAGTGGACAGTCATATGGTGGCCGAAATGAAGATCTAAAAAAGAAGGATGAGGCCAGTAACAGTCAGAATCAGCGAGTAAACAATTCCAATCATTTCCAAGATCAGAATAATAGAGATCAGAGAGGAAGAGGAAGAGGACAAGGATGAGGAATAGGAGGCTTCCGTGGAACATGTTTTCACTGTGGAGAAGAAGGTCATTTGGCATATGAATGTCCTCAGCACCAAGGAAGAACAGACAGGAGAAATGAAGGCCAGGCCAGAGTTGCACATGTAGATAAAGATGCCACATCATCACATTCTGAAGATGCTGAAAGAGGAGAAATGCTAATTAACATAAGAGTCCTACTGAGTGGTGAGAATGAACCTGAACCAAGGAGGAGCCTATTTTGCACCAGGTGCAAGTGTGAGGGTAAGTGTTGTGATGTGGTTATTGATAGTGGAAGCACTGACAATTTGGTGTTAGAAGAGATGGTGACAAAGTTGAAGCTCAAGAGATAGAAACACCCACATCCATATCGGATTGCCTGGGTATAGGATGACCATAAGGTCATGGTCAATGAATAATGCCTCATGAAGTTCAAGATTGGCGGAAACCATGATGAGGTACTATGTGATATCATATCTATGGATGTATGTCATATGTTGTTGGGTAGACCATGGCAGTTTGACAGATGTACTGTACATGATGGTCGTGCAAATACCTCTTCCGTGACAAAAGATGGAGTGCGACATAAGCTAAAGCCATTGAATGACACAGAAGAAAAGGTATGCGGTAGTGCAAGAATAAATTTTGTTGATGGAAGAAAGTTCCTAGACGGTATGAGGCATGAGAATGTGTATTTTTTATTTAATTCCAAAAGTTGGTAAGGAGGAAGTAGAAGATGTTCCTGTAGAAGTTGCATATTTGTTGAATGAGTTTCAGGATATTGTATCCGATAATGTGCCTGATGGATTACCACCAGTCAGGAAGATTAGTCATCAGATGGACTTGATTCCAGGACCGAGTTTGCTAAATAAGGCGGCACACAGAATGACACCTGCAGAAAGTGAGGAGTTGAACACACAAGTACATGAGTTGTTGCAGGAAGGATTGATCTATGAGAGTTTGAGTCCATGTGTTGTACTAGCAGTATTAGCACCAAAGAAGAATGGAGTGTGGAGGATGTGTATAGACTCTAGGGAAATAAACAAGATCACAATCAAGTACAGGTTTCCATTGCCACGAATGGATGATATTATGGACTGTTTGAGTAGAGTTGTGTATTTCTCAAAGATAGATATGAAGAGTGGATATCATTAGATTCAGATCATAGAAGGAGATGAATGGAAGACTACCTTCAAGACAAAGGAAGGATTGTACGAGTGGTTAGTCATGCCTTTTGGGCTAACCAATGCACCGAGCACTTTCATGCGGCTCATGAATGAGGTTCTGAAAGAA
>MU224311.1:1527226-1541647 GCA_018584345.1 Thuja plicata | reverse complement strand
TGCATGTCAATAACTGTGAATGTTTAATAAATAATGATAAGTTAATCTACCGAGTAACAGCAATATATATTGAAGACATCTAAGGGACTTGTGGATTTATTTTTGTGGTAACTGATTCACCCCTCCCATCTCAGTTACTCCATCTATATTTCCAACAACCACAAAAAAGTGTTTATTAAACTCTGGTTGTATTCTGGCGACCTAGCAACTAAGTGATCTCATTGTCACTTGATAATTCTGCTAACTGTAGTTTCTTACTTAGACTTAGTGACTACCGTAGGATCAAACTCTTGATCAATGGTTATCTCCATGTTGCATGATCTTTCGACTTAACCCTTCTTAATATGGAGCCATCATGACTGAGCAGTTTCCTAACCACTCTTCAAACTCAGGTCACATCTAGAGATTTGGCGACTATTGTTTCTCTATGTTGCTGAACCAAATAACTAACTCATGTTTTATCTGGATACCTCAGGACTAAGCAGTTTAGTCTCTTAATCGATTGATTATTTATTCTTTATAATCTTTATCTGGAGAAAATGTGACTTCTATTGATCTCTCCTTCCTCTGCATCTGATGATTAGCACTAAGTCTCCTAATCTTCACTACAAACCCTAAGTTTTCATGAGACTTTGTGACAAATAGACATGTGTCTTACTTTTTCTGCTTATCTCTTAATCACCAAATACCTTTTGACTTTTCAATTTTATCAAGCGATCATGCAACTACCATCTAATCTGGCTTCCATCCAATGGTTTTCGATAAGTCTCATGATCCTTGAATTAACTTGTCTTTCATACTGAGATTTGGCGATAATAATGTTATTCAAATTGATATATAACCTGGGTTAATCTAGAGAGTTGGCAACTATTGAATCTATATATCACATGAAAATTTATAAACCACAACTATAATTAGGAGACTTCTCGACTACCGTTTGATTAAATCTTTGATCCAAGATTATCGTTGAATCTCATGATCCTTCACTAAACTCATGTCTTATTTTCAGATTTAGCGACAATGCTAAAAGCTTAACCTTTCAACTGAACTTATAACCCCAAGTTATATATGGAGATAACGTGATTGAGTAAACTCAAAGTTACCACATAAAATTACTAACTCTGATTTCTTCAAGAGATAACATGACCACAATCAGATATATACTAAGATCAATGGTCTATGCCAAATCTCATGATAAACTAAAGTATATTCTTTTCATTAGGAGACTATGCGACCAAAGCTTTTCACCAAGTCTCGAGATCATAAGGAATATTCGTTCTTTCTTATGAGACTAAGCAACAAATATATAAGCACATGAAAAATACTGAGACATAAGTTATGAAAAAGGTAACACAAAAATAGAACCCTCTTTTAGAATTTTAGGGCTTTCTAATGCATTTCAAACAGAAATCACTCAAGGGTTTAGGGTTTCTTGCATTTTAAACTAGGTTTTGAGGAAAAACAACTCCTGTAGATGTATGTAAGCAATTTAAAACATGATTTCTAACCCTCTGGGCATAGGAATGATAGACATCTTCAAAATTTTATAGGGAAAACTTAAAAAATAGGAAATACAACCAATAGGAGGTAGCCATGCTAAGAGAATTATATGAGTTTATCTTACACCCAACATCCACTGAGCCAAGGGGAGAGGACACACTCATATAATCCTTAGGATTACAATCTAAAAGACACTTCAAACACTTAATATAATGACAACAATGCTTCTAGATTTTTTATCATCCCAAAAGAGCGAGAGCATAGTTTCCTAACATCATTTCCATTCCTAAAACACCAAAATAGAAGTTCATTTTAGAAGTCTTGCATGTGGGTTCCTATTGTAATAAAACAAAGTGAAATGCAAGCACAGAGTTTAGTATGCTATCGATCAAGGAAACCTGCAAGATGATTCATTAGTAGCCTTTATTTGAGTCTTCTTTTCAACGTCCTACAAACCACATGTGAAGCTATTTCAAAAATAAAAATCAAAAAAACATATCAAACAACAAACAACAAACAAGATCTACAATGTATACTCAACTTATACAAACCCTAGGGTTAGATCTAAAAATATATTGTTAGGTGCAATAATAACCAATAAATAATCTAAATGACAACTCATATCATGCATTGAACCATGTGAAAAATAAGTTTAAGCTAATCATTAATTCTACTTTTTTAATTTTCATTTTTGACCTAGTCAACAAGATTGGACCTATATGAGATGAATTCAGATTCCAAACCCTAAATACAGAAAACAGAATCCTATTAAAAAATATAGAGATTTCAAAAAATGTCAGAATTTTAAAAAGCTCTTTTTATTTGTGCCCTAGGGAGCCATTTTCCCAAAATAGACTAGTTTTCATAAATCAACCAAATGAGCTATGATATTGCATCCAAATTTAAAACACAAAAGAATGGACCCCCTGTATAATTAAAATAACTTTCTGAAAATGTAAAAATTTCCAAAAAATATGCTGATTTGTGCTGAAAATTAATTTTTTATGAAAAATAAAGAAAAATTTGTTAAACCTTCATGATACCTTGGAAAAATCTGCATTTTTTACTGAAGCTTCTCTAATATGTAGGCAATCTGAAAAAAAATTTCAAACCGAAACTCTAATCCATTTGGGAGATATGATCATATCTTTGAAAATCTAAGGTTTTCATCTCCAAGCAAATCTGCACAAGGGGGTTAGCTCCAAAAATAATCAAAACTAGCATGTAAAGGTGGGTTGCCTCATGGTGGGTAGCCAAAATGTGTGCTGAAAATGTGACATACTTCTACGAGTCATTATATCCAATATTACTCAATGATGAGGTCTTAAATTGTGACTCGTAGCTCCCTATTCATGGAGTGCAAGTGTTTGTAATGGAGGCCCTCCATTTAGACCTAGATATGTCATGCAAGTACACCATGAAATGAGAGATTCAAAGAGAAAGAGAAAGACTGATAGTCTCCATGATCACCAAATATGCATGAAAATGAAAATAGAAGCTATTCTATATGATAACGATGCATGAAAAGAAATTAATCTATATGATAACAATGCATGAAAGGAAATATGCAAGATTAATCTATGAAAGGAAATATGAATCTAAACTAATATGAATCCAATCTAAATAGATTTTCATGAATTCATGAGAGAAGAAGACAAGTAGAAAAACTTGCATGGTTCAAGCTCAAATGCTCAAACTCTCCTCCAAAATCGCTCTCCAAACTTGCACCATAACAATAGTGTAAAAGTGTTTATCCAAATGAGAAGGAGAGGTTTCATTTTAAAGAGAAATGGATGGTAGAGATTAAGAGGTAAAAAGAAATGAGAAATGGTGGAGATTAACTCTTGGTCGATCCATGTGCTCATATCTTCAAAAGACAAAATCAAAGGCTATGATTTTGAGGCAAAAAAGCCCACCACATAGGAAGATGTGTAGAGAAAGGAACTTTATTTATTTTTATTTAATTTATTTCCTTTTTCAATCACAAAGAGGGATTTAAGTGGGGATTTTATTTTAATTAAATAAGATTAGTTTATTTAATTAAAAAGAGAAATTTTAATTAAATAAGATAATGTTATTTAATTAAGAGAGATTTTAATTAAATAAGATAAGATTATTTAATTAAAAGAGATTTTAATTAAATAAGATTATTTTATTTAATAAAAAGGGATTTTTTTTATTTTAATTAAATAAGATAATTGATGAAATGATCAAACCTTAGGAAATATTGAAATAATTGAATTAATAACGATTTGATCAAGGAAATTATTTTGAATTAAAATGCTGCAAGGCATTGATTCAGGAATTTGATAAATTGATTCTATCATTTGATAAATTGAAGAATGGGGGCCCATAGTCTAGGCGACCATTTTAGGGTGCATTCAATACCTTGGTCAAAAATTCATCACTTTAGGAAATGTATGGTACCCTTATTATTTATGTTCATCCTCTTATGTATGTATGTACTCTTACATATTCTTCTGAAAGTTGGCTATGCTCACGGCCTGTGTGAGCCCAAATGATTTTATTTTTCAGTTCCTTTCCTTGTATAGTATATACAAGTTATTTAGTATATATATACATGTAATCTTTAGATGCAGAAATTTATTTTCCTTTACATGTATCTTTTCATGAAATGAACACTAATTAAACAAGATCAGATCATCTAATAAAAACTAGGGTACTAGAGTCACTCATCTAGTAGTTAGGTTACCAAATTGGAATGAGCATGAAAAATATGGTAACAAGAACCATCACTAAGGATTGAACATAAGTCTAAAAGTCCCCAAACCTATTGTTCTATGTGTCCTTGTTGCTTTCATAATTTTGGTTCAACCCCTATAGGATACCCAAGCCTAGAGGCCAAGGAAAGTACCCAAGATAAATTTAAATAAAGATGAATAAAATCATTGTTCTTATATGGGTAAACCCATATAAGTGTTCTTCCTTTGCATCACAACTCCTACTTGAGGATCCACAATCATGCATTAATGTTCAAGACTTATTATTACCTTGGTGTTTTTGAATCTTAGGATGACATCTCAATTGGGAAAGGCAAACCAAAATCTTTGATAGAAAAATCAAAACCAAGGCATGTGGGTGTTCTTTTGTTGTATAGTATACTCATAAAATATATGTATAGTTATAAAATTCCATGCCTTGAAATTTTATAACATAGTTCCTTAGCATATTTTACTATTCTAACAGATGTCAAATTCAAAATAGTAACTATATGGTTTTATTACTGATATCCTTATTTGATTGGTTGATGCTCTGTTTGTTATATTACTTCTATTAAAATATAACAAACAGAGCATTGACCAATCAAATAGGGACATTAGTAATAAAATATTGCCAATCAATGATGCAGACAACTCACGGGCATGGAAAAATCAGTGAGCATCAATATCAGCATAAATCAAATGCCTAAATCCTCCACGTGGTTCCATGACAGTAGTAGGGTCATGTGGTGCTCAAATAATGAGCTCATAAATAATGCATGATGCCCTAGCTTGCAGCATGCGAGTCGTCAAGACATTTCCTCATCGAATGATCATAAACGGGGAGTACACCATAGTGAATATAAGAAAAACAAATAAAGAGATATCAAACATTTCACATGATGCCTTGAAGGTAATAGCAATGATGTCCTAGCTCTCAAAGCTAGTTGTCATAAAGAATTCCAAATGCAAAGATGTAAACAATGCTAGTATAAAAAATTAGCTTATATACAATGTAGCACAATATTTGCACCTTAGTATGATGACATAAATATTTTTCCATTAGTATGCAAAGAAAACCCATCGGTTACACCTATACCAAGAGACAGGTTTTAGCACATCACTAAAAGTGCTAAGGACAGAGAAAACCGACAGAAATGTCTACAAGGTAAACTGAGGTCATAACCTATAATTCAAACCAAAAAAGTTGAAGAAGAGGAACCCGAAAGGAGTAAACTGATCGAGGAACCCGACAAGAAGAACACAAGGAAAACTGACAAAATAGACAAGAGAGGAACCCGACCGATAGAATTTCAGCTCTAACCGAGAATCAGACACCAAAAGTTGGTTACATCCTAAGAAATGTGGATCTGAGTTCTACATCAAATAAATTAGTCATGATTTTTTTTTTAGCATTTTGATTTGTTTTAAAACAATTTCTTGTAGGAAAACCAATGTAATTGTAATTGTTTTAATCAGTCCAACTGATTAAAAAAATGCAAACTAGGAGATCAAGGCAAGTTGTATACTTTGATCATAGAGTTATTGTTGTAATACATGAAACTAAAATAGGTCAAAGTTATTGTATAAATAGATGTGAAATAAATATTTATTGATGGATGTGAGAATGAAAATATCCAAGGAGCACATCTATGGAGTAGACTAACAGTTTCAAGAAGTAGAACAAAAAATGATGAAATTGGTTATCAAGAACCATACACAAGGCTACCCAAGCAATAGAGGTATTAATCAATCATATTAAGTGATACATTGTACATGTCATCTTTAGTGGATCTGTACTCATTAATTCTAGATTGCATACAATCGGGTCAATGAATAATTTTGACTATATTCTAACAGGTGTAGCAAATAGAAGAAATCCTTTCAATAAAGGTGGATTTAAAAATCCTTTCTAAATCTCTTAACCAAGTCAACACTAAATAGTGTTTCTAAATATCTTAACAAAGTAGAGCTTAACTAGTCTCCACATGATACTCCTAACAGGGTAGATCATCAGATGTGATCAAAATTGTAAGCCTTAACCGGCCCCTTCCAATATGCAGATTGTGAAGTTTTTATGGGTGCTATCCCCACCATGGTTTTTACCCTTTAACAGGGGTTTTCTACCTTACCATATCTTGTGTTATGTGTTATTACTTTCATGAATGTTTTTATGAATGTTGCATACAATTAAGTTTATGAATTGATATTACATGCATAAAGAAAGAACAATAGATAAGATGGGTAATGCAACTAATTTTATTACACATTGTTAAAGGTTAAATTACCTAAAAGTTTTAGAGGTATTGATTCACCCCTCCCCTCTTAGTACATACTTCCCATTAATTCCAACAATTGGTATCAGAGCCAGAACTCTTATTTGGAAAATTTTAAATACTTAAGAGAAAAGATTATACAATGGAGAAGTACAATCTTGATAAGAATATTGAGAATCAAAAGATGGAGATACAGATATTCTACGAGAAATACAAGGCTACAAGAATCAAGATGAGAGAATTACTAGATGAATGAAAAGTTATGGCAACTCGGAGCAATGAAATAAATTATCAAGAAGAAGAGATACCAAATATATTTGAGTCATCAACATCTACATCTAGCAATTCATCAAACACATCATAAGGAAGCATCACAAGTCTAACTAAAGCTAATCAACATCTGAAAGAGAAATTAAAGATACTACAAATTGGTCAAGAAACACAAATGGTAAGAATAATTTATGTCATGAACAATGCTAGAGAAGCTAATCAAGAAATAACACTAGCTATAGATGATAGAAGAAAGATCAATGAAAAGATACAAGAAAGAGAATCATAAATTCAAGGAATTATTGAACATTATCATGAGATCACCAATCAAATAATTCTAATTTGTAATGAGGCAAACCTACTAAATACAAAACTCAATGGAAAATTGGAGGTTATTGGTGAGATAAGATAAGAAAATGAAAGATTAAAGCATGAGATGATGATCCAAAGACAACATACAGACATGATCAAGAGAGCTGAAGAGACCACCAAAAGAATGGATTATTTTATTGATTGACAAAGAAGAGTCAACAACAATATTGTACTAGGGTACACCAAACATGAAGAATCATCAATCAGTTTGATCATAAAGATGTCATCACAAATCCAAAGCAAAAGAAGCTGACATGCAATCACTGTGGTAAGCAAAGCCACACATCAAATTTTTGCAGGAGAAAACCTAAAGGTACTCCTAAATCTACTTTCATATTCATAGGATATTGTTATAATTGTAACAAGAAATGATCTAAAGCATATGAATGTAAATTTAAGGTGAAAAAACCAAGAAAGGAAACCTACATGGACAAGTATTGTCCTACTTGCAAAATGCATGGGAACACATCTTCTTAATGTAGGAAATAGAAAATACAAGCATGGAAGCCAAAATATCAAGTTACTACCTATCAACTGAAGAGAATCGGTAACTGATATGTTAGGGGTTACAACACATGGGAAAAATGCATAGAATGTGGGAGATTTGGTCACATAGCTGAAAACTGCATGAGGAAACTTACAAGAATGTCTAGAACTTGGACTAACTATGGAATGACATGCTTACACTTTCATAGGGTTAGTGGAGACACCATTGTAGATATCAGGATAATGAGAAACAAAATCTGGAAGAAGGCTAAAAACACTGATGATGTTGGACCAAGCAATGCAAATGGTGATACCTTCTCCAATGGATCTAGTGACATCAACAACCCCACTTAAGCAGAACAAGTAAGTATGGAACTACATTATACCAAGCTATACTTTATATTAGTTATATTACCTTTTAATATATGCCAAATTAGCAAAATTAAAGATGCACTATCATAGTACTTGTTCAAATTATGATTTCAAACTCATTGGTCAATATATACCAAAAAAATATTTTTACATACAATGACTAAGTTGTTAAGTGCTTACTGTGATCCATCGGTCATCATGTAAAAGTTGATGATGTCATATTTGCTTATAAACCAAAATCCATCAGTGAATGTTTGAAAAGTTAGACAAGTAAAAAGCTGCCCAAAGCATTGCATTTTAGCCAAAAAGAGGAGTTAATGGTTCACCCGATGACTCCATCTTCACACACTGAGAAGTGGTTGAGCATTAATGACTTGACTTAGGGCAAAGTCTATAAATAGACAATGGAGAAGCCTCATTATTCACACAATGACTAGAGCAAAGAAAATAGAAAAAATAGAGCACAAAGAAAATAGATTGCAGAGCGACCACAACTCGATTCAACACACTCCAAATAGACTCCCAATAGATACAAAGGTGAAAGTAAGTAACAAATAAACTAAAATCCTTATTTTTGTTCATGAGAAAAACCCTTATTTTTGAAAATTATAGCGACTACATCTAGAACCTCTAAGATCAAGAATGCCAAGGAAAATAATGTGAATCTGATTAAGAACACAACATGTGAGGAACCGAAGTAAAAGATATGCCCAGAGGTTTCCTTGCAACCCGATGACTCTAGTGCATTTTCTGGGATTCCACCTAAGGTTTTGTTGATAGAGGATGTCAGATCCTATATTCACTATAAAATTGCATAAATTGGCAATCTGGACATTGAGAAAGCTTATCGAAGCTTTGCAATGATGATGGAACCATAAAAGAGGAACATAAGCATATTGAAGTGAAAGGGCTCACAAATACCCTATGGTTCCCAAAAGTATTCAAAACTGAATGGATTCGGCTAGTACTAAGTAGAGTACATGACCAAAAGATGTGGCTCAATGAGCCAAAACTAATCACCAAAGATGTGATACACACTGTGACTAGTTACCCAGTAATTGACAAGGCGAAGGCAATCAAGAACCCTTCAAGGAAAGACATAGAAAAAGATACCAAAGAAGTATGGGATGGAAGAGGACTAAAAGTATCCAGTGTCATAGATGAGGAACTGAAATTCAGTGCTTGTGTCATAGGATACAAAATCTTTCAATCTATTAGGATGAACAACATTTCATCAAGATCAGTAGATATTGCATTTAATATTGTCAAGAATGGGATGTAGTTAGACCTATCCAAACTACTACTAAGACAACTAGATAAGAACATGAAGATAATTAAGTCTACAAAGACAAACTCATGTAAGTTTGGTTCACTGTTAATGTGCATATTCTTCTATTTCCACAATTTATTTCCTTCCATAGGCAATGTAAATTGGGATACTACCTAACTAGTAACAATTTAGATAAGTGAATACATCAAATCACTTGGAGATAACTTTGAGATAGTTATGGATGAATATTTCTTTGGATTCAAATAGAGAATGCAAAAGACAATGAGGATACCATAAAAACTAGTAGAGAAGCACAAAAGTGAATTTTTTTTTATGGTGGACACCGACTCCACACTTATAAAAGTAATTATACTATAGACAACTTGGTTAGGTCCACTAGACTATGATATAAACATAGATCAAGAAATAAATGCAATTGAAGCATTGTTGAATGAGCCACTAGGAAAATCACAACCAAGGTTTGGAACGTATGAAGAAGCCAAAGAAAGGATAAAAATAGGCTTATTTTTTAAGAAGATTGAGAAGAAGATAGATAAAATAATAAATAGTTTGAAAAATAAGTTATCGGTGAAAGAAGAACAAACCAAGGAGACAAAGGAAACTGAGGGTTAGTCACCCATCGATGAAGAAGCAGAAAAGGTAAATAACTCAGAATAAATAGAGTCTGATGCACCCCCGCCCCCAGGGAATTTTAGAACAATAGCTACACAGAGGACAGGGAGACAAACTACAAAGGGAGACTCACCACCTGTTATGAAAGGTCAAGTAAGGACCTATTAAAGAAAGCCTCAAATTGAGACAACCAAAACACCTAAGAGGAGAAGGAAACTAGTTCTAAACAAAGAATATATTGAGGACACTCAAAAGGATGAGAGTGAACAAGCATCCAAATATTCTAAGAACACGCTACCTAAAACAATTGATGAAGTATGTACTTCAGTCATTAAGGCAGGATCAGTTACCGATCCCAAAATTAGAAAATGGACAACACTAGATCCCGAAGATCAGAACAAATTAGAGGAAGAAATCATCACAATGATGAGCATATTCAAATATGTTTCATTACAGTCTGAAGAAAAAATGCCAAAATAAATTTTGGACATATTATTTTCTAGGTGGACATTTTCTTTAAACTTTGAGAAACAAGTAAGCGAAAGAGTACTAGTTTCAATGATGCCACGCAAATAAAAAATGGAGGAGACTAAAGAAATGATGGACAAACATAATCTAAATTTCTCAGCAAAGATAAGAGCTTATAAAGTTCTAGAGGGAAAATTCATAGAGTTGGATAAAGAACCTGAGGATGACTGGAGGAAAATCCTCGACATACAGAAGAATGATGCAAATCTTGAGAGAGAAGTGCCTCTTAAAAAAGAGCCTCAAAAGGATAATACTCATGATACTATCAAAGAGCCAAAAAATATCATTATAAATGATGCAAGGATGTCACAATACTAGAATTAGAGATAAAAACCAACAAGAATATCGACATTGTAGATGAGACATGGATGAATCACTGTTATTGACATTACTAAGGATCCAAAAGAAGAGGTAAAGGAAGATGAAGATGTTAATGTTACATTTACATCCGACTAGCCAAAGGTATTGGAAGTACAAGGATGGGAAAGCAAGATACTAAGAGAGGGGGGGGGGGGGNAGAAGAGGTAAAGGAAGATGAAGATGTTAATGTTACATTTACATCCGACTAGCCAAAGGTATTGGAAGTACAAGGATGGGAAAGCAAGATACTAAGAGAGGGGGGGGGGGTGAATCAGATCTTAAAACTTAACCACTTAAAACATATTGATTCACATTCATACATATATGAATTTAACATAACATCAGATAGCATCAATAACATCAAATATGTAACTCATAACACAAAACTTGGTAACCCAGAAACCTAAATAGGTAAAACTAGGGTGGGGATGACACCCACAAAATCTTCACTATTGCAACAATAAAGTGTGCCTGTTAGGGCTACAAGAGTTTGATTGCACCATGCAATCTACTTGGTTAAAGGTCTGTTCTGTTAAGAACTAAAGATCATTACAATCTACCTTGTTAAAGGATTTCAACGTACGGTAAAGTAACCACTCGGCTAAGAGATTTGAAGTGGTCTACTAAAACAACTCTGTTAATAGATTTAACCTAATACACCTATTAGAATTTTCCAAGTAGTGATCCTTTTTTACGTACTTAGATGCTGATGATAGATCTAGTATTTCCAATACCTTCTGTGATTTCTCAATCTGATATGTCTTTTCTCTACTGATTACTTCTCTCTCATTCCACTTGATCTAGGCTTCTTCTCAAAATGACTTACTGTTAATCTCTCATGAACACACTACCCTTCTTTGTATGTCTCTTTCTCTCAAACACTCTCTCTTACTTTTAGGGTTAGAAGCCATCTTATTAGATCTTTTCAGATCTGGAAGCAAGATCTAGATCAACGATCAAGATCTATTATTTATGCCTCCAATGCATACTGATTTCCTAATTAGCTCTATGCCATGCAGAGTATAAAATAATGAAATATGAAATTAACTTAGTAGACAAATATTAAATGCATACAAATGTCATCCCAAATATCATACAAGTTAGCCTAAATTGTTTACATCAAAGATTGAATTAATCCGGACATGTATGCAAAAACTGTTCTACTCAACACTAAACATCTCTGACGCTTGACACTTAATATTCTATTTGGCTTGGCATGATGTAACTCGGCAACCTAAAACTTTCTTGGTAATGTTGTTGAGCCTTGAATGTTTAGCTCGACCACAGTAATTAACCAACTAAAACTGCCTAAGTAAATGAATAAGTGTGGGTCACTAATCATCAATAGAACTTGGGGATTAACAATCTCCCCCTTTGATATTAGTGGAAAAAACACACTTATCATTACAATTCATTTCACCCAAAATATTTCCCAAGTACATACTGTACTCCCCCTAGTAATGTACATCATACAACATACAAAACTTTACATAGTATACATGCCTTCAAAAAAAAAATATACACATGGATACTTGTACTGATCTCTTTATGCTGTATCCTTGTCATTCTTGAAAAATTCCCCCTTGTTTTTGTCACTAATTGCTAGCGGGGTCAAGTTATACTTGTCAAAAAATTGTTTATGAAGTTTTAAGGTAGACTAAATGCAGAGTCCCAACTATCCTTGAAAAACTTCATAACCTCTATTTTCACTTCTAGCTCGGCAACTAGACTTACTAAACTTTCTACAGTGGAGAGATGAGAATATCTCTTAATCAATTCATTTTTAGAAGAAATTTCTTTCTGAATGACCTCCAGATGAGGTATCAGACTTGTTTGAATAGTAATCAACTTGGTCCTAATCCAACCATCTTCGGCCATGAGCTTGGCTATCCTCCTTTGTTCATAAGTCAACCTGTTAAAATGTAAGGATCTAGTGCTAGCATCCATACTCAGTAAACTTCCAGTTGACTTTAGGTTAAGTTGCAATTTCTCTAAATCCTGAAGATTATCCTTTTTGAAGAATTCAACATCAAATAACCTCTCATACAAAGAATAAACATTTTTTGCAACTCCTAAAATTTCTACCAGAGAAGAAAGTTCATCTTGTTTTACTGCAATCTCTCCTGAGATTTTTTCTAGTACCTTGTTCTCAAATTTAATCTCAGACCATTGCAATAGTTTCTCATTGGCTTCAAAATTATCATGATTTACCTTTTTTACAATGTGAACTAACTATTCAAGAATAGGGGCTTGAGGGTTTTCATCTTCCATTTCAAAATCCTTTACAAATATGTCTTTGATATCATGTAACACTTGCTTTTGCTTATGCTTCCTTTTCAGTTCCTCCTGTCTTTTCTTCCTCTTAAGTAACTCTTGAAGAGTCTCAATCTATTCATAAGACAAAACATTGGGATCCCATGGTGGAATCACAATAAATTCATCTAATGTGACATGTAGAATTGGGACTTCTTCCTCATAACTTTCCTCCTCTTGAATTCAGGTGAACTACTGCTCGGCTTTGTTTCTATAATACCTTTTCCAGATTCAGTAGTTGACACCATTGCATCTTTTAGTTTAGTCAAAATTGTCTTCTAATTAGGCATACTTCCTATCTTAGTTCTAGTGGGAGCTGATGATGCAGAGTGTGGTAGATTAACCAACACTTGCATTTCCTCTTGTTCTTTAAGCTAACTATTAGTATCTCTTACCTCCTCACTACTATCTAGAACTGATTTTACAACCTCTAAAATAGGTGAATGTTGTATAATTACCTCTTGTTCAATAATTTTCTCCTTTTCTACTTCTTCTTGAGAATCCTTATCCTTAGATTCATTTTGATTTCTCTCTTCTTATTCCTTTGTACCCTTCTCTTCTTCAGCCTCAGTTGCCTTGATATGTGATTCAATAGTTGAGTCCCTCGGTTCATCCTGACCCTTGGCATCCAGATTGCTAGAGTCATCAATTATCATGTCAATTGGACTGTCAATAGTCAGATCAACAATGTTTACTGTCTCTATTTTCCCTTCTGCTTTTGTGGATTCAGTTTCTTTAGCCTTCGGTTCAGATGTTCCTTCATCAGTTTTCTTATCTTTTGGAGCAATCAATCCAAAAATTTCCTTCCAAATTCTAGTACTCTATTGTACTATCCCTTCAATATCATTCTTCAAAATAGCATAACATTTCTATTTAGGTATTAATTTATGCTTATATTCTTCAACAAATTTTTCTCTTTGTTTCTTGGTTAGCTTAGGAATGACTTGAGCTAAATTGCCTTCTGTTATTTGTCTCTTAGTTTTGAGTGCAAATTCCCACTTTCCAGATAGAAATTCACACAACTCACTCGGCACATTGTTTCCTATTTTTATAGGTGTTAACTTAAAATTACACATCATGTCTAGGATAGCTTCCTAAACCTTATGTTCATCTTTGATGCAGAGTGCAACAGTGGAAGGTTTGTTTCTTAGTCCTTTGGTTCCAACTACTCCAATTGCTAATGCTTTCAATCAAGCTTTCAAGAACTGCCTTACCACCTTTCTCTGATGGTGATACACCTCCAACAATCCTTAGGACCAATCACTAAGTCCTAAAACACACTTCTTTCAACTTTTCACTAAGTTCCCTAGTCACTTCCCAA
>MU224311.1:1509982-1520730 GCA_018584345.1 Thuja plicata | reverse complement strand
ACTCAAATTCCTATAATGCAGCACCAAATACATACTAATATTTGGTCTGAAACTTGCAAGTAACAATCCTTCCCTTTAACTTCTGTCCTATAGATTTTAGAATATTAAAATACATTCCCATAGCCTTAATTTTCATTGGGTTTTGTGCAAAATGGCTGGTATAGTCGTGAGCTATAACCCCATTTGCCCAAAACCCTACTGGAACTAGGTTTTCCTGGGCAGTTGGAGGAAAAACGCGATATCTTTGTCCATAGAATTCCAAATGAACTCAGAGCAGATGCATTGGAAAGATAGTTCAACAGAGAATCTTCTCCAACCATTAAAATTTCACTGTCAATCCGTACAGCACGCGCAGAATCAGAAAAACAGTGATTTTTAAGGAAAAAACAGGGATTTTTATTGATTTCGAATGAAAAAGTTTACATCTGTCAACCTCTGCCCATGGGAAGGTTGTATGAAACTTAAATACATATGTTTCACTGATCAACTATCTGATATTTAGTTGCAATTGGTTGAAACTACAACTTTTAATCATTTTAAGTAAAGTTGCTTAGCAACTTTGAAGAGTTGACAATTCTTTTAAATAATGGAACCTAGGGACTCTAGACTATCCTAGGACCTTATTTAAGGTAAAATAACCTATTCCTAACTATATTCCTATCTACTAATGCAAAATGTCCCATAGGTCCTAAGACTCAAGGTTTATAGAATCACGAATGAGCCTTAGGCCTTTACACATGGACAATATCAACTTAATAACAACTTAAGATATGATGCTTTCCTAACATGATTCATTAAGTGGAGATGAGTATGTATATGGTGCCATGTTTATGCAATAAATGCCTTGACTGAAATACTGATATCCTGGATATTGTCTTGAATCACTGATTTGGGTGAGTGAGGGCTCTGCACCAATCTTGTACCTTCAATATTTCATACCTTATAAACTTAAAACCAAATAACCCTGCAGAATTTCTCAAGTTTTCGCATACCTCATTAATATCTATGGGTCTCTTCAATGGTGTTCAAGGTATGTTGCTGGGTTCATCAATTTTTGTCTTTTCTTCATCACTTTATGGATCCAAATGTAGTTTCCTTCTTCATTTCTTAACTTGTAGGCTTGGCACAGCCTTTGTTTCAAATTTTGTCTTCGATCCAGAACTACTTTCTCCAATCTTCTTTGCATAGACTTTTTTTTTCTCTAATGGTGATGTGGTAGAAGATTCCCTTGTCCTTGGACAATTGGAAATGGGAGGGGTAACTCTAGGCTTTTCTTTACTCAACTTTGCTACCTTTGCTACTGTTGGCCTCTTCCCTTTTGCCTTGATAATAATGTCTTCTTTAGATTCACTAACTTCTACTTCTTTTTCCTCAGATACATCTTCTCCTTGTCTAGTAGAAATGTCTGGAGGTGCATCCTCTAGTTCTTCATCACTCAGCAAGCCAACCATCTTTTTCAGATTTTTCACAATCTTTTTCCTCTTTCTTGCAATGGTTCCTACCTTAAGATTCATCTAAATCTTTGCCTTTTCTTCATCGTAATTTCTGAATCTTTTAGCTTTAGTATCAATCTCCTCTGCTAGGAGTGTTGAGATAGCTATTGATGCTTTATCAATATTAACTTCATAGGGAAATGGCTCCAACCATGATACCCTAGGTGTCACAGCCTGAATATAGGTGTAATCTGTATCAACTAAGAAACATATCTCTTCATAGTGCTTCTCGAAAAGTGAATTTTGAATTCTGGTCCTCAACCTCATTCTCTTTTTTAATTCCACAAAATAACTTCCCATAATACCATTGAAATTATTTCCTAATTGCTGAATACACTCACTAATCTATAAAGTAATGGGTTTGTCTTTCTTCAAGACAATATTTCCTAGTGTAGGAAATGACTTCTATAGATAGATGAATATACACATTAAAAAAGAGTCAAACTTACATGATGAGCTTTTAGCTTTCTTGATTGATAGTAATTTCTTAGCTAGTTGTGTCAACTGTAGCTCGGCAAGGTCGTAGTTGTGATTCCTTTTTACTATCTTCCATGCCTAGTCTATGACTGTACAGGGGACACTATCCAATTGGCTTGAATGATAGAACTTGTGAGCAATCACTCTCACTCCAAAGTCATGTTCTAAGTCTTTAATTATAGAGATATTCATTCCTCTGTTGTTCCAAATAGCTCTAGTGTTAGCTGCTATTTCTTCTTTACTTTGATCTCTCATAGTTCGCTTATCACTAATAATAGCATACCCAGTAACTCTATGAATAATATATTTTGTGATCTTTACTGGTCCATTGTCCAGCCACATTTGCATATTATGAACTCAGCTTAGGACAACCTTAATCCATTCATTCTTGAATTCTGTTGGAAAATATAGGGCATGAGTTAACCCTTTATTGGCTAAATGTTTGAATTCATCTTTCAGAATTCCATTTTCACAAAATGTTTCATAAGATTTTCTCAATTCTCTATCACCCACTTTGCCAATTTTAACCTTGTAACAAGATCTAACATCATGAATCATAAGTACCTTTGGTGGGATCTATGAGAGGGCTCCATTTAGATCACTCAAGATTGCACTTTCAAGGACAGCACAAAATTTTGGTGGTGCGCATGCATCACTCCTTACTAGATTAATTTGATTCAAATCCTCCTCCATTCCCTTGACTGGTGCGGAAGAACTTGTAGCCATAATCTCTTGAAGTTAGGGTTTGAAAATGAAGAACATAGTACCTCATAAAGCAATCACTTCACACTATTCAACTTAGGGTTGCCGATGGCATGCTGAAAAAATTATCAAAACAAAATTTGCTAAGATCAAATCTGTAACTTCTTCGATTGCTCTGTGAATGTTGAAAATTGCAAGGTAAAAGTGAATAATAGACCATTCGTCCTTATATAGAATTGAAAGGTCAAGATAGGTAAGCATTAAATATTTTTCACATTAGGTTAGTGCAAGCCAACTTTCATTGGCCAACTAACACAACTTTTGTACCAATCGGCTTACCATACTAGGCCATCACAATTTACTCGGCCAACCAACTCTGCACCTATAGTGCAGATAGCTCTTCTCAACACTTGTCACAAACATGTCCTAGTGCATCTTAGCATATGCAGATATGGACTTTGGCACATTTACATATTAGGAACTGATGTAAGATTTGAAATTTAAATGCAGTTCCTTACATACCTCTATTGCTCAGTTGGATATGGTGTGATCACCTGATCCATTGTATTGGGTGACCTCAGCTTCAGTCGATTCACTACTGCTCAGCTCTATTTTCCTTACCCATGTCTAGTTCATCTATGCTCTTATTTCTTCAATAGTAGGAGCAAGAACTCTTGTCACACTCTCTCTTAGTGTGACCTATCTTCAAACAACTAAAACAGACTAAGCTTCCATTCATCCAACTCTTAGATTTCCCTCTTACATGTGTTTTTAAGCAATCATCAAGTGCATGTCCATATTCTTCACACTAATGAAAACTCTGTCTTGTATTATAATCCCAATTGTAATTGTTTCCTCTCTTAGATGCCTTTGTTTATGTCTTTGATGTCCATTGATGTTTAGCATTGGATCTACAGTCTTGTGCCTTATGACCATGTTTCTGACACTTGTAAAAATAACCATTAAATCTTGGTTTGGGGGGTGCATCACTTGCTTCAGCCAACCATTCATGTGCTTTATTTCCAAATTTCTTGCAATTAAAATAGTAATCATTACACTTAGTTTTAGGATTGGACTTACCTTTCTTGCTTTAGCAAATGTTTCTTGTATGACCTGGTTTTCCATCGTGGTGGCAAACCGGCTTGTTGTGCTTTGTCTTCGCATTCCTGCTTTCACCATTCCTAGATGATTCTCCTTTCTTAGCAGATGTCTTTGGTTCAGTGTGACCTAATCCAAAAGAATCCTTTGACCTTCTTGATGCTTCCATCAGATTCTCAATATGAGTTAATGCTTCATTAGGTTTTTTTAACCTTTCATTAAGTTCCTTCTCAGATCTCAAATCATCTTTCAATTGATTATTCTCAGATCTTAGATTTATCATTTGCATATCTTTCCTACTAATCTCCTGATTTGTAAGTAGTAGTTGATTTTCCATGTCAACCTAATTGACTGTCATCATTTGCACATTATGTGTCCTTTCATCAAGTCTAATAGTTATCACTCTTTTGTCTTCTTCTACCATAGCTTTTTCATCTTTAGCTTTCTTCTTTTGTTCTACTACTTCACATAGTCTCACTGTCTGCATTTCTTGTTCTCTTTTAAAGTTTCTAACTTCTTCACATAGTGCATTGTTCTTTTCTAGTAGATCTACATGTGTTTCATCACTCTCAGTAGAATCTCCATTCTAAAATAGATTTGCAGTGTCATCTTCCTGATAATGAGTATCATTCATTTCTTTGGCCAAATCATTCCTAGCTGTGAATGACTTCTTCAATTCCTGTCTTGCTATCTCAAGATGATGTAATGCTAGATGAATCTCGATCTTCTCATTCTCAATGAATTTACCCAACTTGTAAACCTCCATATCAAGATTTGTACTCACAAGCTGATTAAAAGCTTTTGTAGGTGAAATTTTCTATGATACCAATTATTGGAAGTACAAGGATGGGAAAGCAAGATATTGAGAGGGGGGAAGGGGGTGAATTAGATCTTAAAAATTAACCACTTAAAACAAATTGATTCACATTCATACATATATTAATTTAACCTAACATCAGATAGCATCAATAACATCAAATATGTAACTCATAGCACAAAACTTGGTAACCCAGAAACCCAAATAGATAAAACTAGGGTGGGGATGAAACCCACAAAATCTTCACTGCTACAGCAATAAAGTGTGCTTGTTAGGGATATAAGAGTTTGATTGTAACATGCAATCTAACTAGTTAAAGTTCTATTATGTTAAGAACTAAAGTTCATTACAATCTACCTTGTTAAAGGATTTCAACTTACAGTAAAGTAAGCAATTGGCTAAGAGATTTGAAACGGTCTGCTAAAACCACTCTATTAAGAGATTTAACTTGATACACCTGTTAGAATGTTCCAAGTAGTGATCCTTCATTATGCACTCAAATGCTGATGATGGATCTTCTCTTTCCAATACCTTCTGTGATCTCTCAATCTGATATGTCTTTTCTCTTCTTATCACTGCTCTGTCATTCTGCCTTAGCTAGGCTTCTTCTCAAAATGACTTACTGTTCATCTCTCATGAACAAACAACCATTATCTATATTTCTCTTTCTCTCACACACTCTCTCTTACTTTTAGGGTTAGAAGCCATCTTATTATATCTTTTCAGATTTGGCAGCAAGATCTAGATCAATGATCAAGATCTATTGTTTATCCTTCCAATGCATACTGATTTCCTGATTGGCTCCATGCCATGCATAGTATAAAACAATTAAATGAAAATTTAACTCAGTAGACAAATATTAAATGCATACAAATGTTGGCCCAAATCTCATACAAGTCAGCCTAAATCATTTACATCAAAGTTTGAATTAATCCTGACATGTATGCAAAAACTGTTCTGCTCGGCACTAAACATCTCTAATGCTCGACACTTAATATTCTACTCGGCTCGACATGATGTAACTCAACAACCTAAAACTTGCTCGGCAATGTTTCTCAGCCTTGAATGTTTATCTCGGCCACAGTGATTAACCAACTGAAATTTCCTAAGTAAATGACTAAGTGTGGGTCACTAATCATCAACAGAGCTTAGGGATTAACAAAAGGATCAAGATACCTCTACTAATACTACACAAGTAAATATACGGGCCAAATGCCACTATTGTTTCAAGAAATAAATATCATATCTCAAAAGGAGAATTCACCTGAGCCCAGTACAAGCATACCCAAGGATGTAGGGGAAGGAAAAAAGAAAGATAACATTGATGAACATAATGTAGCTGATGGAGATAAGGTTACAAGTGAAGAGATCAAAGAAAAAGATGGTGACAAAATTGAAAAGGATGCACAAATGACAAGTATAGATGAAGTATATAAATAAATAGGTGAGGGAAACAAAGAAGTTGATGCCAATCCTAATTACACCAAAGGAGATGCTACAGAAAAGACTAAGGTTAATGTGGAGATGTCCACCAAAGACCAGAAGGTAGAAATCGAAGAACAACATCACAAGGGCAATAATCCACCAAAGAATTCATCAAGCACATCAGAGAAAGAGAATCTTACTATGATTGTGCATACTAGTGCATCATAAAAGAAGAAGAAGAAGAAGAAGAAGTTGGAACTCACACTCGATGAATTCATTGAGATACAAAAGTGTGATCCAATTATCTTTGACTTTGAAGCTCTCATTGAATATGGAGAGATATGCCAAAGGAAGGAAATGCAGGAAAAGATGAGGAAATAGTTGAGGAAAGAGAACAAAGACTCTATTGCATGACACTACAAGATATATCCTAAGCCAGATAGTTCTTAACATTGATGTTGATCACAATGCCCCCATTCTAGATCAACTTTCCATTCTCACTAATGCCATCACAACACAAAATGTTGATGCAAAAAAGGCTATTGAAGAACGTGCATAAAAAAATTTCCAATACAAATTGGTAGAAAAGATCACCAAAGAAGTGGTAGAGAATAAGGTAAAGATATCAAAACTTGCAACTAAATTTGATCCAATCATTTCTGAAGCTATTTCCTTAATTCAAAAGTTATGAACTTTGGAGAAATTCACTAAGGAAAATAGTGAAAAGATAGAAAAGTTAGATTCAGATCTAACTGAAAGTGAAAAAGGTCTAACCTCAAATGACAATGCAATAAAATCGCATTATGATAAGATAATGAAAATAAAGAGGTTAAGACAAGACATTTGGGAAGCAGAGTCACAATTTGGAGAAGAGGTTACCAAGCTACAGGCTCAACTACTACCTAACCTCACACTTCTGCAACAACACATTAGCTCAGAAAGAGAGCTAATTTCCACTCCTGAGATGTTTGTATTAGACAATATCTATGATATGCATGAAAGAATAAATCTTGAGCATATGGCTCTTGAACATCTTAAGGAAAAATGGGAAAAGCTGATGGAGGACATGAAGAAATCCCACTCTCACATTTTTTATATGCTATAGGTATACACCTTTTCCCTTAATATCAAAAAGGGGGAAAATGAATATGTGAAAAAATTAGGGGGAAAATAAATCAAAAAGGAGGAAAATACCACAAAAAGAAGAAAAAAAGGGGAAAATAGTATAAAGGCAAGTGTACATACACATATATACTATACCGGCATATACATAGGGGAGTCACAAAATTACTAAGATAACCATATGGTGTACATAGTAAACACTTTAGTATTTTGCACATATCAGTTTTTGATACTAATGTCACACAAGGAGATTGATGAAATAACAATTTTGCCATTAGTATGCAAATAAAACCCATCGGTTATACCTATACCACGAGAAAGGTTTTAGCACATCATCAAAAGTTCTAAGGATGGAGAAAACTGACATAAGTGTCTACAAGGTAAACCAAGGTCATAACCTACAATGCAAACCAAAAAAATTGAAGAAGAGGAACCCAACAAGAGTAAACTGACCGAGGAACCTGATGAGTAGAACACAGTGCAAACTAAAAGAATAGAAAAGAGAGGAACTTGACAGAGCAAGGGAACCCAATTGATAGACTTTCAGCTCTAACTGAGCATCAGACACCAAAATTTAGTTACATCCAGAGTAATGTGCATCTAATTTCCATGTCAGATAAATCACTCATGATTTTTTGTAAAACCATTTCTTGGAGGACAATTAATGTAATTTTAATTATTTTAATTAGTCCAACTGATTAAAATCATGCAAACTAGGAGGTCAAAGTCAATTTGTATACTTTGATCATAGGGTTATTGTTGTAATACTTGAAACTAAAATAGATCAAATCTATTGTATAAATAGATGTGCAATCAATATTTATTGATGGATGTGAGAATGAAAGTAGTCAAGGAGCACATCTATGGAGAAAACTAAGAGCTTCAAGAAGCAAACCATCAAAAGATGAAATTGGTTATCAAGAACCATACACAAGGGTACTCGAGCAACAGAGGTATTAATCAATCACATTAGGTGATACATTGTACATGTGAGATTTAATGGATCTATACTCAGTAATTATAGATTCAATGAATATTTTTGACTACATTCTAACTGGTCTAGCAAATAGAAGAAATCCTTTCAACAAAGGTAGATTTAAAAATCCTTTGTAAATATCTTACCTAAGTGCACACTAAAAAGTGTTGCTAAAGCTCTTAACAAAGTAGAACTTAACCAGTCTCAACATGATACTCCTAACAGGGTAGATCATTAGAAGTGATCAAAATTTTAAGCCTTAACCGACCCCTTCCAATATGCAAATAGTAAAGTTTTTATGGGTGCCATCCCCACCATAGTTTTTACCTTTTAACAAGGGTTTCTTGTGTTACCATAACTTGTGTTATGTGTTATTACTTTCATGAATGTTTCTATGAATGTTGGATACAATTAAGTTTATGAATTGATATTACATGTATAAAGAAAGAACAAAAGATAAGATGGGTAATGCAACTAATTTTATGCCATTAAGTCAACAAATGCCATAAAAATTAAATTGAGTTAGTGAGAAGACAAAGCTCAAATTACTACCTCAAGTCATGGCTTCCATATGAAGAACAAATGCTAAAAAACTATGTTAAAAATTTTCAAGGCATGAAATTTTATAAACCTACATATATAAAATTGAAGGCATAATATTTGACCTCTGATTTGACCGTGATAATGTCCCCTCCATTTCTTATTCTTGATTATGAATTTTAGAAGTGTATGTATTGACTATGCACATGCATAATTGTAGATGACGATAAGTAATAGGGTGTCCAAAATTTCTTAGATCCTTTGGATGTAACCCCATTGTTTCCTTGCTTGTAGGTTCTAGATCCTACAAGAACATACTAGATAAAACCCCGGGTCAACACTTCATTACTTTAGGGAATGTCTGGTACCTTTATTATTTATGTTCATCCACTTTTGTATGTTTGCATTCATTCATATTCTTCTAAAAATTGGCTATACTTGTATTCATCTTGTGTCTGAGTCTTCCAACTATGATCAATTTAATGTTGTAAATATTGACATAGAATTCTATATCAACCCTTTGATATGATTACAATGTGGGGGAGTTGAAGAAAATATATGTATAGTTATAAAATATAAAGTTAAATTTACAAAGTAACATATCATTCATAAACCTATCGTAACATGTCATTTTTTGTTTGATATTTTTTGTCACAACCAAAGAGTTCTCACCACAAGAAAATAGAGTGACCATTTGCTATCAAAACTATATGTACAGATGTAAACATTAAGTACAACATGTCCAATTTTTTTGCAGATATACACATTAAGGATCATGTCAGACAATACAAGGGAATTCGATCAAAATAGGGAGAGAATTGCTAGATTGTTGTCTAACTTTCAAAGAGAAGGCGATGACAAATGTTATTGTTTGTGCAAGAGTTGTAATGACTTAAAGACAAGAAGAATCAAAATCAAAACAACAAAGAGACATTGTAGGAAGAATGGTCACATTGAAGGGGGGTTTGATTATCATCCATTGGCAATTTGTTTGTTATATTATTTTCACAATTAATATACATATGAACCATGGAAGGAGGTTTTATTATCACATTGAAGGGGATTTTGATTATCATCATTTTTCTATAGGTTGATCTCCCTAGTGTAGTTCATGATATGGGCCACCACATCTCAAAGGAACATGGGGTTGTGAATATAGAGGAAAATGGAGGTGTGAATATTGAAGCTGAAGATCATGATCCCATGGAAGATGACGATCATGTGCTAGAAAACATATTTGAGGATGATAGTATGAATGCATTGATCATTGACACATTTGGTACTAGTGATGTTGGTACTACTACTAATGATGATGATGATGATGATGATGATTGATGTAGGAGCATCCTGGGTGTAAGGGCAATCTTGCATCACCCAGAAATATGTGTTTTTCTATTCAATCAGGGCTATTTTGTACAAAGTTGCTATTTTTGGAAACTCACTATTTTTAGTAAGTTGGTCGTTTGAACTCAGAATGTTCTAATTTTCCAGGTGAAGTTTCATCTTAGTCATATAAGAATGCCAGTTGAATTTCATTGCCAGATCATCTATATTGGCGAAGTTATTAAGGATTTGTTGTTGAGATTTTAGGGTGCAAAATCTTTGAGCTCAATTTTTAGGACCTTAGAGGCTTCGGATCGAAGTCGAACCCCCAATTGACTAGCGCTTCGCAAGTCAAGCACTGGAGATCATGATCTCCCCTTTCTGAAAAGTGGTTATAATAGCCAAACGGAGCTACGGTTCAAAAGTTATGGCTTCCGGAAGTTGCGCTACCTAATCTCATGTTTTGTAAATATTTAAAGCCGACCCTTTTGTAATAAAAGTGAAAAATAATTAAATGCTAAGGGTAGTCATCCTTAATGGCTAGATTTCTGGAACCTTCTCGGGCGATGGAAATTTCCTATATAAAGAAGGCCCGTAGTGTTGTCTAGGGAAGTTCTGGGTAGATCTGTGTAATAATTCGACGCTTTTTCCTACAGAATATTGTAAGGGGAATGCCCATGTGGCTTTGCATATTGTAATTCTGAAAGTTTGTATTTCCACATTTGTGGAGATAATAAGAAGCCCATTTTCTGTTCTTGCAAATTGTTGTTGCTTC
>MU224311.1:1458315-1492561 GCA_018584345.1 Thuja plicata | reverse complement strand
AGTTATGGTGAGTTGTAAGAGGTTCGGTTTAAGCTACCATCTCGAGAAGGATCATTCTCGCATATAGCTCTTCTTAATTTCTAGTGAGCTTAGCCAGGACTTGACAGGGTTGGAGGGGCATTACAGTCATATACATCGTTATAGTCTATCAAAGGTGAAATAGGTACCATTAAGATTTTTTATAGTAACAACTTATATTTTTTCTATAGATTGATTGGTGAGTTTTTGTTACCATCAAATGTTCTCCCTCACTCATAGAAAGAATTATGTGCCACTATGAAACATATTGGAATGGAGTATCAAGAAATAGATGTTTTCCCTTAAGATCATATTATTTATCATAAAGAACATAAAAATGCAACAGAATGAACTGAATGCCATACAAGCAGATATCAAGATGATCAAATGACAAAAAAGGTGCCTCGCAAGGTTCTTCGCTACATCCCCATTATTCCACGTTTGAAATGATTATTCAAGTGCAATAGCTTGGTACAATTTATGGATTACCATGCACACAGAAAGATTTGAGATGACATTATTCAAATGCGTCTAGATGATTCATCATTTATGGACATAGAGGAAAAGTGGCCATACTTTAAAGAAGAACCTTGAAGTCTTAGGATTTCTCTAGCAGTAGACTGTATCAATCTGTATGGAGAGATGAGATCTATTTACTCAGTGTGGCCTATTTTTTTTATCAACAATAATCTTCCTCCATGGATGTCAATAATGAGGGATCACATTTTTGGAGATCTACTTCTGGCAACTAATTGATCGTATGTTTATCATTGATGACAACATATAATATAAAGTAGTGTTCTGTATGCACTTATCAGAATGATGTTATCAAGGATTGTGTGGTTATTTTCATGTTATAGACATGTATTTTATCTTTTTTTCATACACGCAGACTCAAATATGAAGTTTCAGTTGTGTTGTGTAATTTTGTTAACGACAGCTATAATTTCTGGAGTTTGTCTATATAGAGCAAGAGTATTGCATTGGTTCTTGAGTTGCGCCTATCTTCAGGATATGTGTGTGTATATTCAAGTTTAATTATGAGTTGAAGATAGTTATCTAAAGGCGCCAAACATTTTTTAACAAGATTGCATATTAGAGTTAATTTGGTGAGGCCGACTTCATTAAGTGTTGTGCCTATTCAGTTTATATTGCGTGGTTGTAATTATGTTTGCATGGTTAGTTAAGCTGACAAGGATGCTATGAAGAGTTTCCTAACAAGTCCCATTATCTTATACTTTGAGGAGGATACTTATAGTAGTTCATTTTTGGAACGCTAAGTGTGAATGAGAAGATAAGAGATAGAAAAAGTACATAACAAAATATCGATTGTGTTTCATTCATCAAGGAACTATGTGAAGAAGAAGTGAAAGATTAAAATACATTGGAACTAATCAAGACAGAAGGTCTACTCTATATTTCATCATCAGATATAGTGCATATCTATTCTACATAAGCTTGTAGCCTTCACTATTGAAGCAGTGAGCTTTTGGACAGTGACTCCTCACCATTAATAGGGTTATTTGTAAGAGACTCCTAACAGGGTCAAACCCTTAACCAAATCACTGTACTTATTGCATTGTAAAAAAAAACTCCTAACAAGGTTGCAAGATCTTCTAATAGGGATTTTTATAAACAAGTATGGTTCATTGTGGGTGCTAATTCCCACTGGGGTTTTTACAATTTTGTTTCCCCATAACCAAATTGTGGTGTTGTTTATTGTGTTATTTGAATGTCCATTTACTTTATTGTATTCTGGATTTAATAAAGGAAATGAATTAAATTATCTGATAACTAATTCACCTCCCCCCCTCTCATTTATCCTTTGGACTATTCTAACACACATTCTGTTGGCAATGATTGTTCCACGTATTTTATTATTTTATAGTTATCTACATGTAGTTATAAGTCTTGGAGTGAAATGGCCACAATAATTATACGATGTTGTTAATTCAATTATGTGAGTACCAAGTGAAAGATATGAATGTATATATTGCACCTCTTATCAATGAGTAGTTGGTGTTATGGAATAGTTTCACTATGTATGAAATACCTAGACCAATTGAACAAAAATAATTTCAATTCCATGCAATGCTTGTGTGGACAATTCATGATGCTCTAGGGTTGACACATTTCTATGGTATGTTATGGTTAATTCTAGTTGTATGCGATAATTATAATTCTAAAAATTAACATATTTAATCCAATTGTATTTTTATCTTGTAGGTCTTCAAACAAATGGAAAATTTTCATGTCCAATGTGTGTTCCAAAGATGAAATCTCATCTTTCCAAAAGTTTAAGAAAGTAGGTGTTTGAGGAGTATAGGCACTTCCTCCCCAAAAAACATAAGTATCGAAGTGCGAAAAAACATCTTTTCAATTGGAAAGAAGAAACTAAATCAAATCCCTGAAGAATGACACCTCACCTATGGCAATTGGAATATAATATAATTCAGGGTAATATCATTCCACCTAATGGTTGATGTTTGAAAATTATATATTTTGATTGTGTTTTGTTGGATAATTATGTAGTTGATCATCTTGAAGGTCGTGAAGGCATCACTGACTAGCTTCCAAAGGGACTAAAATGTTATCCCAGAGAATTTATTAGGTTTCCCTACTATGAAAAGATACAAATTGTGCACTTGTTTGATACTATCTATATTGGAAAGAATGTAACAAAGAAACAGTGGAAAATATTTGATGGAAGACATGACAAAGAAAAAACTTGGCAAAGTTTGTAGTAAGATTCATGATTCCAATCATGCAATGAAAAATATCATTGAATCAAATATAAATGGAGACCTGATTAATGTAAGTGCTCTTCCTTGGTTATTAACAGAGTAACAAATTAATTTCATAAAAGAAGTCATACAAACAATTTAATTTCCTACAAGATTTGTTGTGGATATAAGAAATCTCATATCAAAGAAAAGTGATTATGGGTCAGGGATGAAAACACATGATTGGCATGCCTTCATCAAGGTAATTCAAAGTATTTTATATTTACAATATATCTATGTAACTACATTCAATTTTCATTGTATGAAATGATTAGTTAACAATTGTTGAAGTATTTTCTACCCATATCGCTCTGAGAGAACTTCAACAATAACATGAAAAAATTAATATATGATCTTGGAAAATACATAAGGTAAGCAGTGATATTTATTCAATGTATCAAACAATAATATCAAACAATTAATATATTGTAAAGTCTTGTACTTATATATTTTTGTGTCTTGAATCCCTTGTAGGTGGTTGTCATCTATAGATATCCATAAAGAAGGTATAAAATATTAGAAGAAAAGAATTTCTCATCTAATCTGTGAAATGAAAAAGTGTTTACCTTCAATTTTTTTCAATGCACAAGAACACTACTTCATACACTAAGTTGACGAGATTGAATTGTGTGGACCTGTACAAACTAGGTCAATGTGGATGGTTGAGAAACACTTGAAATTTTTGAAGGGTTTGGTATGAAAAAGATCATGTCCAGAGTGTTCTATAGTTGAGAAATATATGGTATACCAGATGATGGTGTACATTACTTAATATCTTTCTAATCTTGTAGCAAAGACAACAGATAGATTCCATTTGGGATATCGAATCCATTAGAAATGTCAAAGGGGAGTACTTGCTGGGAAACGGTAGATTTAGGAAACTAAAAGGTAATTATGAGATGTTATTGTAGCTATTTAATTCTTAATCTTCAAAATAAATATGTTGTAATTCATCTATTTACTTTTGTACAGTTTCTAAAGAGTGGGATGCAATACATTTATTTATTGCAAACAATCAAGATTGGATGACAGTATGGATTTAAAGATGTCAAGATTTTGATCATAGATTAAAATGGGAATTCATGTCTTCATTGATTATACAAGCTCATAGTAATGGAGATCCCAATGTTACACAAAAGGAAATATATTGAGCATATGGTGTAAAATATCACCATGTACTTATAAATTTGTTAGTCAACCATATTTTTTTCAACTAGTGATGCAATAATTTATACATGTTTGACATTATTGTAGGTGAAACACCACAAGGTTATATTATGCAATGGTTATAAATGTTTCATCAAAAATTTGGCTGACATGAAGAGAATTTGTGATTCTGGGATAAGTGCAGTCTTCCAAGTGACCAATATTTCATATAGAAATGACTTACATCATCGAGAGTCACAAAATCGATACTATGTTATTTTGGTTGATATATTTGACTGTGACTTTAATGCCTTCAAACTAGTTCTCTTCATCATGAAATGTTACATACTATGACTCAATAAAAATTATCCTTGTAGAACTATTATTGAACATGATAATGGATTTCCAATGATTAATACAAGGTTGTTTGAGCTAGTTGGAGAAGAGCCCTATGTTCTTCCAAGCTAATGTGAGAAGGTATTTTACTCAGAGGTTCCACATAAAATGGGTTGGTCATTTGTTGTTAGACATGATCCAAGAGGAAGGTCGATAAAGTATAATTTGATGGAAGAAGAAGATACCGAGGAAGAGGAAGAATTGGAAGATGATGTAGATGATGATCATGATTGAGAGTTAGTCGAATAAGAATATGAAGAAGAAGATGATTATGATGATGCTGCTACTAATCATGATGAGGATGAGGATGAGGATGAGGATGACGATGATGATGATGACGATGATGGTGATGGTGATGGTGATGGTGATGGTGATGGTGATGATGATGATGGTGATGATGATGATGATGATGATGATGATGATGATGATGATAGTTGTGGTGATGATGTCATCGACGGTGATGATCTTGATGATGAGATGGATGAAGAAGAATATCAATGACATGACTGAAATGTAGAATTATGCCATATGTTTAGCATATTTTAATGATTGTTTTGGGTTTAAATTTGTACTTTTTCCACTAATATGCTTAGGGTTTAATATTAATGGCATTTTTTCTTTTAGAGTGAATATCTAACTACTCTTATTCACCTTCTTTTATATGTCCTACTTATATCTTTGATCTTTTTTTAAGAGAAATTTCATTCTAAAAGAGTGTATTTAATCTCTATATGCTTAATGAACCTCAGTAGTTAAGACTGTTCTCATTGCTAGTGGGCATGACAAGAATAAAATAACTTGAAAGACACCAATATTTAGACATGCACAAATTAGTTACCTGATTAATAAAATTACCTTTCTTTATCATTTTATGGTGTATTTTTGTACATCAATGCATTTAATCTAAATACTATCTTATGAGATTTGCTTCTGATAATTTTATATTTCCTTGGACATCAATGATGTTAAACCACAGGGGATTCTATTTGTTCCATGCAATGGAGTGAGCTAATTCTGAAAATATTAATAGATAATTTTAAAAACGTATAATGTTCTTCAGAAGATGTAATAAAAACACTGGCAAGGCACAAGAACTGTTTGACGAAAGGCCACAAGAGTGGTGTCTCATGCAATGCTAAGACATTCAAAATATTGTAGGATAAATAGATAATTTTAACAATGTATAATTTCCTTCAAAAGATGTAATAAAACTATGGAGTGAACTATGTTTGTCTGATTATGTTTTTCTGATTATATAACTATTATCTTTTGTCAGGTATCCCACACAGTCTCATGGATTGTCAAGTATAAGTCAATAGACACCATAGAGATTAATGTGTTTTACCATTTGTAAAATATCTCCCTCATTGCCACCTATCTCTCTCATTTCCACCTATCTCTCTCAATTCTGGAAGTGCAGATACCATCAGATAGGTATTTGTTAGATTTGTCTTCATCAAGAGAGAAAAATGTAGGAATGGAAGAAGAAAGTGAGACATTTAGTATGTCTAAATCAAGGAGATCTACTCGAGGTCAAAAGATTAGAAAGAAATTCAATAAACACATGTAATTTTTCCTTGCTCAAGGGGGGTCATGCTCTTATGAAGATGAGAGAAAATGCGACTCCAAGGCTCCCTTTAGGTACAAACATCTATAGAAACAATGGGTCTCTGATGAAATTCCTTCAATAAACACTAATTTTGGTATTAGAGAGAGGTATATCGCATAACACCATCTTCATTATATGGTTTGGACCTATTTTACATGGATGGCATAAAAGTCTCTTACAAAAACATTATTGAGTTAATAGAGTATGTCCAACCTTGTGTATCATATTAAAATGGAAGCACTTCCATTTTGGTAGGTTTAGCACCCTCATTAGAGCATTTACATGTTATGTTTGTATTTAGGATGCATCTACACTTGATTCTTAATTTCTAGTTGAAATTAGGGTTAGGATCCTTAGGATTCTCCTTGAATTCCTTCTTCCTGACTCTATTTCTTGGTAGGACCTATGTACTAGTCCTCCTAGGCTTCATCATATCTCTTCTAAGCACCTGTTCCTTTTCCCAACATTCTGCTATGTTTTCTCATCATCCTAGGTCTCCAATTGACCGAGGAACCTCACTGACTCTTCAAGGTGACCAGCCTCAAACCTCAAGTCAGGGTTGAAGTCAACCTTGACCTAGGTGAGGGTCAAGGTTGACCTTGAACCCTGTTGGGTTTTGGTTCCTTCTTTCAAATTTGGATCATATCGGGGTCCTAAACTCAAAAATAAGTCCCCGAATCTGAATGCATAAGGGTTTTCTCTAAAATTTGAATTAATGCATTCCCTCCTTGGTTGTTTATTATCACTGGACCATAATCCAAGGTGAAATTTGAATTTGGGTCCCTCCCATCCCTATAGGAGATTTACCTTGAAATCTATATATAAGCACTCTCTTTTTCCTTCATTCTTCAAGAAACAAAATCAGATGATAAAAGGATACGATGAAATCATGACATGATGATGATGTAAGAATGCAAGAAGATGATATAGGAGGAGAAGATATAATGATGCCTTGATGAAAAGAGCATTTTGTGTACAATCTATTGTGGACATTCATTGGAGCAAGAAGGAGTTCTTCAAATCTTTCCTTCTTCTTGGATCTACTATCTTCGACATTCAAGCATTCAAAAGATATTTTCATGGGGTAGAAACTACGGATTGTGATTTTGATAGGAGTACTTTAGCCTTTGTGGCTTGGTATTCTTTCTTTATCTTATTCAAATCTATGCATTTCTCTCTCATTTCAATTCATGCTAGGGTTTTGATCTGGAGGATTAGACTTGGCATTGTACATTCAAAGCTCTTCCTACAAGAAACACACACACATACTGTGTCCAAAATTTGAGGATATAAGGACTCCAATTTTTGGGCCCCTTAATATAAGATTATTTATGACTAATTACATGTTATATTTCATGTAGACATTTTCATGTATTATGTATTATTACAATGTAAGAGTTAGAAATAAAAAAAAATCTTTGACCAGTGGGACTAATTTCATGTAGGTGCCTTGCATGTAGGTGTTTTTCATATTGAAGAAATGATTAATATGTAAGTATGTATTGGGCATGTAGAGGTGTATTAGTTAGTCATATTATTCTATAATCCCTTCTACATGGTATCCACTTATAGAAGCTTCATATTTAATAATATAAACACTATAAATATGATTCATGTGAAGTAGTTTGTATTATGAATTTTTATTATACATATTGTTATACCATTAGAATTATTTCAAAAATAATTTTGTAGTTTCTATGCTTCAATTTTATACATTAATGCATTGAGTGATGCTTTGTAGTGTGGGTGTTTTTTGTTGAAAGTGTTTTCCACTTACAAATACTATGTTATGGTATTATTGATTTAAATGTTTAAATTTTATGTCGACTGTCTCTACATTGCAACAATTAAATGTTTTAACAATTTCTACAACTCATCTCATTAGATTGGTGTAGGAAGTGTGTTCCACATACCTTTCTTCCTTTCAAAATTGATTGGCATGAACACTAATAGCTTCAACATAAAGCTTGAAATCCATGAACATAATGGATGGAGGGCATCAATGCCCATGATAAAAATATATTATTAAGGGAACAATGCTTAAAATCACAATAATTGACTAGAGTT
The DNA here is from genome assembly GCA_018584345.1 of Thuja plicata. Classification (NCBI taxonomy): domain Eukaryota; kingdom Viridiplantae; phylum Streptophyta; class Pinopsida; order Cupressales; family Cupressaceae; genus Thuja; species Thuja plicata. Next base: position 1,484,542 of record MU224311.1, on the reverse strand, counting down.
ATGAGCCTTTGTATCTATAAACATGCTACAATTAGACTCACGCTATGTCATAAACAACATACTATAATGTATTATTTTCACATATATAACCAATATTAGTTTCATATATGTTCAAGATAAAGATTTACATTTGGAGGGTTTCACCTTAAACCTAAAAGTATACATACATACACGCATGTGTGTGTACTTATGTTTGGAAGGCATAAATTGTATTTTAATTATCTTAAAATAGTAAATCCTTATTAAGGTAAATATATAAGTTATGATGTTAATGTTATTTCTAGTTTAAATTGCATGTAAATGATCACTCTGAAATCTATCATTAGAATAATAGAAAGATCAACAGAAAAAATATTAAATATAACCTATATTAATTGTTGGAGATTTGATTCTGAACAGTTGATTGTTTGTATGTTTGTCATTGATGACAACATATAATACACATCAGTATTTCTATATGTACTTATCCATATGATGACATGAAGACCAGAGTGGATAGATACATGTTTTTGACATGTTTACTATGCTATGTTCATACACGTAGACCCAGATATGAAGTTTTAGTAAAGATATGTAATTCTGTTATTGACGGTTACAGTTCTAGAGGATTAACGGTTTAAGGTTGACGTATGTAACGTGTTGATCAAGTTGTGCCTATCTTCAGGATATGCATGTGTATATTCATGATGAGCTATGAGTTTTTGATATTAATCTAAATGTGCCAAACATATTTCAAGAAGATTACAAAGTTATGGTTAAATTGATGAAGCCGACTTAGTGAAGTGACGCATCTGTTCAGCATTGACTTGCGCGGTTGTAATTATGCTTGCGCACTTAGTAGAGTTGAGAAGGATGTTATGAAGAGTTGTCTAATAGGTCCCATGATCTCATAATTGGATTATGTATTTATACAAGGTCATTTCTGATAAGAAGAGTTGCGAAAGCCAGAGATTGACAAGTAGAGCAGAGTGTTGATGCAGCAGAGCTATATTTATCATATGTTGATAATATATATGTTTATGTTGAAGCATTTAGAATACAGATTAGATTGTTATATTTCTTTACAAGAGGTTAAATCATTGGCACATAAAAGGAACTGATTAGACAAGCAGTGTCACATACAACAGTTCATCTTATTGATACAGTGTGTATCAAATATCCAGAAGGTTGTAGCCTTAACCACTTGGACAGTGAGTACTTGGACAGTGAGTCCATCACCCCTAATAGGGTTATTGTAAAAGACTCCTAACAGGGTCTGACCCTTAACCAGGTCAACTATACTACTACATTGTATTGAACAACTCCTAACAAGGTTGAAGAATCTTTTAACAGGGATTAGTATAAACAGTATAGTTCTTTGTGGGTACTAATTCCCACCGGGGTTTTTACCATTTGGTTTCCCCATAACCAAATTGATGTGTTGTGTAATGTGTTATCTGAATGTGCATTTAAGTTATATCAATCTGGATTAATCAGTATAAAATATTTAAAGTTACTGATAACTAATTCACCCCCCCCTCTAAGTTATCTCGGAAGTATTCTAACATTAATTTGATATATATATATACAGATATATATATATACATATATATATATATATACATATATATATATACATATATATATATACATATACATAAACTAAACCCTCAAAATCATTTGTTGTGGTTAAAAGACATGAGTCGAAGAACAAGAAATACCACACAACGCTGAAGCATAAGGAAGCTTGTTGTTCTTGACTTTTGATAATTACAGATACCCATAATGGCATTTTCTACCCAAAAAAATAAAAATCTTTCCACAAACTCTAAATAGATGACATGGTCATTACTCTTTATTATTACCAATCCAGAATATAGCACACAACAAGCAACATTGTGTGTAGATTTCTAATTGGCTTATACTCTCCTCTAGTTTTGGTTTTTCAGGATGTCATAACACTAAGATTCAATTTGTTGTTTATGTGAATGCAAAATATTGATCAGTACAAATCAACCATGGCAACAATACTGGTAATGGTGTTTTTGGAATGCAATATTGGTGTTCCCATGGTGATGGGGGATCCAACATGTCATCCAAAAGGAAACTTCTTCTGCAACAATTTAGCCACTACCCACTCTTGCTGGGAAAAACCTCACTTTAACTGAAAAAAATTAGGGTTTAGCTTGTATCTATCTATATATACAGCTAATAAGTGCTATGTATAGATATTCATGCTCAATGATAAATATTGTTATGTATGCATATCAGTCCTCAACGATGAGCTCAAATGGTAAATAAGTACTTCTAGTTGGTACATATGAATTGATATAATGGTGGAGAACTTGTAAACGAATGTGTGCTTCTTCATGAAATCTAGAACATGATATTCCATATTATGAATTAATTTGATGATATGTACTACTTACTTGCATAGCCTATTGATTGCTTCTGCTTTAATTGTTTAAATCAACTTGCCCAGTATTTACCTAAATAATCTATTCTAGATAAAGTATGATGATGTTTCAAATATTTTGGATCAATGCAAATTTATTTGAATAAGTATACAAGGTTTGTACTTGTTCATCATTTCAAGTTTAAAAATGTAATAGTATATAAAAAAAATCTCTGTGAAGACAAAAAACCTTAGCACCTCTTAAATTGACACCACGATGTTGCCACCATCGAAGAGAAAAAACCTTTGCCACTCTCCATTTATTGATCTAGTTCAGAAAAGCCATTTGCCTTTTGTCATATTTGAAGTTGATATATGACTCCATTATCTCCAAAGGTGGTCAGGATCTTGCTCGTAAAATAGGTTGATGTTTAATGGTGAAATGAAGTCAAATAACATTTAAACATCGTTCCTTTACACCCCACTAAATGACCATTTAAGTAAGGATTCTATAGCATCGAGTGAGAACTAGTCAAGGGGAGATATGCTTGACGCTAGAATTTTTTAGAGGTCATTTGAGTCCAATTCATTCGTAAACTCCTCATAGCACAACTACACACTAATAGAGGCAAAGTGACCCTGTCAGGGGAATTCAAATTAAGTTTGATTTATTGTATTAAAATAGATTCCATTTAATCTGAAGTCTATTATTATAAGAGTAATTTTGAACTTTTATGGCAGTCTTATCAGTGAAGTGTTTCAACTATTGTTGTAAATGGATTCCTTCATAAATAATATATTTTATTATGCTAAAACAATAGTTTCATTATTTTAAATTTTTTTAGTAGATTAATTATTGCTTATGGTGCAACACTCTATGTATTATATCATATTAAAATTACATAAATATTCATAGTAGAGAGATCCTTGATGCACATAGGCATCACCACATAACATAAACTACTCTCTATCCAAATTGTGTTTCTATTCACAAAATGAGGAGCACATAGTACAAAATGGTGCCCACAGAAACATTAAAGTGCCAAACATTGTCCAACAAATAACCCATACTAAGGTTATATACCAGTATAGTATCTAAACAAGCATATATTATATGAAAAAAAAAAATATACAATAGTATGTTAATAGTAATTATTCTATACACCTATTTTTCTTATATGAAAAATAAAAATACAAAATAGTATGTTAATAGAAATTATTCTATACACCTATTTTTCTTATATGAAAAATAAAAACACACAATAGTATGTTGATAGTCACTATTGAATACACATATTTTTCTTGCCCTTAACCTTTGCTCTAACCAGAGATTTAGGGCCACAAGGTTCATGAAATATTAACTCAACCTCACTTAACCAAGGCCCTCATTCAATACCTCCTCTCACGCTTCCTATTTGATGACAACACCAAATTATTCTTCATCAACCTCCTTGTCTAGTCATTTTTCCCAAATACTCCTTTCTCCAATCACTCCCTTCATTCATCTTTACCTCCAACAATATTTTTGTAAAAATAATATTCCTATTAATAATAGGATTTTGCCTTTCAAAGACCTTAGATTTAAATGTAGAAAGCATTGACATCTTGGACACTTCTTTCCCATTACAAAAACCTTCAAAATAATCTTGTAGCTCAGTGGAACCCTCCTCTACCTACCCACATTTGCCAAAACAATATCCAATTCCCCAAGAGAGAATTCTTAGAAGACCTTATAGGATAATATTTTCATCTCATCATTTGACACTTCCATCTTCACCACTATCACCGAGAACATGGTAGAGACATGGATAGTGACCTGATGCCTATGGAAGGATTTTAGTAATTCCTCCCCTCATGTTGCCTTCACCTCATGAAATATTAAGCCATGTAAATAGTTGAGTATGGATTCAGGCCTTTTCTTCATCACCTCCACTAAATGAGACATTTTCCTTTGGTTAGAAATCAATATAAAAGGGGTGTCTATTTTTATCCCTATTTTCTTTACAATCCTAGACAAAAATAATGAGCAAATGAGAGCTATCATAGGAAATAAATAACAAATTGCAATTTTTCCTCCAAATTTTGATGCCACCCACCACCACTCCATGATATAGTGACACCATATCTAAAATATCAAATTAAATCTTCACTAATATGCACTAGATCAAGTGATTAATTTTTCAAAGGTGAAAGTTTTTGTGTGACCCAAGGCTTTGTCCTTTTCCAGTTGGTTCATCTTCCAGTGACATTGCAAGGGATAGACACATCATCTTTATTCACGAAAAAAACATCATGACATGTTCTGTAATCATTGAATTACATTATGATTGAGGATAAATTGTACACAAACCAATACATCTTTGATGTATATCATGTAGATTTTGTTGTCACATTGAGTGGCAATAAGTAATGATTGAAAGCCTCAATCTCATTAAGTTTATTTCAAGTAAATAAAGATGTGTAATTTGGCTTAGTCAAAAAAATATATATCAACTAACCACTCTCTCCACAATCACCTTCACAAGCTCATAAACCAAGCTATTTCCCCCTAAATATACATGAGTCAGCTTGAAGTTCAAAATTATGTTGACTAATTCTCAAATTGGTGTTATTTATTGATAAAGATTCCAATTAAGTGTAAAACTTTTCCTTATGGCATTGATGGTGATTGGGAAATCTACGTCAAGGTGTATTTGGCTCACACTAATCCATCTTCCCAATTCTAGCCCCAATAGAGTGGCCCTTAATTCAGTGAGATTGTATATGTCCTCCCGAAGGAAAATTGATCTTTCTAGAAGGATATTTCAATTTTGATCATCTGATATGCATCTAGCATGACTGGGTCAAGGATTGCCTTTCTAAGCCCTATCAAAATTGATTTTGATACATCCAACTTATGAGGTGCTCCAAGTCACTCCATCTGAAGGATTTTTAGTAAGATTAACCTTTATAACATGTTTAATAGAAGAATTTCATTATTTTAAAATTAATATTTTGTATATTATAATTTTAAAATTATTTGTATATTAATTATAAATTAACTTTTAAACAAGTTAATTATTATTTTATATCATAATGCTAATTATATTATTTCTTCTATATTAGTACAAAAAATTTACAATATTATTATATTTATTAGATTATTTATCTATAAAAGAAATTATACTATTTATCTTTAGTTTGAGTTAAAATTATAAATTGAGTTGTACTAGTATAATATTTGTTGAAGACTATAGAAATCCAATAGATTACTAATATAGTATTATAAAATAATGTCTCTCATATACTAATTTAATTATAAACTATGATTAATTAATAAAATTATCTAACTATAAAGTATTATTAATTAATAAAATCATCTGGGTCTGTGAGATATAGATTAACCACAAAACGAGAGTTAGATTAACCATAGAATTAGAGTTTTTTGGGAAAATTGGTGAATTAGGTGTGGTATCGAGGGAAAGAACTTTGGGATGGAGGACTCATAGTAACTAAATCTAGTGAGTAATATAGATTTATTAGATATCTTAATGAAGTGTGTTTTCTTCTTCACAAAGGTCCTCTCTTCTTATGTAACTTGAAGATACATTGAGTTGCATTGTTCATGTGTTTTATTTACAAAATTTTGTAAAATGTTATCAACCTATTGGATTATAGAATCCAATTTTAGTAGCATTATTTAATATTAATATTTTTTTTTCCTTTTCTACAATTCCAGTCTTATCAATCTAGGTGTTTCATAACATTTTATAACTTTTACAATTTTATGTTTAACATTTTCAAAGGTTTCAATACTGTAGTCACTTTATTAAAAATTCATTATATTCAAAATTGGAAACTAAAAGAACAAAAAAATATTTATAATGGATTCAAAATGCCCACAAAATGGGTATTTAGGATCAGGCACACCTAAGTGTCGAAGCCAAGCTCGTAAGGGTAAACCTTGGTAGAGAAGACACCAAGCAAAATGAGAAGTTTTGGGTTTAGTGATAGCATCCCAAATAGTGTGGAAACGCCAGCTCCAAGTCATTTGGGAAGAAGAGAAATGCCAACAATGATTGAGAGAAACCACCATGGGGAAATGGGGCACAAGATAAGAGTATCCAAGTTTGGGTTTGTAGTTGGTAAATAGTGTATCAGGGTACCATTTCCAATCTTTCCACCAAGGTTTAACTGACTGAACTCCAATTTTGTGTAGGAGATGCAGTAGAATAGTAGAGATAAGAAAGTCAAAAGTCTGACAGTCTGGGCGAGTGAGCTGGAACTGAATCCAGAGATCATTTGAAGAATGGAGACTCGTGGTGGCCCTGGAAAAAAAATCCTTGGGTGTTTGAATGCCTTGTTTGTAAAAATGAAGAGCACTAATCACATGATTCTGGCCAGAGGAAACCCTTGTTGTGTAAAAAGCAGGGACCACCAAATATTTTATTGATTGAAAGAAAGTCCATCCCTAAAGCCATTGTCGACCCAACGAAGCCAAGGTTTGATAGCTTCCCAGGCTCTCCAAATAATTTTGGCAACAAAAGTATCATGAATTTAAATAGGGTGTTTCATAACCAAGATGTTTTAAAAGTCGTTCCCTTTCCAAGCTAGTTTTTTTAGATGAAAGCCAAAAGAAATGCAGTGACAAAGAAAGAATTTCTAGGCCTCATTGCATGGGAGACAATGCATGATCCATTTGGCACAAAGGGCTAGGCTCTGCTTCTGAGTATCAAGTAAGCCAAGCCCACCATAGGTCTTGGGGAGACAACACAATTCCCAAGCAACTCTATGAAAACCATGGTGATCAGCACCAGAGGCCCAAAGAAAATCTCTTAATAATTTTTTGAGCTTCTTGTATGAGGCCTTTGAAGGAGCCCAATAGGAGGAATAATAGACATGAGTAGCATCCAAGACCTTAGAGAAAATCTAATATTTACCAGTGAGCAAGAGCAACTTGGTAATCCAATAGGTAAGCTTTTTTTCAATTTTAGATAGCACAACATTCCATAATTTAGTTGAAGTAGCTTGAAAAGAAAAAGGAATAACAAGGGAGTGAAAAATTTCCCCATGCTGAATCTTGGAATGACAAAACTAGGAAAACTAGGGTGGGTCTAGAAGGGAAGACTGCCTGTAGCACAAGGTTTTATGCCACTAAATCACTGAGCCCAAGGCTAGATAGAAAGTGTCTAAACACTGCAAGGTTGCCTTGATATTATCTTCCTCCTCTAAAAAAATGAGAAAACAGTCATTGGAAAAATGGTCGTTAACCAGTTGTTGTGTGGTATTAGGAAGCAAAATCCCATAAACATGGCCCAAAGAAATAGAATGAGCTAATAAATATCCAAAGCCCTCAACTTCCAAAACATATAAAGCAGGAGCAAGATGACATCCTTTCCGTATGGCTCTATAGAGCCCAAACAAGGAAGACTGTCTGCCATTAATGGTGATGCAAGCAGAGGAATCCCTAATAAACATCTACACAAATTGAAGAAATCTTGGGCCAAGCCTAGAGCATGAAGCATAGCAAGAATAAAAGGCCATTCAATACAATCATACACTTTATAAAAATCAATCTTAAGAAAAAGGGCTTTCTGTAGAGACTTACTTGCCCATTCCATACCTTCCCAAACAACAATGATATTCTCCAGAATGTATCTGGACTTAATAGAACCAGTTTTCTCTAGCCTAACAATTTGAGGGAGGATGTGATGAATCTTGAGAGCCAGCGCCTTAGTGATGATCTTGTATGAGACATTAAGCAAGGTAATAGGCCGCTAGTTGCAGAGATCCTAAGGATCCCCAGCCTTAGGGATGAATTTGATGTTGCCTCGATTGATAATTTCTCCCAGGGACTAAGAGTGGTATGCTTCAAGATATACCTGGTGTAAATCAGGACTGATGGAATCCCATAGTGTTTTATAAAACTTATAGGGAAACCCATCACAACCTAGAGCTTTGTCATCATCCATGGCAAAGACAACTTCCCAAAGATCTTGCAAGGTGAAAAGCTGGTCACAAAAAGCTCACTGGGAAGGTGAGACACATTGAGGCACAACAGCTATGCAATCTACAAGAGCTTGCTCGCTTGTAGGAGAAGATCCCTAAGTGGAAAAAACTTATTCATAATGATGAACAAATGCTTGCAAAACATCAGGAAGTTCAGTGAGGAGGGTTTAACCTTCTTTAATCTTGGTTATGCGCACATTAGTGTGGCGGGTACGGAGGGCTGCAAAAATTCTTTGGAGGCTTGATCTCTAACATTTAACAAGTGCAATCTAGCCTTGATCTAGGCATCTCTGGTAGCATAATTGTTTTCTATTTGCTTTCATTTCCATAACTGGGCAAGGTGAAGTTGCAAACTCTGATTGAATGGATCAAAAGCTAAGGTCTTTGTGGAAGAATAGAGAGCTTTGGTGTTGGCATCATAGGAACAAAGATGGTAGATGGCTAGTTGTCTACCATAAATGCACAGAAATCATGTCGTATGTCGGATGGCATCATTCCACCATTGAATCCAGCCAGGCGACTGTAATGGCCGAGGCTCAAGGTTCTAAACCCGATGAATGTGGGCCACTGTGGAAGCATGATTAGGAATGAAAGTATTAAAAAATAAATAAGTGGTGGGAGGTCATGCTTTAGCTGTCTTCCATACAATAATAAATTGGATAGGGAAGTGATTTGACAGGGTCACATCAATAATTAATATAACAATTGTAAAAAAATTCAAAAAAATGACTATTAATAATCTTAGTTTCAATTCTATTTAAATTATACCCATATTAAATAAAGCTTTAACTTATCCATAAATAAACATGGACATTTAATCACATTTATGGAAATATAAGCAATAAATTATGTAAGTTTTAATTATGCCGTCTAATAAAATGTCCTATCCCATAAAGTTTGTGTATAAGCGTCAAATTGTTTTAATCAAATATAACAACAAATTATTTATTTTTACAGTTTAAAAACTTAAGAAATATACATTTACACTATACCAAAAATCAATTTTATAATAAAATAGAAAATACTACATTCTAATTTATCTATCCTATTATTTTAATCACTAGAAAACAAAATTATAAAATTATTACTATAATACTGGCCTAATGGAAAAAACTAATAAAAAAGTTTCACCTTCCAAGAATATCCACCAAAACTTTTCTTATAATCCTCTTTCTCTATTATTTCCCTTTATGGATTCAACTTAGATTCCCATTCCTTTTGAATATATGGTGACTATTCTTGTTCATTTTACAACCAAAAGCAAAGCACCCTCATGATTGAGAGAATCAAAACTATACAAAAGCATAATTTATCAGTAATGTGTAGAAATAATGAACTTTTGGATGGTGAGTATTTTTGGGGGTCATTGATAAGCTTTATAAATGATTTATGATGGATTTTATTAACATCTCCTAAAAAATAAAACACTTCTACAAATAGGTATCTAACAGTAATGAATATCTATTTCTATTTTTAATTATCTGAAAGAAAGCAAAAGATTACAAAAGAGAGAATCAAAAGACAAATATCTATTTTTTAAGATAAGATTTTTTGTTTGATTTTTACTTTCGATATACTTTCTAAGTAGTCGATTGACCTAATTAGTTTAAATATTTCATCCTCCTTTTTTGACCTTGCATTTTGTGCTAATGACATTTTTGTTATTTGAATTTGGTGAAGAAAAATTATTTCATTAAAGACAGTATCAAAATTTTACAAATGTATGATATTCTTAATTATGAATATAATACATAATTATTTATGATTTTTTACATGCACTATGTTAAAAGCCTTGATTGATAGATTGTGTAAAACTTTCAAATTGTTTCTTTTTTTTTCTCAAATCCGAAAGACATTTCACACTCTATAAACTCAATCCCAACATAATAAATTCCTCCTTCCCTATATGACGATGCATAAGTTGAGGAAAGCAGTGACGAAAATAGTGAAATATTAATTAATACTCACGCACAAACATATAAATGAGCTATCCAAAAATGCATAGATTTATTTGGTTTATAATGATCTATCAAACATCATATTCACTACCTTTTGTGTAAAAATCAACTAATACATTGAATCAAACTTATAAATATCTTGTTTAGCACATATGAAATAGACCAATACAAGTTATACCAAATTCAATGTTTACAGTGCCCTCCAAGGGAGTAGGTAGTATGATCAAGAATTTAGTTCCAACGATTCTTGAAGTTAACGGTTTGAAAATGGTAAGAAAGGAAAGTTTTACAAGCAATCTGGCCCCAAGGTATGAAGATGGTTCGATTGTAACCCATTTCTAATTGTTTTATGGTTTTTAAAAAGATTCATAATTGTCTTGATTCATAATGGTTTTTGGGCTCATTTCATTTATATTATAATAGAAAGTATTTCCATGGACATGATAAGGAAATGGAGGAAACCGGTGAGAGATTATCATTGGGTGGGGGAGAAGAGGAATGTGGGATGCAAGCGTGGTGGATTCCTCATGCAAGTTAAAGCATTTTCCATCTGAAAGGGAAACACATGTTGATTGAAGATGTTCATGCGCCCTCTAAAAAGAAAGATGAAGGGAAGAAACTTTTGTTTAGGTCCTCTTCTTCCCTAGATGTTTGGATTCCTCATTGATAAGCCATAGCTTCTATATAACTTAATAGATGAAGCATCTTGTTTTGGTATTTATGCTTATAAACTCTTCTCGGTAAATATGTGGTATATCTTTACTAAAAGTGACTACTTTTCTTGGCATTGTATGAGTCAACAACTTTTCAACATTTCAAAGTCATATAGACATACTGTTCTTTCTTATGTTCATTAACAATAAAAAGGAAATCGATGTTTCATAATCATGATAGTAATTGTAATGTTGTGTTTCTTATTCTTGTTATTCTATTTACATTTTCTTTTCATTCTCTAGTACCTATGTAACATGTTTATCATTTGGAGATGAGAGATTTTATTAAGTACCAAATTAAGTTGAATAACATAATTGAAGTCTCATATTATTCTGCACACATCATTTCCTTAGGTAGATACATCATTTTTCTTGCCTACATTTAGCTTATGTTGGGTTATTAGTCCCTGCCTATAGACTAGGAGACTAATGTTTTTGATGCACTAAATTGAAATACTTTTCCTCTCAGGAATCGCACATCCTCCCTTTATCCTATGATCTAGGAAAATATTTCTATTAAATTGAGATTTTTATTTTTTATCTCCTTTTTTTATTGGCTGGCCTCTTTTTTGCCATCAGTATTTTTATTTTCCCTTCTGAAAATAGAATGGTACTATGTAAGAAGAAAATTGAATAACGTGGAAACTTTTCTTTCGGAGCCACATACCCTAGCTATTTTTCTACACTCTATAGACGTGGCAATGGGGAAATTTGGATTTCTTAAATTACATGCAAATAATTTGTTCTTCCCCTATCATGTGCGATTTTGCTTACAATGTTTCTTGTTTGGCTATGCAGTTCCATTAACCACTACTTGTTTCTCATCATTCATCGAAGAGAGTTCTGAGATCATGTCAATCTACGAAGACATTCCATTGATTAGTAATTGTTTCTCATCAGTCTTAATATGTTATCAAATTTTTTCTTCACAATCTTTGATTTTAAGTTCTTAAATAGGTTCTGCATCACTCACATCTTTAACTTCCAAATTAGTTGAGTTGCTATCCAATATCCCTATTCTTTGAACAATATCTATTATTTCCTCACCTTTACGAGACAATTTAGCAAAGTTTTTAACTTCATGTATCTACATCCCACTGTGATTGTTATTTTTCTTATTTACATGTCAACTAGTTCAAGATATATAGATAGCTAGAGAAAATTAGAAAATAGCTAAGCAGTAGAGAAATCTTAATTATTTACCATGCCTAGGGTGAAGATGGTATCTAGGAATTTTATGGATATGGTTGTAGCATTACCAGCTATGAAGTTGGATTGGCTTGATGACAATCATATCATATGTGAAGTGTTTTTACGGTAAGCTATAATGATTCTCTATATTCTCTTTTATTTCTCTTGTTGCAAGTATTCATAATTAGAGGGAAGCTTTATAAATTACTCTGCAAAAGTTGAATATCAATGTTATGCTTTTATATCTGCACTATTTGAGGTCTTTTTTTACTTGATTTTAATACAGAAAGAAGAAATGATAAATAAATAGATAAGATATAGGATGAAAATTTAATGTGGAAGAAGTAAATTCTCAAAATCACTGTTGGACTCTTTAGTAACATATTTTGATATTGTAACACCCCAAAATCGGCACCTTACAATTCTAATCAATTTTGGTGCATTTTCTCCTCATCGAAGTCTTATTATACTAGGCAAATTCTCCTTCCTAATTGACTTTAATTGACTTAGTCTCAAATGCAAAAAACCTGAATTTGCATAAATCTTACACTATATTTAATTCCTAAATTTTCAAGACTTATTAGCTAAAAATCCCTATGATTAATTAATTTATTCCTAAAGTCCTAAGTGCTTTTAAATTAAATTAATTTCACCCCCTTTATTTAATACACATCAAAAGGAATTGAATAATTATTTAATTATTTGAATGGATTATCCTCAAAAGAATTCTATAATTCCATGTGAAAAGCCACTCATGTGGCAATAATTCATTTCTTTAATTAAATAATTCCTCATTTTGTCTCACCTTCCTCCATGGAGATGAAGAGTTAGTCGTTTCTTTCCAAGAAACTCTTCATCCTCTTTCCAGGTTCTTCTATATTATGGACTTCCTTTTCTTCATTTGAGAGGAGCAATTTGAGAGTATCTAGACTATAGAAAAATCTTGTCTCAATTCTTTCATGTTTTCAATCATTTGTTGCATAATTAGTATGAGTTCATTTAGATTAATAGCATTTTGTATCTTCAATTAGTTTTCTTACGTATCCAATATCTTAATTCCATTCTTTCTTTCAAATTTCTTAGATTAAAATATGCACTTTCATTCTTAGATTGTAATGGCATTTCTCACATATAATAGTTTCAATTTTAGTTTTTATAATGCTTTTAAATCCTCAATTTTAGCAATGGTCATGCTTGTTGGCTCTCGTTCTTAGAGTAATTGAAAAACCCCATCTAAATAGGAGGCAACAGGTCAATTCAATCAAATTTGTGGAATGGACAATTTATGTTCATTTTCACAATTCAATGATTAAATAATGACTATCTTGTGTTTGTGCCTTATTTGGAAGTCACATTCAGACACACACATTTTGGCACCCACTATGGGGCAGAAATTTGATTTCTGACCTCACTCTCAAAATTTTGTTTGATAAAATTTTGTACTCTACCGTGTGACTGTACTTTTCTATGTATGGATTCTTACGCGAGAATTCTGAGTAGGTCATGCAAAGTTTTGCACTTCCTCACATGAAGCCTTGAAATTCCTCATAGGAAGTCTTGTACTTCCTAGCGTGAGACTTGAGGCAAGTTTTTTAAAAGTTTCACTATTTTGCAAGTACTGTTTTAGATTTTTTTTAATCATTCTAACATGTTGCTATTTTTTATCTATCTGATTTTTCTAATAGCATAAGAATGGGCTATAGGTCACTTGACAAAGATATAAACTTAATAATGGTTTTCTTATAGGACGGTTGTCGAAGATTATTAAAAAAATATTGTGCTTGTTTATCGCTTTCTTCACATAGTATAAAAAGGACCTTGTTAAAATTTCTTAGGAATCTTGATAGGAAAATAGGGGAATAGGCTCTTCATTACATGGAAGGCATGCCCATGGATGAATTTGAGACCCAGACATTGCTAGCATGATGGAGACCTAGGGAATCAAGGAAAGATTAATGAACCTTTAGCGCGTTCACTTGTTAGGGGATTATGCTCTTCTCTCTTTGAGAGAATTAGAAACCCAAAGGCTTGTGAATTGGTTGGAGGAGAGTTATCTTGGTGATGAATATGTCTTGCGTGTTTAGGTAAGGTGAAGAGGTAGATAAGTATGCTCTTCTCTCTTTGAGAGAATCACAAAATCTGACCCTCGAATCCAAGCCAAGTTTTGTGTCACCTTAAGAGGACCTATCGGCAGTTGAACCTCTGGGAACGACCCAAGTGAGTACACACCTATCATCAGTGATTCCACCTAACTATAATAAAGTATTCTTTGTTGAGTCCAAAGACTCCAAAGAAATGGTAACTTCCTTCTTATGATTCTAACTATCATCTTGAGAAAGCCTTTCTTGTTGTACTGAGTGGCGCCGCTCCTTGCTCTGCTTGCAGGGGTGTATCACTTTCAAGTGTTGGTGTGGTCGCAAGGTCTCAGCCTTGTATTAGGGGCACCGAAGGTTATTGTGAATGGAAGCTCACTAAAAAATTTCTTAGTTAGATGCCTACCCGGATCACCTCTGAAAGAAGAGATAATCTATGTGCAGAGAGGAAGAAGAATCCCTCCCCTAGATTCTCAACATAGGTATGCACCTGGATGCTTGAGGTGGTATATGATGCTGGCCCCTGCTTTAAGGGTAACCTTTGAACATATATTATTGAGTCCTTTGAAACACCAAAAACATGGGTGCTCTCTCAAGGGTGACACTCCTATGTGCGGTGCACGCATATGCATAAGACAGCGAGGCACGAATTTTGTCTTCTCTACCATTTTTTTTGTAGGGATAACTAAGTGTTTGTTTCAAGTCTTAAACTGTGCAATAATGATTAAACAAAGACTCCCATGATTCTGCCAAGTTGCCTTGTCCTTGGTAGAACTGTTTGTGACTACTTCTTGCATCACTATTTCTTGAAAAAAGCTTTGTGCTTGTTAATTATTGCTTGTCACATTCAAACTGAGATTACTGATCTGAACTGTCATAAAATTTCCCTAAATCTAAAAATTCTTTTAGAGAACAGTCCTGACTATGTCTCAAAATTTGATTTTTGTCTTGAAAATTGAGTCAATCTATCAAAACCTAGAGTTTTATCACATGAGATTCAAAAAACTAAGCATTTCCTTGCGTGAGATTTCATTTTCTCACATTCAGTTAAACGTTTCCTCATATGAACTAGCATTTTCTCATGTGAATATGTACCTTGATGTCCCAAAACAGTGAGCTATTTCCCATTGACTGATGAGTTTTTTGCTTGATCTAATTTTTGTTTGAGATCTGATTGCTTGTTTCCCTATTGTCTGCAGTCTGAAACTGATTGTCCCAAGTTGTGAAAGTAGGTTCATTAACCTTGACTCAAGGTCAGAGTCATTGCTATCTCTATATTAGTTGGAGATTATCTCCTTTGTCCTTTAGTCTTGGACTTAATCAACACTTCAGATATCACGTCAACACCTGTTAGTCAATCAATTGATTCATCATACCTTCTCTTCAACCTTCTAAGAAAGTGCATCAAGAGAATCTTACAATGTATAAAAGAAAAGAAGAGATTCTTAGGGGAACTTTATTAAAACAACTTCAAACTTTGGAATTTGAACTCCAACAATTAAAGAAAGAAAAGCATACTCCATCTGATTAATACTCCTTAAGATCAACTCATCCTTTTCTATTTGATCATGATTCTCATATCTCTCCACTTTCTTCCAACATGGATAAATCTTGGTATGACAATCCCAACTTTGATCAAGCGAATGTAGAGGAAGCTATGACAACATCATATGAAATCTTTTTCTATCTGCAAAAGAAGGATATTGGAAGTCAAGAAGGGTCTAATTATCCTTTAGAGAGAATCTTTACTCCTTTGGGACAATCTTATGAATCTGCATAGGCACAACTTCTTGACCATAATCTCATCACATTGCCTCAAACCACATCATATAGATTTAGATTCTTGAGTCCCTATTGTTTATATCATTGAAGCAGTAAGCATAAAACTTCATATTGCATGGAGTTGAAACATAAAATCCAAGATCTCATAAATGATGGCATAATCAAAGTGGAAAATCCTAATGAATCATCTAGTGAAGATACTAACCTTAAGCATGATCAATATCAGGAATCCTTGTCTAGCAATGGTTCACATATCCCATCTACTTCTTCCACTGTTCCTCCATCTCTTAAATCTTCCCCATCTGTATCAAGGATTGAATGTAATGATGACTATGTCTACCCTCAAGGACTACCTCTAACAGAGATCCAAGCTAATCTGCATATGACTGCAAGTCCTTCTCAGCCTTCAAAGATCATTGACCAAAAGATTCCATGTGCTTCAATGCTTATCATGCCTATTCCAAATGGTTATCCATCAGCATGTCAAGAATCCCATATGCAGATCAAAACTCCTACCTCATTCTTTGAAGTGGCTCCATGTCAAGAGGAGAATCCACAATGTGAATAAACATATATCAATGATGATCAAGATCAAGACACCATCCATCTTTATCCAATAGTTGACCAAAGTCACATACCTCAAGAGTATCATGATGATACTTCCATCCCATTCCATTTCTCCCCAGAAGAAACTTTTACATCTCCTATATCTTATCCATCTCCCAAGCAAGATCAAGATATCCTTTCCACCATGTCTAATGAACCTATTGAAAAGCAAGAGAAAGGTATCCTTTGTACACCATCTAAAGATCCTTGTCAAGATTAGAGCATCCCTTCACCTCCTTGTCATGCTCCTCCATATGCACCTCAAGAAAACACCATTCCTCCAAATCTCTTGCAGAAAAATAAATCCCTTGAAGCTTCAACTACTCCTATCAAAATTGCTCCTATCAAAGATACTCATGCACCTATTGATATAAAGGTGAATACAAAAGAGAAGAGCCTTGGTCATGTAGCTCACTCTCAAGATGTTGATATCCCCTCCACACCTTATATCCCTCCATTTAAATCTAAGCATCAGTCTTCTCCATCTTCTAAATCCATCCTGTGTCCCTACATCCCAAAGTTGAGACCGTGAAATCTTCCATCTATATTGGGTCCTTATGTCCCCCCATCTACCATTTCTATCAATACTAGCTTGTCATCCACTTACCCTATCCCCTATCAAGATCAACAAAGACATACATCCTTGAAATCTCCCTATCAACCAATCCATATAAACCAGCCATATCGGCCCTATTCATCCACAATTCCCAAGTATTTTGGATACAATTTGGATGTGCAATGAAAAAATCAGAAATACAAGAATCCACTTACATATGGAGATCACTATGTCCCATCTAATCGACATGTGACTACAAATACAAAGGAAATATTCAAGAGACCACATAGGTCCACTAAGCAAAGAACCAAATCAAAGAAAATATGGGTTCCTAAATCCATTATGAAAGAATTATGTTCTGAATCATCTAATACAAATGGAAAATCAAAAGTTATGTGGATTCCCAAGTCTATCTTAAAAGACTTGAACAAAAAGGAAAAGTTAGAGTTGGCATCCAAGCTTCCAAAGGCTTCCACTTCATCTCCTTTCACACATTGTCCATCTTCCAACTCTATTTTGGGTCCTCATGCCCCAAAATATATTACCTTGAATACTTTCTCCATCTTGGGTCCTTATGTACCAAGATCCCTACGGATTCATACATCAAAAACTCAATCCATACACTACCCTTCAAAGAGTGTCTTGATATTGATCTTGTCACCTACTTTCCTTCCATATTGGGTCCTTACATTCCTTCTTTTTCTCTCATCTAGTCCATTGCATAAATTCTTGGCTTCCATGTTCCTTATCCTTCATTTCATCACCCTATCAACATCTTTGAGCATACTTTAAGTGGTCGTAGCCTATTATAACATATATTTCAGAGGAGCACTATCAAAACAACAAGAAGCTTAAGTTTCTCCATAAATCAAAAAGTATAAAAAAGAAAAAAGAAAGAAAAAAAAAGTGCCTTGATGAAAACCTAGTAAACAGTCACCTTGGTAACAAAAGTAAAGATAAATAAATCTGTCCTATGGTGAAAACCAGTTCTTGTGGCACCATGTGTAAGTACCATGATGAAAACTTGGCAAACAGGCATCATGCGTAATTCCTCCTACTTGCACTCTTCACTTGGGGGAAAGTTCCCTCCATGTCATCTTCTCCCATCATTTCTTACATCCAGCTAGCTCATGAACATCCATGTTCCTTTTACTGATCTTGACAAGGTTGAGCCTATCCATGAGCATCATCTATCCTGACATTCATGATCCCTTCCATCAACCTATTTACTTTCTCTCATGCATGCTATCCTATCATGATCTTTCTTATCCCAAGCCTATCCTTCCTATCTCTGTGCATTCCTATCAAAATCCTAAACATGCACTTATACCTCCATCAACCTTTATCCTGATCATAGCTATATCCTATCCTATGAAATTGACCCCTTGGTCTTGATCAAAATTGAAAAACAAGTTCTTCAAAGTCTTTTGACATGTCCACTCTTTTGGACCACATACTTTTCATGACATTAGGTCATTACCCTAAATGCTATACAACATCGGTCCATGAGCCTACATTGCTATATTATTTTTTCCCTAGCTTGGGTAATCTTGAAGGGATTATCCTTGAGGGTCGCATTCACCCCCTTCATCCATCATTGACTTTTCATCTCATACATCAGCTTTCTAATCCACTTACAATTTCCTACACCTTGCTAGACATTAGGGCAAACCATTGTGATCTTGCTTGAGATTGAGTAATCTCTAAAAATCTAAAAATTGCAAAATGCACTATGTTCATTTATGCACTAAAGTTCAAAATTATTCTGCACTGGTCTTTTATGGGCTTACCGTACCGATATACAGACACCAACAGGGGCCATGCCCTTTTCTCTAGTTTATGGTGCAGATGCAGTGCTTCCTATTGAGGTTGAGATTCCTACCTTGCGAGTCTCTCTGAAGGGCCTCATTACTGATGATGATATCAGAATATCTCAGCTATAAGAGCTTGAATTACTGGATGAATGTCAAAAAGTGGCCTTCAATCATCTCTAAACATATCAGAAGAGAATATCTAAAAGCTATAACAAGAAGGTCAGACCAAGGGAATTCCAAATGGGTGATCTCATCCTAAGAGAGAACCCCAAGAATCAATAGCAGTGGGTCCAGAAAGGAAAATTTGAACCAAACTAGCTTGGTTCGTATGTTATCACTGCAGTATTTGGGTCTGGCACTTACCAACTCTCTACCACAGAGGGTGAACAACTCAAAGATTCTATAAACGCTCTTCATCTGAAGAAGTTCTACAGTTAAGTTGTCTTCTGAATGCTCATGTACATACTCTATTCTGAGAAAATCCTTAAAATTGCAAAATGTCCTGAAAAAATGATCATCTTAGTGAAAAACTAGCAAACAGGCACTTTGATGTATCTATTATCCTGGTGAAAACTTGGTAAACAGGCACCTTGATAATACCCAAAAAATAAAAAAATAAAAAAAATACAAAAAAGGAAAAAAATGAAAAAAAAAAAAATTCAAAAAATGAAAAAACAAAAAAAAAAGAAAAACAGAAAAATGTGTCATTGATGAAAACCTTGTGAACAGGCATCATGGTAGAAAAAATGGAATTTCTGCCAAGATGGTGAAAACCTGGTAAATAGGGGCCTCTTATTCCTCCATGCTTTATCTATCGCGACATCCCTTGGCTTTTTTGCAATTTGCTCTCCTATTTTCTTGCTTTAGTTTGCTTTCCTGCTTTACTTTTCTCGCTCATGCATTCACTCTTAGTTATTTTTGAGATTTTTTCTTGACTTCACATGGATTGGAATAGGCCACGCTTGGGGGCATCTTCCTGGTCTAGAGGGCATTGTCCTATCTTTTGGAGTCTCTCTCCTCTTCGCATCAGTCACCAGTAGTTCTCACTGAGTCTGCCTGCTGATGCCTAGATTTCACATCGATCTTTATGCTTGAGAATCTTTCTCACATCAGTCACTAGTGGTTCTCATTGCATCTACCTACTGTCACTGTACTACTAAAATTTCTCACATCAACTTGCTATCTGCGTATTTGACATTAATACATTCATTACTTGGGGGCATGGCTCCGCACTTTGATTGCATCTTCTGTTTACACTTGAGTCAGTAATCTTTTCAATTCTAAAGGACAACTATCTACTAGTGCAAAGTGGTGTTTGTGAACACCCCAATCAAATGGTGTTTTTCAACACTCTCTTTGGACACATCTGTGTTTTTTAACACACATTGAATATCACCATGTAAACATCTCTCGATAGCAATCAAACACAATGCACACACAAGCACAATGATGTTTTTCAGCACCTTAAACACATGCACATTGAAAAACTTTGAAACATGTTGAGCTATGATTAAATCTTTCTTTGTATGTTGTCTATTCTCATAGTTTTCATTGATATTTTCTTTTGTCTACTACCTATTGGTGTAGTCCTAATGATTCGGCAATGTCAAATAAACATGGTGTATGTGATAAGAGCTCCCGCACTAAGGTGGAAAAGCCTCACATCCCTTGATCATGTTTATTTGTACACCATGGTGAGGTCCAAACTATCACCTTGACTATTATTTCTCTGTTTGTTTGCTTATGTACTTTTACTATATCAAACTGGAAACAATGTTAGGGTCATCTTGGCTTTTGTGCCCTAGTGTTTATGTTTGTTTCCTACATTTTATCTGATGAAAGTCATATTTATATCCTTATGGTCGCAGTAGCACCAGTAAGGATTGTATTGACTTCGATGTTCCAAAAATACTCAATGATGGTAATTATGCGATGAGTCCAACAACCAAGTCCTAGGGTTGCATTTATCTTAGGCTTGAATTCACATTTTAAGCTTACATAGCGACAGTTTTGGTGCTCTCTTCATTGTCTTCTCATTCTACAAAGGTTCTCATCTTTTGTCCTTGATTCCTCTTGACTATATGCTCAGTCCATTTTTGGTGATCAAAATCAAAATCTGACACTCCTAAGCAGCTCAAAATCATGTTTTAAAATTTTGGGACAGACACGGTTGGATGCTTGTATAGTCAAATTTCTGACATTTCTTTCTTGTCAGAATCATCTCTCATCATCATTTTCTTTGCTTTTGCAATATTTTCATCAAATTCAAGTCTAGTCAATTCTGGTCAAACTTGGTCAACTATGCTCAAATCTAGTCAATAGGACCTCCCGATCACTCTAAATTGATTCTGCCTTCTCTTAATCTATCTTTCATTTCTCATGATATTCGATCTTGCTTATATCTACAATCTTTTGTTGTCAATCATCTTTCTATGTTTTCATCTTTCAATTTCACTCCTGAGGGGGCAGGATGATTGCAGCATTGAATCTTTTCACGTCATTCTCGAATCAATCTAATCTAAATCAAAAGTCCCCATTGCTAGGGGCATCTCATCGCTTGGGGCATATTCAATATTTTGTACCTTATGGTCAAAATTGGATATTCCATGATCTTGAATCTCTAGGAGCATCTTGATGCCTCACATCTTTTCATCTATCTTTCTAGGTATCTGAGCAATCTAGCTCGGATCCTCAAGGATCAAGCTTCATTCTAGAGATGATTCATGAAATCTCATTAGGTATTAGGGAAGTCTAACCCTAATTCCTAAAATTCATGCTTTGTTCTGAAGATGACTCTCAAAATCGCTTTTAGACCGTTATCTAGGAAACCTAACCTGGATATCAAAGGCTTAACCTTCATAATTGGGGCAATCTAACCCTGATTCTAGAGATAGTCCTAAATCTTCATTAGCTATCAATGGAAATTGGGGGAATCTAACACCAATTTTGATCTTCTCTCAATTGGTATTTGGACTGTTGTCTTTGCAATCTAACTTAGACTTCGGAGAATCATGCTTCGTTCTAAAGATGGTTCTATTTCTCCATCTGATCAGTGTTTTGGCAACCTAACCTAGACTCCCAAAATCTTCATCTATCACATCAGACTATTCTTTGAATCAATGCACTTCTCACACATCAATTGAAAGAGGGGCAAAATGTAACACCCCAAAATTGGCACCTTACAATTCTAATCAATTTTGGTGCATTTTCTCATCATCCAAGTCCTATTGTACTAGGCAAATTCTCCTTCCTAATTGACTTTAATTGACTTAGTCTCAAATGCATAAAACCTAAATTTGCATAAATCTTACACTATATTTAATTCCTAAATTTTCAAGGTTTTTTAGCTAAAAATCCCTATGATTAATTAATTTAATCCTAAAGTCCTAAGAGCCTTTAAATTAAATTAATTTCACCCCCTTTAGCTAATACACATCAAAAGGAATTGAATTATTATTTAATTATTTGAATGGATTATCCTCAAAAGAATTCCATAATTCCATGTGAAAAGCCACTCATGTGGCAATAATTTATTTCATTAATTAAATAATTCCTCATTTTGTCTCACCTTCCTCCATGGAGATGAAGAGTCAGTCGTTTCTTTCCAAGAAACTCTTCATCCTCTTTCCAGGTTCTATATTATGGACTTCCTTTTCTTCATTTGAGAGGAGCAATTTGAGAGTATCTAAACTATAGCAAAATCTTGTCTCAATTCTTTCATGTTTTCAATTATTTGTTTCATAATTAGTATGAGTTCATTTAGATTAATAGCATTTTGTATCTTAAATTAGTTTTGTTATGTATCCAATAGCTTAATTCCATTTGTTCTTCCAAATTTATTACATTAAAATATGCACTTTCATTCTTAGATTATAATGGCATTTCTCATATAGAATAGTTTCAATTTTAGTTTTTATAATGCTTTAAAATCCTCCATTTTAGCAATGGTCATGGTTGTTGGCTCTCATTCTAAGAGTAATTGAAAAACCCCAACTAAATAGGAGGCAACAGGTCGATTCAATCAAATTTGTGGAATGGACAATTCATGTTCATTTTCACAATTCGATGATTGAGCAATGAATATGTTGTGTTTGTGCCTGATTTATAGGTCACAATAAGACACACAAATATTATATTAATATTTTAGAATATCCAATATCTAGATCTCATCTTTTTATTGATATTCCCTCCATGAGACATTCAAGGATGATCCAGGTATATAATCAATACGTACTTGTAATTTACTATTGGATAATAATCCTCATCTTGTCAATCAATATTTGGTTTTGTATATTTAAGTCATATGTTTTATCATTGACAAGAGAAGACCTCAAAAAATTGCATATTCCATCTCTAGTTCTTAAGCATGTACTAAAATTCTCAGCAATTTACAATGTTTCATTGCATGTACAAGGCTTCATTTAAGAAAATTAGTCTGCAATAAGCTAACCTTGAGCCATCTGGTCCAAATTGTATTGCTAGGTAAACTTTCAAATGAAACCACTTCAATGCTGTTGAAAGATTCAAACATTAGGGAAAGAATCTATCTATGGGAAATATTGCACTGTGTAAAAGGTGCAGAATTATTCCAAACATATTGAGTTGTTTTTCAATTTGTCCTATAGATAGTATCCTACGAATGTTGGGTAGCTAAATAGTCCTTTTGAGACAGTCCTAATGCAACTCAAAAAAACTTCAATGCTAAGTGGATCCCTCAGTCTTTTTGAATTGCCACACTAGGGTAGGTTTGGTACACAATGTAATGTCCTGGATTGAATTAATTGATAATTTTTGCAAATTGTAGAAAGTGCATCCAAATGAAATCAATTTAATCAATCATAAACCCTTCAAAAATGGCTCTTTCAAATTAAACTAAAATTCCTAAAAATATTTAAGAGGGTCTTATAAGCTATGCACCCAATTTAACAATGTGGTGATTAAGTTAATTTGAAACTTCAGCAAATTTAACATATATGCAAATGATCATAAAATTATTGGAAAGTGACAATGCAAGCAATTGTTATTTTGTCATTGCTGTCAAACCTTTACTGGTGACACTATTGTTATCTATTTGAGTACCATATCTATTGTTGATGAAGAATATTTAACAAGAACACCAAGTGAATGGTTGAGCTAAGGCATCTAAAAGGGTACTTGATCAGTTGGCACTCTGGCAAAGTAATTTGTTGTTTATCTTTCAAAGACAGTTTTTATGGTTGTTCTTGTGCCGAGAAAATTTGCTTATGACGAGAAAATTTTCTTGTGCTAGGAAAAGTTGGTTGTGCTGAGTAAATTTTCTTGTGATGAGAAAAAGTTTCTTAATGTCGAGCACCATTGAAATTGCTGAGTGGAAATAGTGATGTTGGCCAACTTACAATAATTGTATTAATGGTGAGATTTGAGATCTCTGAACGACTTAGTTGATTTTATTGGGATATGTAATGTTAATTAAAGATTGATCCATGTCATTTAATGTATGGGTAACCATAATTAATGCATGGTTTCAAGATTTAATTAGAGACTACTTTGGAGAAGTAAGTGTAATGCAAAGATGGAATGATTCATTGGATCTGACCTAACCTAAGATCTACGATCTTGTTTAAGCGGAAAAATATTTATCTAACCTAGATAGAGAGGTATATGATAACCTCAAGGGGTTATTCATTTTTTGTGGAAGAGTGAATGTGTATGCAAGAGATTTGCATAGTTGATTTACTATTTGGCATGATCTAGCAGAGAAGGCAAAAGGCAGAGGCGGAGTGTCGCATGTGTGATTTCTTGATGGATTGCCAAGCAGATCAAAAGGTTGAAATGACAATGCAGGCTATCTAGTAAGTTAACATCAGAGCTGTAATTGGATCTAAATTACAAAGTAAGTTGTATGTACTAGATCAAAAATAGCTGATTACTTTCTTACCATTGTATCAGTTAAAATCCTTTAACAAGGTTGACTTAATAGTCATTTGTATAAATCCTCTAACAAGGTGACACTCAGGTGGAATGTTCTAAGTCCTCTAACAAGGCCACTCCTGACAGGGTGATTAAATCCTTTAACTAGGTCACACCTAGCAGTGTGTTATTGTAACCTTTAACAGGGTTGGTTCCACACAGGGCATCACTTCAGAAGAGTAAAAACTTGGTAGCATGTTACTGGTGGTTTTTCCCATATTGGGTTTCCATGTTAAATAATTGTGTTAACTTGTGTGAATGCTTATGGTTTGCTTTACTTTTATGTTTCTACAAGGTAATTTCAATTAATAGTAAACTACATGATTAAGTTGTTGATTTATGCTACTACTGCCGTGTAGATCGAAAGTACAAAAAGTTTTATTTGCTACATCTAGACCTAAGGATAACTGATTCACCCCTCCCCTCTCAGTTATTCTAAATTCATTCTAACAATTGGTATCAGAGCTTTGGTCTCTTGAATACAGTTTGAAGGTACTTGGAGTGAAAAGATCAAGATGTATAAGAAGGAGGTTCCTAAGCTGAACAAAGATAACTTCCCTGCATGGCAGAGTTTGATGAAACTACATTTGGCTAGTATTGGAGATGATGCTAAGCGACTTATTGAACATTCCTATGTACCACCTACTACTCCTCTCATAGTTTCACAACTGAAAGAAAAGCAAGAGCACAATCAAGAAATGTTGGAGATCACCTCCTCATTGAGCTATTCAGATTTTGATGATATAAAGAGCTGCACAAATGCAAAGGAGATGTGGGACAAACTAGCGACTGTCTATGGTAGAGACATAAATGTGCTAAGAGCTAAATTAGAAAGTCTTAGAGGTAAGTTTGATGAGATGAAAATGCAAGAAGGTGAAAATGTCATTCATTACTATGGTAGGGTAAAAGAAGTTGTGAATGCCATTAGAGGCGCTAATGGAACAATTGATGAGACCACCATTATGAGCAAGGTACTGAGAACTTTATGTTGGAAATATTCAGGATTAACCAAGTTACTGAGAGGGGAGGGATGAATCAGTAACACTTAAAACTTTAAAGTATTTCTGCACTTTAAAATTCTTTAACCATTCATTCATCTAATCTACTGCAATCATGAAAATGTAATCATACATAACACATAACACAAAGATTGGTAACCCAGAAACCTTCCAAATAGAAATTAAAACTGGGGTGGGGATGGTA
>MU224311.1:1433083-1444085 GCA_018584345.1 Thuja plicata | reverse complement strand
CTTTAATTAAATTAAATTCACCCTCTTTAGCTAAGACACATAAAAAAGGGATTAAATAATATTTAATTATTAAATAAATATCCTCTTTTTCAATAATTGAATTTAATATTCAGATAATTGAGAAAAAATAATTATGAGGTCATATTTATTTAATTAATTGAATATTCTATCAAAAATCTTTCTTTTATTCAGACATGGAAAGTTTGAATTAATTGTGCTTTAAAGAGAAAGAAAATAATTTAATTCAAATAAAACAAAATTAAATCAAAGAAAGAAAACAGTTAAAGTAGAGAGAAAACAATTTATTGAATTCTTTTCAATAAAAATTTCTATTTTAAACTGGCTTTTCTATCTGTTTTATTTCAAAGAGGAAAGTTTATATTCTGATCATCTCCGAGTCTATAAAAGAACTTTCATTCTTCATTCAAAACCCCCCTAAATCTCTGAAGAAAATATGCATTGTTAGAATATTGAATTATTGTCTCATTTCTTAATATCTCATATAGAATAATTTCATATTGCAATAAGATAGTTTCAATTTCTGGATTAATTGTATTGATCATCATGTCTTAGATAATCTCTCATATTTCAATTCTTGGTATAATCTTGCATTGCATTGCATCCATCATGATAAATCCTTCATTCCTAGATTGGTCCATGGTTGTGAGACTCTTGTTTTGAGAGAAATTTCAAAAACCCCATCTGGATAGAAGGCAACAGGTCAAATCATGCACGCAGACATGATGAATAATCTCATATTTAGTCTTGTCTGTACCTTGTGAAGAAGGACTATGTTGTAGTGTATGGTGAATTAACAAGGCCAAATTTACCGCATACACCTATGATAGGTACTTCTCTAGAATCCATCCCTTGACATATTCCATGAGGAGAATCAACTTTCAATCCTAAGAATCTCATAATTTTTGCTGGCAGACATTACTTGATGCCCTAGAATCTATCATACAATTCTTTAATCTTTTACCATTTATAACCAAAGTTAAGAAAAATGGGTCTACAACTCCTAATGGAGTGTTCAAAGGATTAGTACTTAAGAAAACCCGAGGGGTCTTTGAAACAATCACCTCTAATTCCTTTTCTTTGTTATTAGTTTTATCCTTTGATTTTCCCATTTCTTTAACTTCCTCCTGTTGATGCATCTTTGTGGAAGAAATGCTAATCACCCATGTTAAAGTTTTTTCTTTGTGTTCCTCAATCCTCATCATCTTCAAGAGTGGAGCCTTGACTGTGATCTGTGACAACAACTACCCCATATCAACTAGAGTATATTTCAAATCAGAAATGTTTTTCTTCAAGGCAATATCATTATCATTTTCAACTTGACTAGCAGTGCTTGGCTCAATCTTTCTGTTTTTTCCTTGAGAAGATGAAACATTTGTCTCAGGTGTCTTTACTTTTATGTTATGGACAAAAACAAGATCATTAGGCTTTCCTCCTTTACTGATCTTTGTTTTCTTGATATATTCAACAGGCTTTTACTTTCCTAGTACTTAGAATTTTCTCCAACCTGTCTGACAAAAATACCAGAAGGTCTGTCATCAATATTTCCAACTGTCCTATTTCCCAAATGGTATTTAATTTTTACTTGAGCAACCATGTCTATAATAATCTGTGTAATTTCTTCATTTGATGGCCTTCTTTCTAGAAAAGATTCACTACCCCTGATGGTATTGCATCTTATGTCATCAACTATATCTTCTTCCTCATAAGATTCCTCTTCATATTCCTCTTCACCTCCTAGAAATTCAAAAGCCATTGCACAACCACTATCATCATATAGTTTATCCTCTTCCACTCTTTCTTGTTGTACCTCTCTTATAGATATATTCAAAGCAATTGCACAATACTCAGGGTTATGTGGGGATTGGCAAGTAGTGCACCATGAAAGGTCATCACATGTGTTGACAAAATTTCTTTGCGAAGGATCAAGAGTATTACCAGAAGGCTTATCATTTCTCTAAAACAAAATAGGTTTTCCATCTTTCCAGTGAGTATTATATGGATAATTTTGCATGCTTGGAAGCCTATTAAAATTATTTGAGGTAGGAATGTTATCATTACTTGTAACTCTAACATTCTTGTTATCTAGAGGCTTTAAATATTTAATAGCATTTAGAATCTAGTTCATATCTACCTCCTCTTTAGGTTTAGTAACATCAGACCTACTTGGTTCCTTCCTATAAGGCTTCAAATCACTTCTCCTATCCAACTTCCTAGATAATCTCCTATTCATTTCAATTATTCATTGCTATCTTAAATGTATCTTTGACAGTTCTAGGATTCTAATCTCTAAGGAGGTCACCCACTTTTGAATCAAAATAATTTAAGTAAATGGCAAGAAAAACTTGATCATCAAGCTTTAAAGATTGGAATATTTTATGCATGGCTTTCTAAAATCTGGTGTTGAATTCAGAAAAATCGTCATTTTGATATTTCTTAATGTTATTGAACTCAGTTAACATGAAACCTTTATTTATCTTATCACCATATTGTTCTTTAAAATAGTTTTCTAATTCATCCATAGATCCTATAGGTAAGCCCCTAAACCAATCCCTAGCATCTTCAACTAAGGATTGTTCAAATAGCGTCATTATTACATCCTCATGCACAATCTCATAATCATCCATCAAGTCAACAAATTTTTTCAAATGTTCATCACATGTAATAACATTATTTCCAGAAAACTTAGGAAGTTTATCTCTAATCTCATTTGGAACTACATTTGGATAATGAGGAACATTAGTGAAAGAGAATTTTTTTTACCTTTCTACATGAGTTTGTTTTCTTGTAAAAGGGTTGTCTTCTTGAGAAGTAGATGCCTTGTCATGTGATGTTGTAGCTACTTTAGCACCAGGAGGCCTAGAACTGTGTTTGAGAAAATTCATCTTCTTCTTCATCTCTAGAGCAGCAGCCTCCAACTCGACCTTCTCAAGCTCTTTAGGTATGATTTATTTTTCCAATATAATCCTTTCTAGATCAGAATCTAACTTAGACATCTAATCTAATGGTCCCTTGGGATTCATAGGCTCACTTATTTGAACACCTTTCACCTTTTGCTTACCCTTATCTCTTGGTCTATGGGTAGTAAGCATGGGCTGAATGATAGGTTCCTCTTCAACTTGTTCAGGTTCCTTAGCCTGATTCATTTCTTCTAGAATATTTTGTAATTGCCACTTTGTTTGGTCAAGAAAAACTTGGTACTATCTAATCTTGGCTTCTTTTTCCTTCTCTCTTCTCTGTCTAATGGCAATTTGCTCCTAGATTCTTCTATCTAGTTCTACAATTTCTTCTGCTACACTATTAGAATCAGGAAGAGTAGTATCAGATTCTGCAAGTTCTTTCTCACTAGGTGAGTGATAATCTTCATAAGCACCCAATCTCAAATCAACAACCTCTTCATATTTTGATGCATTACCCTCTAGATTTCTCTTGATTGGTTCCTCAAATATTTTTTTTCCACTTGTATCTCAATCTGAGGGACAATTATATTTTTCTTTCCTTTTCTTTGATGACTAGGCTTAGAGGTAGTTGGAACTTCTTCCTCCATTTTTTCTTTAGGGTTTCTCTTCACCCAAGCTCTTTTTTTCCTATGACTCATAACAGGTAAGTGTGTATAGATTGAAAAAATATTAACTATCACTGCTGTAGAGAAAACTCAGACTTTCCACCCAATTTCTCTTGGGAAAATACAACACTTACTAACAAGAACAACAATCACAGAACACATGGTATGCTATACTTCAAATGGTCAACTTACTGGGTACTTAGGATACTATTTTATACTCTATCCCCAGTAGAGTTGTGATTTTGTTGGTACTTGGATGGATCAAATGATATGATAAATGAAACACCATAGATTCCCTAAAAGTTTAGCATGATTTTCTATCTTATCCCTAGTAGAGTCATTATTTTGTTGGTGTTAAAAATTGCTTGTGCTATCTAAAGCTTCCAATATTCCTTGATACTAATGTTATGAGTGGTTAGCTCCAAGTATGAGAGCTTGCAAGACAACTAGACCAACTATAGGGACAAGACTTCCCTCTGCACTTATGGCACTACAAAATCAAGGTGGGTACACCTGATCCAGACAACTATATAACTCTTTTCAACTTTTCTTCACTCTGGATTGTAACAACATATCATGGTAAGAAATTACTAAATACTAACCAGGCATTCATTGACTCTCTATTACCAAGTATTACATCACAACTATAAACCACAAAATAGTTAAATTTGCAAATGGTATTGATATATTAAGATGCAGAATATAGCCAGGAACCAAATCAAACATGTAACCTAGTAGAGTTTACTAATCCT
The DNA here is from genome assembly GCA_018584345.1 of Thuja plicata. Taxonomy (NCBI): domain Eukaryota; kingdom Viridiplantae; phylum Streptophyta; class Pinopsida; order Cupressales; family Cupressaceae; genus Thuja; species Thuja plicata. The sequence goes on along the minus strand of MU224311.1, from coordinate 1,439,750 downwards.
TGATCAGTACCTTATCCATTGGACATATCTTAAATGTAAATGTAGGAACATGAATTAACTATTGTCAAAGATTTAAAGACATGAATACAATCACTCCAGACCAACCACTTCTTACAAGATCCTTCTATAGATAAATCAAATGATTTTATTCCCTATTCACAATATATTTCACTTGACCCTAGATCAATAACTAAGAGATAAAAAATATGCATAAGGAACCCTATGCAATGAATTAGAAAACTCAAAACTCACAAGATTAACACCAAGGAGAGACCTATAAATAAAACAATTGAATTAAGTATGATGAATCACATACATGCCCTAATCTGATTTGAAACAAAACCAATTGAATAATGTGCAAAAGATACAGGGAGTTTCTATTCTATCTCATACAAAATAATAAAGTCTGCTATATCGTGGGAACAATGCCTGGAAACCAAAACTTTCAAACCCTTACAACAAAGTGAAGAAAGACATAAATAGGAAGATGGAAACCCTAGGAAAGGGTTTCAATAACCACCATCAGACAATTAATGTATTCATCTCTGTCAATCGATCTTTGTTCAAAATATCACTCAAAAGATTTATCCTCTGTCAAATCCACATGTGAAACCAATCTAGGGAAAATGGCCGAATCAGTCCTTTTGTCGATATTGAAACAAATCTAATCATAATCCTCACCATACCCTACAAAAAATTGGTCATTTATGTGATCAATGTGCTAGGGAGACCTTGGAAAATCAGCAATAACCACAAAGCCACTCAAATAGCCATTACTTCGAGTTGAAATGAAACAATAGAGCCATCTACCCTGTCCTGCAAGTTTAAAAACACACCATCACCATGAAGTCTAAGACATCAAATATTCAAATTCAAAAGAAAATAGTTACAAATGGCATGGAATTCTTGTTCAACATCCCATATTCAAACTTAATCATCCTTTAAAATGTAGTCGCTTATCAAATTTACTTTTACTAGGAAGTTGCACCTTAAATCTGATCGATAACACGTGGCAGCCCATCATAATGCCTTAATTGCTAAAAACCTTCATATCTCTCTATAAGGCATTAAGATGACCATAGGATTCTCTTCAACTTTCTCGGTCTTTATCTTAATCACTTACCCAATGCTTGACTGCAATCAAACCCCGGTTACACAATTTCCTTCTAATCTCCAAGTCACCAGACTTTCATCTTAACTATGGTTTCATTCTAAGATTCAGCAACCATCGTCAAATAAAATTCAAGATCAACAAACCATGGGAAGTCTCTAAATCAATTTGGAATATTCACCTTCATTAGGAGATCAGGTGACAAGGCAAAACTCATAATAGCTAAAGAAAATAGAATTTTTTGACTCAATCATGAGACCTGGAGATCGAGCACACAACTTCCTCATCATCCCTATCACTTACATTTGTCTATTCCTCTGACCTAACTCATCTATAACCATCATATATATAGTGATATAGTGACTATATAATCTCTAGGTCATAAGAAGATTTTCCTAACTATGGTTTGATGATGAGATTAGTCAACAAATACCTTAGTTTGTGAATCGCTACATAATTTTACCTTTATTTATCTTATCTGGCGACAACCCAACTAATGTTGATAATCACTTTATCTACATCTAACAGTTGTCATTGAGTCTCTAAAATCAATAGGACAAACCGTAATCTTTCATGAGACCTTGCAAATGATGAACATGTGTCTCATCTTCATTCTTCATGTCTCCTAGTCACTAGATGAATTTTGAATTGTCAATTTTATTTAGTGATCTAGCAACCATCGTTGGATCTGCATCAATATAAAGGTTTTCACCTAATATTATGATATTTGAATCAACCTAACATCCTTCACAAGATCAGGCGACAATGAATTTTGAAAACTCAACACCAACCTTAGTTAAATCTGGAGACCACGTGACCCAAGAGACAAACCTATACTGCATCTGGGTCCACCAAGGGCACACTGCACACTCTCACTTTCCCTTGAACATAATTTTGTTGCATCTTCTACTTTAATACTTAACGATAGACACAAGATTTGATCAACCTACACGATCATTAACTAGTCTTCAATCTGTGACCCTAGCTCTGACTTGACCCACCTTTGACCTCGGTCCATCTAGCAATCAAGCGATTGTGAAATATTATTGTTCAAAGATAAAACTATGACCATGGGTTACATCACAAGATCATGCAACCACCACTGGATCAAATTTAATCAAACTATAATCGCCTAATCTCTTGATCACAAAGGAATATGATTTTTATTAGGAGATTACCCAACAAAAGGGAAATGCTAAGTCGCAAGAAGGGAAAGAATATTCAAAAATCATTAGGAGATCTCGCGACAGCATGGAAAGGAAATAAAGCACATGAAAAAGGGATATTTAAGTGGCCCAAAAAGGTAACGATGAAATATAACATGGCCAAGACAATTAGGGTTTTTACTTTGAATTGACATGAAATCATATTAAGGGCTTAGGGTTTAATGTCAGAGACTAAAGAAAAATTGCAGAGATTGTAGGGACCAAGCTTGGAAATAAGGCTTCTAGGAGAAATAGAAGGTTTTCTTATGATGATTCAAAGGTTATGGAAGAGTTAGATAACCTGAAAAATAAACACCCTTCTACATATTAATATTGAATATGATAAGATAACCATAGAACTATTGGCTATTTACTATCCCATGTGTTGGGAGATACATCTATTGAGAGAGTTCCATTTAAATCAAGTTTATTTGTGTGAGATATGTGAGAAAAAACATATTACAATCACATGTAGTCTTCTAAAAAAAATATAGAACCATCTAAATAAATATCATTTGGTAGAAGAAGAGCTCAAGAATATAGGGAAGGGAAAAACAAATTAGGATATAACTCCTATCAAGGACAACTTGAATATTGAAACAATTGGGCTCAAAATCTTTGGCCTAATAAATGAACTACTATAATTCTAATTCAATCATCTTATATACCATGGGGAGTATCTTGGGGATCACCAGAGTGGACTGCACCTCAATATAATCAATAATTGTGGCAACTAAATAAACCATATTAGAAACATAATCCATCATAGTATTCAATCAAGGAACCAAAATATTCCATTAAAACTAGACATTTACAATCAAGAGGGGGAGAAAATTAGTAATTATTAGAAGAAAAAGAATAATAGTGATGAGCCTCAAGTGTCTAAGAAATAACCTTATCCTATACAATGACCTTTATGCAATGAAAACTCTTGTTGTTTTCGTCCTTATACAATAACTCAATGCCCATTATAATCATCTTTGTGTAGTTTGTTTCGGAGAGTGCTAAAACTACTAGAAATGATCTATGTGCCATCACTCACATTGCCAAGACTACTTGAAGACCAATGATACCTTCTCAATGTCAGTGTTTCTATTTTTTAGCTATCTTAGGTGGACTTTAATGCATTTGATTCAGGCCAGCAAATTTGTGCCTTGCCATGTGAACATTGTACTCTACCAAACTATAGGCCACTCTCATTATTTAGTGTAGCTTACTATATAGCATATGCACTGTAACATGAATCTCAAATTTTAAATAACTCATCTAAACCTTCTATGCATTGTCATGAAAGACACCCATGGTCACTTGAACTCTCATATTCTTTTTATTGCTTTTTTGCTTCGTGTACCTTCACTTACTATTCATCATAACTGTGAATGATCTGGAACTATCATTGCTATTCAAGTATTTTCCTTTGTATCTTTAACATGCTCTCCTACTTTTAAGAATGTCCTCATATTTATTTGATATCTATAATGATGTCCATGCATCTTTTTACTGTTATAACATCCTTTCTCTTTTCCATTAACCATTCTCTTATGACATTGTTTTGATGATTTTCATGTATTTCTCTACTATCTCCTTTGTTATTTGTTACACAAAAGGTCACTTCCATGCTTGTGTGTGGTCTAATAATCCCAAAATTATGGCATCTTTACCTACAAAGCTGATCATTTCTTTACACTGTGATAGTCTCCTATTTTCTAGTTAGTCATTGCTCATAAGAGGTTGGCATGCTCCTTAAATTAATTCATTGGTATTAGTGTTTGTAATTTGTCTTTAAAATGTTCTATGTGCTATCATGCAAGGTTGTATGCTCTATCAAGGGTCACTATGCACTCTCATGAAATCTTCTCATTAGCTTGTGAAGCCTACATTTAAGCTTCTAAACATCTTCCAGTAATTTTCATCCTTATTTCATCATTCTTTATAGCTTCCCTATGGATTGTTATGATTGTACTTTTTCTCTTAAAAATTGTCACAATAGTGTCCTCATGTTTACATGGTCAAGTCTTGACTTCTTTCTCATTACCCACCCTTGTGATTTGGAATTTGAAATTAGTGTGATGACTAATATGGTAAAGAAAGTTTTTTTCTAGGTCCTTGGACTGATCTTTAACAACTTGTGCCTTTTCCCCAACTCTGTCCCATTTACCTCATCTTGTCTTTGTCATTGAGAAAGGTTTTGACATCTGCATTGTCTTGCAAACTAACCTCATTGTTATTTTTACTATACACTATCCAAACTATCATGTGATCATGCCTTTATATTTATAGTCTCTCTTTTTTAGGCTCATCATTATAATTTCTTAATATTGTTCCTTCTTTTTCTCATTTTCTTTCTTGCATGTCTTTTATCCATTTTCGTTGTCAAGTTATTTGCACTTGCAATACTCACCTTCTTATTTAAAATGGAGATAAAACATTTAACCTCTATACCACCACCCAATTCAAGTCCCTGAGAGAGATTATAGGATGAAGTGTTTTAAATGAGTGATATGTCTAGCTCACTGGATGTAACATTCCAAGCCCCGCAAGAATCGATATAATAGTATCAAAATTGACTAAGCTTCAAGATTTGACTGAATGGGGTAACATAGGACAACTTATTAACCCCAAGGGAAATTCTCATGTTAATTTGATACAAGCATTGCACCAATAACCCTCTTGGTTGTGTCATCTAGTATGAGGGTAAAGAAATTACCAAATAAATATGAAGGCAATTCAAGATTGCACTAAGAGTACTAATTTGAAGAGTAGTTATCATTACATACAGATAAGAGAAGAGGATGAGTGAAAGATTACATTTAATACAATTAAGCAATTCATTATATACACACACACACACACATATACTATAACTACTCACCACTGATTCATATAATTATATTTATTTATTTTACTTAATATTTATGAAATATTAATAATTCATTCATGTCTCTTTATGATTGACATAGGTATAATTGCCAATGGTCTTTATTCAATGATCTTCCTATGGCCCATCTAAATGTTGGAAGGTGTTAACAATCATAGAGTCGATAATCAACTTCGTATTATCTACCTTTGTTGTAGCTATAATGATTTCCATTATTATCTCCTATGCATATATACTTTTGTGATTTTCCTTTAATCATTTTTGATGCGCTGGCTGATTAGTGTTGTTGTCACTGTTATTCCCAGTGATGACTTTATACTTCATATGTTGTTCCATAAGCATTCTCTATTTGATGTGACTACTTGTTGTATGATAAATCACCCTTTATGACACTATTTCTGGTTGCTGCATATGCAATGAACCACTTCTTATACTACTTACTATCTTTGTTTCTCATAAACAAAAGTTTCAATATACACATGATGTTTTTAATTGCTGGTTGTTATTAGTGATCTTTCCTGAATCTATAGAGCTAAGATAAGTATCTTCATATATGACCTCCAACGATTTTCAATGACTACTATAATGGAATCATGGTATGTATATATCAATGCCTAATGAAGTAAATGTTTTACTTGTAATATATATCATTCAATTTTGTCATACTGTCTTTCTATTGCATCTCATGTTTTTAACTTTTACAACAATGACAATATTTTAACAATCTCTTGTGTGCTCTTGACATCAATGTCAATATTTCCAACATAAAAAACCTCTTCCCTTTGAACAAAAAATTCTCTTGTATGAAATACTCCAACCATTGAGCTCTACAATTCTCAATTGAACTCTTACACGCTCCCCAAGCATCTTTAAAATCTTCATCCTCTTTATACAGCTCTCCCATACAATCAAAACCAGTAATGTTCACTCTCATTTCATATAGAAATAAACACCTTTTACTTGTTGCATCCACAACTCTATTTGATTTTCCTCTTCTGATGCAGGAGCATCTTTTTGTGTAAGGGCAATCTTGCATCACCCAAAAATATGTGTTTTTTCTATTCAATAAGGGCTATTTTGTACAAAGCTGCTATTTTTGGAAACTTACTATTTTTAGTAAGTTGGTCGTTTGAACTCAGAATATTCTAATTTTCCAAGTGAAGGTTCATCTTATTCAAATAAGAATTCCAGTTGAATTTCATTGCCAGATCATATGTATTGGCGAAGTTATTAAGGATATACTATTGAGATTTTAGGGTGCAAAATCTTTAAGCTCAATTTTTAGGACCTTAGAGGCTCCGAATTGAGATCAAACCCCTGGTTGAAGAACATTTTGCAAGTCAAGCACTGTAGATCACGATCTCCCCTTTCCAGAAAGTGGTTATAATAGCCAATCGGAGCTACGGTTCAAAAGTTATGGCTTCTGGAAGTTGGGCTACCTAATCTCATGTTTTGTAAATATTTAAAGCCGAC
>MU224311.1:1411974-1422975 GCA_018584345.1 Thuja plicata | reverse complement strand
CAGCCTATCATGAGTGTGATCAGGTTTGCTGATACAGATCAGCCATGTTTTGGGGAAATCTATGATGTATTGACTCCAAGATAGAAAAAATAAAGGTCATAATAGTACAAAAAGAGAAACATTTTTATATAAAAGCTGAATGCAAAATAAGGAAGATTATGTGCAGGTGAACATGGTGGAGGATTTAAAAGGAAAGGAAGCAGTAACAGTACTGTCAATAAACGACTGTCTAGCAGTGGCAATGGGTTCTCTGTTTCTCCCAGATTTCTTGTTCTTCATTAGGCCCAGATTTGGCAAGGTCCGCAGCCGACAAGATCAGAATCTACGAGTCCGTCGAGACCTCCATGAGGCAGCTAGAGGCCTCAGACTTTTATAAGAAAATTATAGAAACCATTAAAAAACCCTAAATTTGTTCAACATTTTGAAAGGCTAATAGCTTACAGAGCAACGATTGATAAGAAATTTTAGAAAATTTACGTTACCTATATTTTTGTACAGTGTGGGGAAACTGAGGATTCAAAGAATTCGAGGCTGCAATTCTTGCTCGCGATTCTGCTGAAGCGGAATTTTGAGAGGGTGGAGGAATCGACCGCTTTCAAATCCTGGTGAACCCCACAGAAATCAAATTTATAAAGGGGTTTGAATGCAATTGGATGTCCAATTTTAAAAAAGGGCATTGATTTGTGTAGAAGCCCACACTTTTCTTCATGCCAGAGGTTCCATTGTACACGCACAACCATCTTTATTCTAGATGCCCTATCCTGGCATAAATTGGTCTCATGGATGACTGATGACTTCCCTCCCTCGATGCTTCTCGCGCTTACAATTCAATGCGTGTTATAGCGGGGTGAAATTACTTTGCCGCTTCAATTATATTTTTGCAAACTATCGCTTTAGAGACCCAAAAAAAATTTAAAATAAATAAAAAATAAAAGAAAGCATGAAGTTAAGGACAATAACAACTTTTCATCTCAAAAAATTGTCTTAAAATATGTTGGTCAAAATTTTGACCAACATGGGATGTGTTGGTCAAAATTTCGACCAACACGGGCATAGAAGGAAAAAAAAAGAAAATTTTAAAACCATTTTGCACTTTGGTCAAAAATTTTGGTCAAAATTTTGGTTCAAATCTACTAGTGATGGGAGACAAGTTTTTGGTATGTTTATAGCCTGAATATTTTCCTGTGAAGAAAGACCATGTCTGACAATATGAACCTAGCATAAAATAAGGAGACAATTGCTAGATTGCGGGCTAATTTTAAAAGAAAAGGTGATGGAAAATGTTATTGTCCATACAAAAATTGCAAGGGCTTAAATACTTGAAGACTTCTAGTCAAAAAAGATGACAAACATTATAGAGAGCATGGTCACATTGAAGGGGGGCATGATTTTTGTCCATTGGTAAGTATTTCAATATATTGTTTTAACAATTTATATACATAAGAAATCAATTGATGATGAGATCATGGTCATGGTTAGTTTAATGTCATCATTTTGATATAGGTTAACCACCCTAGGTTACATGTTATGGACCATAATAATCTAGAGAATATGAATTTCCAAGTGGATGAAAATGGAGGTGTGAATATCCAAGGAGAAGATAATGATTCCATGGAAGAAGATTATCTTGCGATAGAGAACTTAATTGAAGATGATGGTATTGTTGTAGTTGATCATGTGTTAGAGAATATGATTGAAGATTATAGTACTGGCACAGATGATCATGATGATGATGACCTTGATTTACGTATACTTGAGAAGGCATGTGAACCCCTATACAAAGGATCCCAAACAATTCTTTTGTCCACTATATTATTGTTGGTGAACTTCAAGGTTTCAAATGGTTTATCCAACGTAGCAACGTCACGAATGTTAAGGTATGTCATATATGTCATGCTTTTCACCTATTTTAGTCATAATTTAATTATTGTTAACAGAAGGTGAATCATGTATGCTAATTATATCTTTTTTCATAGGTTGATAGGTTAGTGTTTGTTACCGCCATCAAACATTCTACCTTGCTTGTACAGGAACTATCTACCATTATGAAAGATATTAGGATGGAGTATCAAACAATACATGAATGTCCCAATGATCATATTATATATCATAAACAACATAAATTAGCAACACAATGCCCTGATTGTCATATTAGTAGATATCAAATTGATCAAATAAAAAAAAAAGGTGCATCGCAAGGTTCTCTGGTATATTCCCATTATTCCACATCTGCAATAGTTACTAAATTGCACTACGTTGGCACAATTTATGGATTACCATGCATGAAATAGAATTCGATATGACATTATGTGAATGCCTATAGATGGTTATGTATTTAAGGACATAGAGGAAACTTGGCCACACTTTAAAGAAGAACCTCATAATCTCAAGCTTTCATTCACAGCAGACAGTGTCAATACATTGGCAGATATGAGATCTGTTTACTCGGTGTGGCCTATTTTGTTATCAACCATAACATTCCTCCTTGGATGTCCATAAAGAGGGAGCACATAATGTTGGAAATAACTGTTCTAGGTATTTTTTCATTCAAAATTCATCTAAATTTATTCATAAATATCACATGAGAATGACAATAATAATGTAATGTTTATGTTCATTCAACCAGGTAATTACCAAGCTAAAGATATGAATGTATATATTGAGCCCCTTATCGGTGAGTTGTTAGATTTATGGAATGTGGTCACTATTTATGACGTCTCTAGGCCAATAAGACTAAGATAATTTCAATTTCATGCAATGCTTGTATGGACAATACATGATGCCCCTGGGCTAACACATTTTTGTGGTATGTTCTCTTGTTAATACCTCTTTTTTGGTATGTTATAGTTATAACACAACTTTGTTGTATGTCTAAGTTTGCGCATGATAATTTTAATTATCGAAATCAATATATTCAATCCAATTATACATGATCTTGTAGGTCTTCAGACAAAAGAAAAATTTACATGTCCAGTTTGTGGTCCAAAGATGAAATCTTGTCATTCAAAAAGTTTAGGAAAGCAGGTGTTCGATAAGTGTAGGCACTTTCTCCATATAAATCATAAGTATTGAATTACCGAAAAACCTATTTTCAATGGGAAAGAAGAGACTGCATCAAAGCCACACAGAATGACACCTCACCTATGGAAGTTGGAATAAAATAAAATAAATTGACAAGGTAATCTCATTCAATTTGATGGTTTTTGTTTGAAATTTATATTTTGATATTGTCTTTTGTTTACTGATGAGGTAATTGATGCTCATGAAGGTCATGAAGGCATCAATGACCAACTTCCAAAAGGACTAAAAAGTTATCCTAGATAGTTTAGAAGTTTGTCATAGTATGAGCACCTCCCAATTATGCATTTGTTTGATGCTATGCATATTGGAAAGAATGTAATAGAGACATTATTCAAATTATTAGACGGAAGATGTAAAAAAGAAAAAAATTGTCAAAATTGGTAGTGATATTGAAGATTCTAACCATGCATTGAAAAATGTCATTTGATCAAATAAAAATGGAGAACATGTTGATATAAGTGCCCTTCCTTGGTTATTATTGGAGCAACAAAGAAATGCTATAAAATAAGTCATAAAAAAAATAGTATTTTCCACAATATTTGTTGCGAACATAAACAATCTCATATCAAAGAAAAGTGAATTTGGGCTAGAGATGAAAACACATGATTGACATACCTTTATTAAGGTAATTCATGTTATTTTGTATCCTATATATATTTGTATACTGCATGTAGTTTTCATTGTATTATTCTCTAAAATATTAAAATGATCATTTTATAATTATCATAGTACGTTCTACCTCTATCTCTCCCACACCACTTCGCCAACAGTGTCAAAAAAGTTATATATGATCTTAGAAAATAAATGAGGTAAGAAGCATTATTTGTTAGATTTATTTTATAGATATTATATTTGTGACTTGTTTTACTTTTTTAGTAATTTATTGTATATTTTTTGTACTCTCATTTATATGTTTTGTGTGTTGAATCACATCTAGGTGGTTGTCATCGAAAGAAATCAATAAAGAAGATATAAAATATTGGAAGATAAAATTTCTTCATCTTATGTGTGAAATACAAATTTTTTTACCTTCTACTTTTTTCAATGCAAAAGAACACTACGTCTGACATCAAGTTGAGGAGATTGAATTGTGTGGACCTGTACAAATTAGGTCAATGTGGATGTTTGAGAGACACGTGAAAGTTTTGAAGGGTTTGGTTTGATAAAGAGCACATCCTGAGAGTTCTATGGTGGAGGGATATATGGTATACTAGACCATGGTGTACATTAGTGAATATCTTCCTAAGTTTGCAGCAAAGATGCATGTAGATCACATTTGGGACCCAAACTCCCTTAACAAATTTGAAGGGGAGTACTTGATGGGGAAAGGTAGATTGAGGAAAGTGAAAGGTAGTTATAAGATGTTATTTTAGTTAATTAATTCTTATAAATATTCAATTTAAGTTGTTTGTAACTAGTCTTTTTTTTATACAGTTGGTCAAGAGTGGGATGCACTACATTTGTATATTGTGAACAATCTTGATTGAATGATGATATGGATTCAACTATGTCAAAAAAATGGTCATTCATTAACATCGGAAGGTGTTGCTTCATTGGTTAAAGAAGCTCATCGTAATGGAGATTCAAATGTTATGCCAATGATAATTGATCTAGCAAATGTTTTAAGAGGTCGACAGGTACGTATAAATTTATTAATCACAACCCATATATTTAATATAAACTCACGATGCAAATGATTTTTACATGTTTGAAAAATTGCAAGTCAAGTGCCACAAAGCTATGTACTACCATGGCCATAAATTTTGCATAAAAAAGTTGGACGACACAAAGAAAACTTATGATTTTAGGATAACTGTAGTCTTTGAGGTCACTAATATTTCATCTAGAAATGACATGCATCATCAAGAATCTCAAAAGAGATACAATGAGATTTTGGATGATATACTTGAGAGCGACTTTGAATCTTTTATATTAGTTCTATTCATCATCAAATGGTATAGGCTACAACTGAATCAAAATGATCCTGATAGAATTGTTATTCAACATGATAATGGATTTACAATTATTAATACAAGGTCATTTGAGCTAGTTGGAGATGAGCCATATGTTCTTCCAAGCCTATGTGAGCAAGTGTTTTACATAGAGGTTCAACAAAAACTGGATTGGTCATTTATTTTTAGAGATGATCCAAGAGGAAGGCCAATAAAGTATAATGTGATGGAAGAAGAAGAAACTGAAGATGATGATGATGATGATGATGATGATGAAGAAGAAGAAGATGAACAAGATGATGATGGTGGTGGTGGTGGTGGTGGTGGTGGTGGTGGTGGTGATGATAATGATGATGATGATGGTGATGATGATGATGATGATGATGATGATGATGATGACGACGATGACTATGACGATGATGACGATGACAACGATGATGATGAGGATGATGATGATGATGATGATGATGATGATGATGATCTAGTCATACAAATTTATTTGAATTATATTTTTTCATAATTAATTTATTATGTATTATACTCTAAAGCCATGATACAATTAAATTAATGTGTTCATTTCCAAAGTTTACAACATATGTGATTTATGATACTTGTGTTTCAGTTATTACTCATATATTTAAAGTATTTATTGTTTAACAAATTACCAATGTATTGCTTATGATGCTCAATTTTTGGTGTTGATTACATGCATATATTTTGTGTTATTGTAACCCTTTCTGGAAATAGGCAATTGCCTTCAGACATCCTCACCCCTTTTGTTGTCAATCCTGCATAGAAAACATAAATTAAAGGTAAGGAATTAAAAAATATACAATGATTATGATGAATGCATATTGTTTATGTTGTCTTCAATGTAATTTGTAGCATAGGTATCACATAATTGTTGGCTAACTTAAGATAAATGATTCACATATGTAGGAAATTTAACCCCTTTTGCAAGGATCCTGCATAGTGACATGGATCGACAGGTATAAGTCAATACACCCTATAGATTACATCAACATTGTCCTCATTTAGAAAAATATCTCACTCATTACCAACTATATATGTCATTTGATGGACTGCCGGAACCACCTAATATGTATTGTTCAGGTCTATCTTCCTCGAGTCAAGGAAATGCAGGAATAGAAGACAAAAGTGAGATATGTAGTAGGCCTAAAATTGGGAAATCAACGAGAAGTCAAAAGATTAGAAGAAAATTCAATAAATGCATGCAATTTTTCCTTTCTAAAGGGGGGTGATGTTCTTATGATGATGAGACCATAGATGACATTGAGGTTCCCTTGAGGTACACACATCTTCTGAAAGAATGGGTACCAAAGGAACTACCTCTAATTAACACTAATTTTTGTGTTAATGAGAGGATATATCATATCACTCCATCATCATTACATGGTTAGGGCCTATTTTCAATGGATGGCATAAAGGTATGTTACAAAAAAGTTGTTGAATTGATGAAATTTGTGAGACCTTGTTACAATTATAATCATTGGATGTGGACTGTTCAATATAAAAAAAGCATGCGTAGGTATGCATTGTCAGTGAATTATATACAATGGAAAGAAAAGGATCAAATTAAAGGATTTTCTATGTACATTGATGGAAGGCCAAAAAAAATAGCTAATATTGTGGTTTTTATAAATAATACGCAACCTAGGTCAACTAATAAGAGTCCTAATTGCATATTTGAGGCGCATGACCGAAATCATGTTTTTGTATGTGCAATAAAATCAATAAGTGCGAGGCAAGAATTCCTAATAGATTACCAGTTGAATTGCATAGATACAAAAAAAGACACTATCATGGGGGTGGTAAGTAGTATATACCATTTAAACTAACCTCCAATTTATGACTCCAATACCAATTTATTAATAAGTTTTTTTGTTAACTCTATTGCTTTCATTTTGCTAAATTTTTTATATTTAATCTTTGTCACAGGATGACATGGATCCACCACGTGATGATGAAGGTGGGGATTTTTCTCCCACCCATTCTTTAGAAAAGGTAAACCTTATTGTAATTTTGCAAATTAATAATATAAAAGAGAATTTTTATTATCTTCTTTTCTTTAGGGTTTTGGAGTTATTCTCATAGTTTTACTGATATTCCTATCACAAATTGATGTTCAGGGAAAGGGAAAAGTGCATGAAGCAACACCTACAATAGTGCCAGATATGGATGATGTCATCCTTGATATATTTAACCCCATGTACCTGGTCAAGAAGCAATTACAAAAAGGTTGTTCAGAAATTCTTGGCATTTTGCTCGATCCAGATCCAAGTGAGGAATTGATGGGGAGGAAAGATTTATTTGTGTGGAAAGCACGTAATTTGGAAGTAAGTAGTAATGAATTTTTAGCTATAACAAAAGTATAATAAAGTTTTATATTTTATACTCTTTTATGTCATGTACTAAAATATTTATGTGTTCTTACAGAATTTTTTGACTGCTCAAGAAAATCCTCACAGACATCGCGGTGAGGCCGGTACTAGTACAACTTTTGCAGGTAAAATAATTCTTAAGTTAATAGATTATAAACATCATTGGTCTTACTGATTAGAAATCTACATTTTTATTAGATTTACTAGTTGTTTTATTCAAACTCACATATATATCTTTACTCCTCACTTTAAACTGTACATTTAGGTGATCATGAGGTACTCCAAATGACTCCTCATATGACAACATCATTTCTGACTACAATATCGGCAACAAGGAGCATGCAAACATCCATGTTTGCACAGTCTATGCCTGGTAGGTCCTTGTTTTTCTATATTTTATTATGTGTTAGTTATGATTTGATTTGTACTTTAATCTTGGTTGCATTTCATAGTGGAATAATTTTGTGGAGAACAAGTTACACCTCCTCAGATTATAGAGACCAGTATTGCTGATAATTCAATGACGTTTCCTGGATCTACCCATGTTGCTAGTAAAATAAAATTGCACACATCATTGTTCTTGACTGATGAAGATATGATTCCCTTAAAATTACCTAAGCTTTTAGGTACTTTAAAATTATTATTATTTATATTCTAATTTTAGTTTACTTGTTCATAACTCATTTTGGATTGATGATCCCATGATGTGTTTGTAGGGAATGATGGTTTTTTATGAAAACCTTTATGAGATGACATTGTCACTATTCAGGCCCATCATACGTACAAGGTGGAACATCATATGTTAACTAACCCTATCCCACTGCTTTGATTTCATATAATTGCTAGAATATTTTGCCTTTCATCTATTTATTGTACTATATTCAAGGTATGCAACTCCAGTTAAATTTTTTAGCTTACAACTTTGTTTTTTCTTAAAAGGTGGAATTTACATGATAAAAAATTAAAAGATGAGCTCATAAAATCTTTAGAGAATCTATTTGGAAGTAACATTTTCGACCACAAAAATGTTCTTCAGAGAGCTTGCAAACATCTAAAGATTGTGAGGGACACATACAAAAGGAATCTAGTGAGAAACCTAAAGTACAAGCATCCTCTTGTGATTCCAGATAAGGTGTGGAAGGAATTCATTTTAGATGCAAAGGAGAAAGCGCAAAGCCAAAGAGGAATTGCACCAGTAAACACAAATAGAAGGTATGCAATAGTATTAAGTATAACATAATTATGCACTAATTAGTGATGTTTATATTTATATAATCTAACATATTTCAAACTTTTCATAGACTGCAGGACACATCAAAGGCTACAAAGCCTAGAATATAAAATATTGGCCAACACAAACTTGTCTTTGGTGCTTATCTGAAACTTCAAGCAAGAATTGTAAGTAGAAATAAATGAAATTTTGAATTGTTTTTTTTATAAATTGCAAACAATTTTGTTTAATTAAACAATACTTGCAGAATTGATGATATTAAACCAAAAATTTAGGGCTTAGCTTTTAATGTAGCACCCATGCAAGAAGATAGAAAGATTGGCTTAAAGGAAGGATATAAAGCCATTGCTGAACACCTACGCCAAGGCCAATAGTCTCTTGCATGGTTTCACACATAGGTAAGTAGGCCAACTGAAAATTATTTCAAATCAAATCCTTGAGAAATAATCTATTTAATTTTTATTTAACCCCTTTAGCACATGACATTGCAATGTAGCCTTCTGATCTGATAAAGGGCGCCCCCCTTAATACCACAAACACATAATAGAAACAAAGAAGCAACAACAATTTGCAAGAATAGAAAATGGACTTCTTATTACCTCCACAAATGCGGAATTACAAACTTTCAGAATTACAATATGCAAAGCCACATGGGCATTCCCCTTACAATATTTTGTAGGACAAAGCCTCGAATTATTACCTAGATCTACCCAGAACTGTCCCAAACTGCCTAAGACAACACTACGGGCCTTCTTTATATAGGCAATTTCCACCGCCTGAGAAGGTTCCAGAAATTTAGCCCTTAGCGCCGAACAAACTTAGAATTATTTTATTTTTCAATTTAGTACATCAAAGTCGGCTCAAAATAACTTTTGAAACCCGAACAAAAATTTTGAAGGAAAATTATTTTCTTCTATCTCAGGTGGCGCAACTTCCAAAGACCATAAGTCATCACCAGTTGACCCGATTGACTATTATAACCCCATTTTGGAAATGCCATGAAGCACTCTACAACACTTGACTTATGCAAGCTTCATGCAACCCAAGTTTCAACCTCATCTGGGGCCTCTAAAGCCTTCAAAACTGGGCTCAAAGTTTCTGTACCCTATTTTTTCAATACCAAAAATTTTCAATATCTTCAAAACTAGACCTAATCTAGCCATGAAACTTTACTGGCAGGATGATATGACTGAGATGAACCTCCACATGCAAAATCAGAACATTTTGAGATCGTATGACCAACTTACTAAAAATAAAAAGTTTCCATAAATAGCAGCTCTGCACAAGGTAGCCCTTATTGAAAAGAAAACAAAAATATTTTTGGGTGATGCAAGATTGCCCTTACACCTAGGATGCTCCTACATCAGACACCCGGGCTAATTTGAGAAGTGACCCTCTCATGACTTAGGTGTGCAGAGGAAAACCAAGATGGTTAACCTCCTCCCTTGTTAGCCATGATGAATCTTCAACAGTTTGTCCTTTCCACTTGACTAGATATTCTTCATATGTCTTGTTCCTTGTGCTTCTACCAACACGACTGTCCAGTATGTCTTCAATCTCCTTGGTATCTAAACTACTTGCTAGAATACTCCACTGTGCCACTGTGATCTCATTTTCAACACCTCCTTCATGATACTCTGTCAAATCTGAAATGTTAAACACTGGTGAAATATAAAGCTCACTGGGAAATTCTACCTCATATGCATTTCCTGAATCATGCTTCTTCAGTATTTTACATGGTCCAAACTTCTTCATTTTCAACTTGTTATATGTACCAACTGGAAATCGCTCCTTTCGCAAGTGAACCATGACTTCATCCCCAACCTAAAATTCCTAATGTCTCCTTTTCTCATCTATGTTAACCTTATACTGTGCATTCATTTTGGTAATGTGCTTCCTCACTTCCTCATGGATGTTCTTCAAGTGTTCTGCAAAATCCTCAGCTTCAACACTACTTATTTCTCCTTTATCTATCTTTCACAATTTAGATGCATTTCTTGGACTACTTCCATATACAATCTTGAATGGTGATTTACTAGTGCTCCTATTGACAAAATTATTGTATGCAAATTCTGCCTGTGGTAAAATCAAATCACATCTTGTTGGCTTATCTCCAACCAAACATCTCAGCAAATTCCCTAAACTCCTATTCACCACCTCTGTCTGTCCATCAGTCTATGGATGATGGGATGAACTAAACTTTAAATATGTCTTCAACTTCTTCCACAATGTATGCCAGAAATATCCAACAAACTTAGTGTCTTGATCTGAAACTATGGTCTTTGGCAAACCATGTAGCCTCACCACTTCTCTGAAAAATAATTCTGCTACATGA
>MU224311.1:1377037-1408613 GCA_018584345.1 Thuja plicata | reverse complement strand
GCCTTTCTTCTTCTGGATTCAAAACTTCAACTTCTTCTTGATCATCATTTCCTTCTTCGGCTTCATCCTCACTTTCATTTCTAACATTAAGATTTATTCCTCTGCGAATCTCTTCTTGCAATGCTCGCACTTGTCTCTAGAGCTCTCTAACCTCAAGTGTCACAAAACTAGCTCTTCCACCACATTCCCTTCGTGGAGGCATTCTCGCGATGCGCGCTGAAACCCTAACCACGGTCCTGGTGCAAACTGCCTCACAGTCGGCGATCTGCTTACATAAAAACCTTGACCCAGGGTCCTGGTGCAAACTGCCTCACAGTCGTCGATTTGTTTACACAAAAACCCTGACCCACGTTCCTGGTGCAAACTGCCTCACAGTCGACGATCTGTTTACACACTCAAGAAATCCTTCTCTAATACCACTTGATAAAGGGTGCCCCCCTTAATACCACAAATACATAATAGAAACAGAGAAGCAACAACAATTTTCAAGAAAAGAAAATGGACTTCTTATTGCCTCCAAAAATGCGGAATTACAAACTTTTAGAATTACAATATGCAAAGCCACATGGGCATTCCCCTTATAATATTCTGTAGGACAAAGCCTTGAATTATTACCCAGATCTACCTAAAACTGTGCTGAACTGCCTAAGACAACACTACGGGCCTTCTTTATATAGGCAATTTCCACCGCCTGAGAAGGTTCCAGAAATTTAGCCCTTAGGGCTGACCAAACTTAGAATTATTTTATTTTTCAATTTAGTACATCAAATTCGGCTCAAAATAACTTTTGAAACCTGAACAAAAATTTTGAAGGAAAATTATTTTCTGCTATTTCAGGTGGCCCAACTTCCGGAGACCATAAGTCATCACCAGTTGACCCGATTGACTATTATAACCCCATTTTGGAAATGCCACGAAGCACTCTACAAAAATCAAATAATATTGCTTCATTCAGCCCAAGCTTCAAGCTCATCCGGGGCTTCTAAAGCCTTTAAAAGTGAGCTCAAAGTTTCTATACCCTGTTTTCAATACCGAAAATTTTCAATATCTTCAAAACTAGACCTAATCTAGCCATGAAACTTTACTGGCAGGCTGATATGACTGAGATGAACCTCCACATGCAAAATCAGACCATTCTGAGATCGTATGACCAACTTAGTAAAAATAGAAAGTTTCCATAAATAGCAGCTCTACACAAGGTAGCCCTTATTGAAAAGAAAACAGAAATATTTTTGGGTGATGCAAGATTACCCTTATACCCAGGATGCTCCTGCATCATAATCCTAGCACAAAAATCCCACATGACGAATACCCTAATGTGCATCACAGTGATGGAGGTATTCATTTGCTATTGAACATCAATTGTGTAATTTTTAATACAAGTTAACATTTTAAATTGAAATTGGTGTAACCTTTTTTGTGTACATTTTAGAGCATGTAGAACGTCATGGTGAACAAGTAGGGGATGATCTGAGTGTTCACCATATTCAAGATGATGTGCAATTGTCAAGTAAAGAAAACCTTTGTTATGTTATTTTAATTTGTATTTGATCGGTTGTTATCTTCTTTTAATTAATGGAATACTTGTAACACTAATATAAAATGTTGTGCATCTAACCCATTTAGTTGTTATTGTAGCAGACCCCGCTTTGGCTCACTAGTGTCCTCTTACATCACACAAGAGGAAGCATATGTTGGGTTCACAAGAAGAATAATAGGGGAATGATGAAGATCTTGATGCTCCGCTAAGTACTTTCATGCAAAAACCAATAAATAAGAAACCAAAAAGAAAAGATTGCAATAAAGTTTTTTTGATAATATATTAACATGATTATAATGATTTAATGTAATATTTTATAAATGGATGAATGAATAAATGAATGTTATATGTTAATGGGTAATTTAGAGTGATGTTAGGGGGGTTGGGGCCAAATGAGCTTCCACCTTCATGTGGTTGGCCTTGTTAAGTAGAGAATATTAAACTATTCTCGAAACCAAGTGAAGCTCGAGCTAAACTAATGCAGAGGCCTAGTCTACTATCCCCTTAAGGAACCCAACTCAACTCAAGGATTCTACAGGTGTCTTGGAACTCACTCAAGGAACCCAACTCAACTCAAATATTCTACAAGTGTTTTGGAACTCACTCAAGGAAACCAACTCAACTCAATGATTCTACAAGTGTTCTTGTTCAAAACATGATTTCCTTGCCTATGGTAAACCAAATGCAACAATATAAAAAAAAAATAATCTTAATTCAATGTAGTAACATTCTCAATCAAAGATATCTTAAAATAGTAGAATTTAGAGACTACCTTTGCTACCTTTGCTTCATAGTCATCAATCATAAGATCAACTACCATTATTATTCTATTCAAATTGTTGTGTACCCATGATGAATTTGCCATTGTAATTCTGATTTACTTGATTCAACGTGTTCTAATATTTGTTTCCAATTCAATCCATACCAATGAGTTTGGCATCTTTTCATCAATACAGATTATCCTCCTAAATTCATTTAGCTTCTTCAATTAGATCTTCAGACAAAAACTTCTTAGAAGTAATGAGCTTCTCTACCTCCAAAACAAATCCATCTTTGCACTTTATGCAAAACATAGTTCTGTTGTCATCAACAACCTTTAGATTTGTATATCACTGTTAAACACTTATTAATATGTTAATGGGTACTCCTGAAGTGTAATCTTCATGTTACATTATAACCTCAGCTAGCTTGTAATTCCATCTAGCATTTCAAATTTGTTCATCAACTTTGTAAAGGCCTTCCTATTAATGAGCTCTATTATGCTTTCCTGTATCTAGCTATGATTATTTGATAAGTGTTCAATTCATTTTGTTTTAGTGATAAGTAATCAGCTTAATGTATTATATGTATTTATATGTACTCTTTGTTTTAAATGTTATAATTGAACTTCTTCATATCCCTTGTTATCTGAATCTCTAGGTTATGGTTTGTATATATCTTTATCAATTCATAACCTACTTAAGATAGATTATATCATTCTAACAATCAGTTTATGTATGTATACATGTACACTTGTTTCCTTACCTATTGATTGCATGACTCATCTTCAAAGTACAATGTATGAAATATCCTACTCAATAAGCCACCTCTCTAACCCTAGTTATTAAAATTATGTTGTATGGTACAATTTAAGGCAAATTCTAGAAGGGGACATTACAAAAGGGCTACTATATGAGTTTTTGTATTAATGACATGGAATGTATTAAATATATTTCTTTGGGTCTATGTAGGATGCTTTCTAGCAGACCTTTATATGATTACTAAGAACTTTTAGGATGCAAATGCAAGATGAAACTATCAAAAATAGCATCACACTTGAAATAATTCCATTCTAAACTTTTAATTTATTCTGTTACCAATATGATTAATAATACCCTCTCTTAACATATAAAAAAAAAACATGTAGTAATAATCCATTCTTAGGAAAATCCCAATGACATTCGTAATCAACATGCAGCTTATGTTTGGAGTTGTAGCCTAGGAAGGACTTGTTGTCTCTTAGTTCTCTTGAGCCTTGTTGGAGTATCCATGCTTGTAGAAGTAAGTAATATGACTACATTGAATGTTATTAATTATAGCCAAACCATAGTCAATTTGTACTAGTTTGTGAAAGGAATTCATTAAATGAACCATCCTTCAGTTTGTTTGGGTCTATGTCAATTTGTCGTCGATATAGAGGAAAGGGTGGTGGACTTATTAACAGCAAAGAATGGCTATATTCTTGAATGGTGACTATGGTTTCCAAACCCTTGAATACTTCAAGTAAACTAAGTCTTCTCTAGACCCTTCACAAAGTTTTTAAATGATAGATTTAGTGTACTTAGGCAAGGTTTGTATGTATTCAAGTCTAATAAGACATATATAATTGTATGGCAAAAATTTACTAGTGTACGCCTTGCCTAGTGTAAAATTTAAAATGATAATAATATATTTTGGATATTAATAGTAGCAAAACTAGGGTATTGGTTCTTTTACACTAACAGTCCAAAGACAATTTAAATAAACTATCAACCAATCATTAACAACACACTAACAACACTAATGATAGTTCAATATGAAAATAAAATAAATGTACTAATATGTTATTCTTATTTTTAATTTATTTTTAACATATTTTTCAGAAATGGAAAAAAATTTAATATTTATACTCTAGATGTAACAATGTAATGGATTATTAATATGTTGTGATATTTAATTCCAGCCCTACAAGGCTAGCTTCTAGGTGCTTATAAGAATAATCTAGTTGAAGGTAGTTGTCTTTATTTTGGTGTTTTATTATATCTATTGCATTACCTAGAGTAATTGTAATTTGTTTTGTAGGACTTTTTGGTAGTAAGGCACATATGAAGGAGTCTTCATCGGTTTTATACTTCTCCAAGGATATCTAACTAGATAAATACTCATGTTACAAAAGCTCTAGTGTTATTGGATAACAGTCAACAAGAAAAAAAATTTATGGGTATGGAAAATAAACAAAGATAATGAATATGAATTGATTACCTGAGCCAAGAGAAATTGGGCACCTAAAAATTTATTATCCCAACTGAATTTAGATACCGTCTCACTCCACCCTTGGTTATCCTCAACAAATTTTAAGTAATTTTGATCATTTGTTTCTTTGTAAAGCCATGCTGTTGCCCACAGTAGTTCATCCTGCTTGCCATATAAAATACCAAGTTATATTCAAATTCAACATAGTTTTCTTTTTCAAAATTTGAACTTTAGATGTTTATATCTACATACTAATCCATACATTGTAGCCTGAGTAGGAGCAATAGAAAGGGCAAGAAGCATAATAGAATTCCATGTATTCATTGGCAAAGTTGAAGAGATACAATGGTATAACACAAGCTCTTATATGAGACCAATATTTGAAAATAAGTTGTAAATAGAGTATGTTGAAACAAATCTTGTTTGAAATTTGCACTCACATATTGAGAATAACTAAGTATTTCTGTTGCATAGGAAGAGTTGTAGTTTTTCCAAACAATGGCTACCAATGATAGAGCTGCAGAAGCATCTGTAGCCACTTCTAATCCAAGAGAAGATGAGATGATCTTGTACAATGTACATGTTGTGTCCATGTCCTCTTCTCTCTCCCAAAATCCATGATCTTTATTTCCAGCACCCACCTGCTTGCAAATATATAAAAAGATGAAATTAATCAAGTGTTGTTAGTGAAAATTGAGTTAAAGATCTGTGTTTATTGTAGCCCAAGAAAAGAAAACAGTGTTGATGAGGGCTATGGGATAGCTTTAAGCAGGTGTTGAGCACAACATATGTAAGCTCTTGAAAATCTTAGTAATATTTGATTATAGTGATATTTGATATTTAATTATAGTGATATTTGATATTTGATTGTATGCAATTATATTCTATCTTAAATGAATTGTTTACATGATTTATTTGAAATTATATAAATAGATGGATTCTATTAGAAAAATTACTGTAATCTCAGATAAATGAGTGAAATGAATCAAAGTCCAGAATATAATGTTTAATCTTTCCCTATAATTACAATTGATATGAACATGTCGGTAATGTTATAGGACTTGTGCAAGTCATTAGAACTAACCTAGCCACTAAAGGTGAACATTTACTAATGTTATAAAAATAGAATAATTAGTATCATTTGTTTAATAGTTGAATCATTTGATATTTAAATAGAACTTAAGCTTAAGATTTAAATAAATAAGTTAAATTCAATTTAGTTACACATTTACCATTATTATTATTTGTGATATTTACTAGTTACACATATAATTATTAGTGATATTTTTTCATGTGCAATTATATTTCTATTTAAACATATTATAAGATTTGACTTGTTCAGATGTTCATCTAAAATCATACTAATAAGTGAGTCCAAACTAAAAATATGATGTACAAATTAAAAATATGTTGTCCAACCAAACCAAACCTAAGACCATAGAATGGTAGGGCTTGTATGAGCTGTCATTATGAAATCTTTTCCCCAGCAAATTGCTTCAAGCATGTTGTTTAGTTGTTGTGCCTGAGATAACTGAGGGCTATAGTGAACTATTGCCCAAGAAAGCATGGTAACTGTGAAGAAAATGGACCATAAAAATTTCACATTATCTCATGCATCAGAGTAACCACCACTCAAATTGACCTACACCATGATTTCACAACAGCGTAAGTTATCATTAATATGTGATTACCTCAAAATTTTGCTAGCAACCACACAATGTTTAACAATGTAGAAATCAATAAAAGCATGAAAAACCATTACCTAATACACTTATCACCTCAAACAAAATAAGCTATGGTTGATAACAAAAAAAATTTAACCAAAATTCATTTAAATAAATAATTTAGCATGCATTGTTTCTAAATTTGATTGTGTCAGTTTTTATTTTGAGGTTCAGATCAAATTATATGATCTATTGTCAAGAATCATAAATAAAGAGAAGGGAAAGATCATTTATGATTCAGGGAAATGAATGGTAGAGTTTGATTTAAAATATCCAAGAAAGGTCATTTATCTTCTCTTACTTTCTGATTCCTAATGAAGGATCATAAAATTTGACTCTAAACATTTAGAAAAAAAACTCACATAGTTATTAAAAAACAATTCATACCAATATCATAAAATGTAGAAATTATATAAACTATTAAAATAGTTGGCTTCTAGGATTAAGAATACCAGGTTTCATTTAAGAATATTCCTTCTTGATAGACATTGTGGTGGCACATATTTCTCTACTTAAGGAAGTTGATGAATGCATTAATGTAAGTGAGCATACAATTTAACTGGAATGGCTGATAAGGATGACATAGATGTGTCAGAGCTTACCTACCTAGCAATCCCAAACTGGTATGTTCACTTCCTATTCTATATAAATTCTCCACACCTATTAGTATTTACTATTTATATTATTTCTAGTTTTAATTATTGATTAATATTTTTTTGAATCAATTAGAATATAGTATTTTTCATTTTGTTAGTTTTAAATATGATTTACTTAGTATACTGATGTAGATGTTGAATATGGTTTGATTTTCAAGGTGGATTATATGAAGAGAAAAGAAAAATAGAGTAATATATTAGATTTATAATTTTGGTTAGTAGTTATTATGAGAGGTATTGTAAATAGATATTAGGATTCTAATTTTTGTTAGTAGCATTATAATAGCAAAATCGCTATAATACTTTCCTAATATATTAAATTTCTGATTCTAGTTAATAGGCACTATAATAATGTCCTAATATAATAGATTTCTAATTATAGTTAGTAGTCACTATAATAATTTTCTAATATATTAGATTTCTGATTTTAGTTAGTAGTCATTATAATAATGTCCTAATATAATATATTTCTGATTCTAGTTAGTAGTCACTATAATAATGTTCTAATATATTAGATTTCTGATTTTAGTTAGGAATCACAATAATAGTGTCTTAAAATATTAGGTTTTTCATTTTGATTCGGAGTCATTCTAATGAGGTCAATATATCAAATTTTTTATTGCAGATAGATTGAAGCAATGCCCTCACTTAGATACTAGGTGCCCTATTTTAGTGCTTTTGGTTTTTACTTTATGCTGCTAAGACTAATTATCATTTGTAGTTACATACTGCTAATATTATGTTTGAAATCCCTTCATATTGTTAAAATTTCTAGAAAGTATTAATTGGGGAAAAAAAAAAAATTCAAAAAAATAGAGTCACTTTTTCGACCATCATTACGGTGATAGTCGACAAGAGCTCTATACAAATGATGAATTGGTCAACAAACTTTTGTCGATGTTGCAACAACCTTTTGTCAATCGGTTCATCATTTATATAGGATTCTCATCACAGAGTCATCGTAGAATCCCATATAAATGACAAATTGATCAAAGAAATTTTGTTTATGTTTTGTCAATGTTTCATTGATCTTCTCATCGTTTATATAGGATTCTCATTGCAGAGTCATCACAAAAGTGATAGACTGTGAAAAGGGATCACGGTGAAGGCACACACAACATATCTATTACAGTCCCCTTATTTTGACCTCTAGTTCATCGGTCTTATGATGACTATACCAAACATGGCAAGTTTTGACGAAAAAACTCTGAGGATAATAGTGGTCGTTTGGTCAACCAACGTGCATCAAAAAATTGACAAACTCGTGTCAAAAATATGGAAAAAATATTACTATTTTAACAGTTCAGATAGAAAAAATTATTGATAGGGGCATACAAGCTCTTTTCTAAAAATCTTTAGTTAAGCTTTAGGAGCATTAATGTGAAGATAAAACCTAACAATGTGGGTACAAGTTATTGATATTGGCAATGTCCTTAATAAGATCAACTATGATGTGTGGCTCACAATGTTAATAAAGAGGTGAAAGAATATCCATTTCTCTAAAATCAGATACCATTATTAAGAACTTACAGGGGCACTACTCCTATAAGGAGTAGGAGGAGAAAAATAAAACCCCATTAGTTAGGAAAATCTAGAAAATTAAATTCTGAATGCCAAAAGAATAAAATTTGCATGTAACACGGTGAAATAGAAACATTAAGACAAACAAATGATCTATGAGGCATCATAGGATTCAAAAACCACATTGATTCATCTAGAGAAGAGAAGAGAAGAGAAGAAAGACAATCCTTCCCACTTCCTCTGAGTTCAGAGGTCTCAGATAGTGGTGGAAAACTTGTCACACATTCAAAACTTCCCACTTCCTCCAATTTCAGAGTTCTCAGCTAGTGGTGGAAAACTTTTCACACATTCAAATATATATGCTTCATTTGTAATACAATTAGATGCCTCCCACAAGAAATACAAGGGAGTATGAGGTAGTCTTGTAGACTATCAAATGACCTTTACTTTTCTAATATGTACAAAACATCGAGTATATTTCGCAAACCCTCGAGGGCATGATCCCATAAAATGATGACATACCCTGTGAAGAAATAGGCCACATTAAATGAAAAAAAATTAATAGGAAGTACTTGGTAATGTATGAATAATGAACTCTAATTTCCAATATTTTTTTCAAAATGGCCCAGTGTACTTTACTTGTAACTTTCATGCATGCCCTTATTCACCATAGATGGTATTTCTTTGGCATGCATTTAGGTCTATACAGAAATCATAATATACACCAATTAAGAAGAAAAGAGAATCCTTATAGCTCCAACCACATGTACTCTAATGTGTTCATTAAGCTCTTATTAATTGAAGAGGTTCAACATAATGTGCTCATGGTGTTAGGATAATATGCATGAGACTACAAGATAGTCTACTTGTATATAAATATCAGTAGAAGTTATAATAGTAGTAACTATAGAAGTCATTTTTCTACAAGGATGCTGAAGATATTAAAAGAACATTCACTGACGAGAAAAACATTATATAAATTTTTAATTTCAAATTATCATTAGATTTAGTGATCCAATAGGAAGTGGAAAATTTTAGAGAATTACCCTCCCTCCCTACCTACCTAGAACTACAAAGAAGTCTACTAATATAGAAAAATTAATGAAAATCAAAGTAGCACTCATTAATGATGTTATACATCTAAATGGATGTAAATAATGATAATGGCACCTTCACTAACCATTGAAACCTTAATTTTATAAAAAGGATTCAACTCCCCTCTTACCAAAACTTTAAGCTATACTTGTAGAGTGCATCCATATAACCACAAAGCATCTCTACAAATGGAAACCTAAGAAATGTTTCAGCCTCTTTTGGGAAATTTAAGTACATAACTAGAAAGGAATAAAAAAAAATTTCTAATTCCTAGAAAGGAATTATTTTTTTATTGAAAGAAGAAAAATAATAGATACATAACATCAAAGAGAATGCAATCTGCAACCAAAAAATAACTATAACTAACAGAGATGAACATAAAAAAAAACTAAATGAGATGATTAGGAGACGCTTAATTATTTATAATAGAAAAATACTAAGGATAAAAATACATTATGAAATGATTTCATGTTGCACCCAAGAGGATTTGTTTACTGTAACAAAACTATGATTTATTTGCAACCGATAGCATCTGGGAGGATTTTCTTCTTGTCTAGCTGGGTAATACTTCCTCAAATCCAAATGGATAGAGTCAGAATTGGATATGCAAGTTAACTAGGGTTTTGAATATAATTATCCATTATGAAAGCCCACATGTTTTACCAGTTGAACTGATCTTATTTGTCAACAAAACAACAAATCCAATGACTAAAATTACACGCAACAACAACAAATTTATCCTATGTACAACATTAAATATGTTTGGAAACAATGATCAATTTATCCTATGTACAACATTAAATATGTTTTGAAAAAATGACAGCCAATAATAAATTAATCAGTACATATGTACCATATCAACATTGTAAAAACTGATTGGAATATTGTGATACAACAGTAGTGTCACCTTGTGAAACATGCAAAAGTGTAAGTTATAACAGATGAAAATGTTTCAAGGACATCTGAAAATTCTAAATACAAAAAATAAATTATGGTTAATTTCATACTTAGTTGGCACTAAATTTGTGAATTCTTTGGGCATTGTGGATCATTACAATCCACCAAATGTGAATGCAATCCTTTCCACTCTCTCCTTCTCATTCAACAACAAGAACCCTTTGGATATTTCATGTTCAAGCAAGAAGGTGTCGTATACCTTCACAAAAACACCTCGACTCAATTCAGGGATGGATTTGAGAGTGTTATATGCTCTAAGAAAAACATTATCCTCATCAGATTTATCCACTTTGTGGAGATGAACATTGTCGAGGTCATCTTTTATTTTCTTGATTGTTTCACAGATGACATCCAAGGAATTGGCCATACTTGCCTTTTTCCTCTTTCCCAACCTTGATGATGATGATGTAGGAGTTCCTCTATTTGCAGTTGACTGATTTGAATGATTAAGGTATTCATCCAAATCAACAACACTGTCAATAGGTATACCAAAACTAATGTCCTCTTCATCATACACATCAAATGCCTCTTCTATAGGGTTCCCTTCCTCACTCTCATGGGCATTTGTAGCTGCATTATCTTCAACAATGTCATTACCCACAATTACACTCAATTCATTGAAGTATTGGAAGGGTTGCCTTTTAGACACTTTGGCATTTTTGAATTCTCTCCTCTGCATGTTGGCATAAATAAATGGATTAGGTTTTGTGTTTCATTACTAACTTTATAAGAAGGAAATATTATTTCAATAAAAAAATTAGAAAGACCACCCTACCTTCAAAATCTCTTCCCACACACTATCCTAAACATCCATGCATTGAGTTGCCTCATTCTAAGGAAAACCACTTGTATTTCTCAACTCTTTCATCACTCTATATGCAACCTTCCATTTTTCAGCTTGTTTTTGAAATTGTCCTTTGTTAGAGTGAGGTGCATATCCACGTTGAACCATCTCCCAATGGTGATCCATGCTTATTTTTTGAATCCCCTGTCTCCTTTACTTCCAAGTCAGACTTTCTCAATGAGCAAGTCTAGAAACTTGTGTTCCATCTCTTTGGTCCACCTTACCTTCTTTGAGGAAGAAGATATGTGGCTCATGTTATCAATTTCTTCCATGCTCATCATTGGTTCTGTGTATTCCATGGTTTAGATCAGCTGTTGACAATGTACAAAGGCTTGTTAATGGTGTAAACATATTGTTGTTAATGGTTTAAACATATATATGGAACATATTTATGGACATATCATTATATTATTATATATGCATACATTAGTATAATATAGTAAATAAAAAAAACCAACATGTCCAATACTTCCAGATACAAAAAAAAAAAAAAGAAAAAAAAAAAGAAAAAGGAAAACATCATGTATATCAAAGTATATGCATGCATTAATTTACTCAAATAAAACATATTGACCCATAAAAATACAACTATCGTAATGAATATCATCTTTGGTTCTAATTTATGGTGGAATGTTGGCCTCTATCATAATGAATTTGTGTAGTATACAACATGCTAATATAATATGGGCTTGTGTCATGATAGAATAAGATATGGCATGCCTTAGGATTGGAAAACGCTACTTGAGAATACCAAATGTATGCTCTATTACATTTCTAAGAGAGAAGTGTCAGTGGTTGAAAAAATCTTGTCGAGATTTTGTTGGATTTTATCTTGAAAACTCCTTCAGGTGGTATCATGTACAATGATAAGGAACGAGAAATACAGGTGCATTGGGATATCCAACATGCACTAGAAAATATTTTCCTACATAAATAAAGTTGATTGTTAAATATTGAAACATGGATTGTAGCCTTGACTATATTAAACTATGATTTGGCTTACCAGGGGGAACAAAAAAAGGATCTTCTCTTGACAAGGATAAAGCTAGAAAATGAATATCCCCAACAGACCCTTCCCAACTAGCAAGGTAGTATTGAAACTTATAATTGAAGGAACACACACCCATAACATTTTGTGACAAGCTACCTTTTCTATTATGATATTTACCCTGCATGGCAACATTGACAGTCACTGGTATATGGGTTCCATCAATAGCTCCAACACAATCCTATACGATATGATACAAACATCAATTGTATGGTCAACCCATAATATGGAAAGGATAAAAAGCCATACAAGAAATTTGTAACAACACAATAATTACCTTGAAGAATAGATTTAAATGGTCCTTCCCACTAATGTCAGGAGGAGTGTTTGGACCAGGTGGTATACATTAATCCTCATGGAGTGTTAAGATAGCCCTCAACACCTTGTAGAAGTATCAACTAAATTTCTCTCCTGAGTACCCAAAGTTGTGGGAAATCTTGTGGTTCCTCAAATTGTGGCTAAGGGCGTGGAGGAACATCACAAGTTGTTATTCATCTCATTTACCCCTCTCCTCTCATTTACTCATATCATTTCCAACAATTGGTATCAGAGATTTTCATGCTTTTAGGGAAGGTTTGAAGGCCTAAGCTAAAGATCAAATATGTCTTACAGAAGGGAGATCCCTAAGCTTAACAAAGACAACTTTCCTACATGGCAAGAGTTGATGAGGCTACATCTATCTACTATTTGAGATACTAGTTTACAATTCTTGAACCACAAGTATGTGGAACCATTGCGACCTATGTCTATAGCTCTTTACTCTGCTATTTAGAATTTGATGAAGTCAAGGACTTCCCTACTTCCTATGATATGTGGAAGAAATTTCATGATATCCATGGAGGACATGACAATGTTAAGAGATAAAAAGAAGAGACTCTCAGAGGTCAGTTTGATCAGATGAAAATGAAAGAAGGAGAAGACATTACAAAATACAATGAAAGAATCAAGAAAAGTGTCAGTGCCATAAGAGTTGCTAGTGGACAGATTGAAGACAAAACAATGGTCAGTAAGGTATTGACATCTTTACTTGTTAGAAATAGTCACAAGAGATAACTAAGAGGGGGAGGAGGGGTGAATTAGTTATCTACTAGATTCAATTCTTTTTCCAATTA
Organism: Thuja plicata; assembly: GCA_018584345.1. Classification (NCBI taxonomy): domain Eukaryota; kingdom Viridiplantae; phylum Streptophyta; class Pinopsida; order Cupressales; family Cupressaceae; genus Thuja; species Thuja plicata. The sequence continues at coordinate 1,395,125 of MU224311.1, read as the reverse complement.
AGTACATAATAAATTTAAACATTAACTTAACAAGATAACACAGAATTGAAAAACACAATTTTTGTAACTGGGAAAACCAAATTGGGTAAAAACCCTGGTGGGAATTAGCACCCACAAATAACTGTACTAGTTTATAATGATCCTTGCTAGAAGATCTTGCAACCATGTTAGGAGTTGATCTTTACAATGCAATAAGTACAAAGGCCTAGTCAAAGGTCGAACCTTGTTAAGATTATTTTACAAATAACCTTGTTAGGGGTGAGTACACACTATCCAAGAGCTCACCACTCAAATGGTGAAGGATACAAACTTCTGTAAGGTAGATATACACTATATTTGATAATGAACTATTTGAGTAGACCTTCTATCTTGATCAGTTCCAGTGGATTGTAATCTTCTTCTACTTCTTCACATAGATCTTCAAGTATAGCTTTACTGTCTAACTTTCTTGTATGTTCTATCTTTTCTTTTTCACTTTATTTTCACTCTTAGCAATCACATTTGAACTTCGTTATGTATCTTACCCAAGGATAAGGTTAGGATGACTATAGGAAGCACTTCATCAACTTCTTTGTTGGCTTAACTAAGCACACAATCATAATTAGGACCATGCAACTCAAAATGAATAGACACGATGCTTCACGAAGTTGGCTCCACCAAATTAACTCAAACATCACGCTTTAGAAGAAGCACATTTAGTGCCTTTGGATAATCATCATTAAATCATAACTAAAAATGAATACAAACATGCATATCCTGAAGATAGGCGCAACTCAAGAAACAATGTAAATACGTCGGCTCTTAACAAATAATCTCCAGAAACTGTAACTGCCAAAATAGATTAACATAAATCAACTAAAACTACATAACTGAATCTGCGTGAATGCACATAGCATATAAAACATGTCTAAAACATAGAAATTAACACACAAGGCTTAGTATGTCCATATTGATAAATACACATAGGAGACTACTGTATATTATATGTTGTCATCAATGAAAAACATACAATCAACTATCTGCATAGAAGAGAATCTCCAACAATCACCCCCTTTGACATTGATGGCAACATATGATATGAAAAACACCATCAAACCAAAGTATCCTCTTTCTTTTTACAATCTTCTCAATATCCTCATGAAAATCTTCTCTTAACTGTTGCATCTCTTTTTATTGTATTTTTCATTACTGTATACTCCCCTAGAGTTTATGCCCCCCCTAACTATATACTCCCCCTTTGAAATCAATAGCAAAGGGCACCAAATACTATTAAGCACATGATGTGGACAGAAGTCTTGTTGCTACTACAGAACCAACTTGGCTCTATTCTGAGATCTTTTTCCTAGATCCCTTAGGGTGTTCACAACCCTAAGCTAAGGTAAGTCACTCTAAAATTTACCTCCTCTTCAAGACTTAGTCCCCATCAAAATGATTTTTATCTCCTCCTTACTAAACCTACACAAATAGATTCATTCAACCAATTTTTTTAGAACATTTTTCTCATTCTCTTCCCTAGCCAGACTATTACCAAGCTCACCTAGGGTAAGATCTTCGGACTCTTTGTTGTTTCTTCTCCTACAGAAAAAAAAATGAAACTATGTACAAGGGATCCTCTCGATTTCCTTCCCAACACATGATTCTTACCATGGATTTAGGAATCTCGAGGGGCCATTACTGCTTACAACCTAGAATGGGTGAAGAAATAACAAATTACAAAATAGAAAATAAAGTAACTAATCTACTTGCATGCAAAATGAATAAACAAGGTTGATATCCATGAAATACACTATCTACAACTTCTCATTACTAGAAACAAAACAAAATAGTACACCAGTCTACAAATCTCTAACTTTCCTATAGCTCTCTTTGTCTACAATCTCTAGATGTTATTAGTAACCATCCTCTCATAGGAAACAACCCTAACAGTCCATTCATTCACAAGAATCTCTTCAAGAATCATTACACTATCCATACTATCCATAAAGACAAGATTCTCTTTTCATGGGTTATTACAACCTAATATTGCTAAGCAATAGGAATGCAAGCTGAGATCTAGTGTTGGCCATGCTGCTAGGCACCAATGTAGGCCGAGCTGGAAGTGCTGCCAAGCTGGAAGTGCTTACTAAGCTGGAAGTGATTGCTAAGCTAGAAGTGTTTCCAAGCTGGAAGTGCTTGCTGAATTGGAAGTGATTGCCAAGCTAGAAGTGGTTGGCCAAGCTAGAAATGTTGGCTGAGCTAGCAGGGCTTGCCAAGCACCAGTGATACCAAGAGCTTATCCAAAGTTATCGATGCCTTGGTTGGATTTCCAAAGGCTTACAACCTACCTCACACACACAACTAAAGGAAACTAAATAGGAAACCTATCTAGACATGGATTGACCTAGTCATATCCATCTTAGGGAAAAAAAAATGACCTTCTAAGGTCCACAGACACTCTCCTGACTTGGCTAGAGTCAGTACATGCCATAAATAAAGAGCTAATGGTTTGAGCTAGGTGTGCTCCTGCACCATACTCCCCCAGACAAAAGAAAGGTTAATCCATCCTTGGATTGAGCATGTTTGGATCAATTCCCGACCTCTTGAAGTTTGTTTATCTGATCCAAGTAGCATCAACATCCTCTTTGCCATGCCATTTCACAAGGTGCTCCATATAGTCTTTGTTCCTAGTCTTCTTGTAGACCCTTGAGCCTAGTATCTTTTCAGCTGTCATAGATGGAGTAGGGGTCAATTTTAGATCCTTTACCTCTTGTATTATCTCTTTAAGGTTCTAATCACCATCTTGAATTTTTCCTTTGTATGCTATCAAATCTGCAATGTTGAAAACTGGTGACAACCTAATGTCTTCAAGAAGCTCCACCTTGTATGCATTATTTCCATACTTTGCAAGTATCTTACATGGACCTAGCCTCTTCATCTGTAGCTTGTGAGGAACATTTTTTTGTAGTCTATGTTTGTTCAAGTGTACCATCACAAAGTCTCCAATATGAAACTGAACATCCCTATTTGTTGTATTCACCTTTTTCTTTACCTTTTTAGCATTTTCAATCAAGTTCTTTCTCACACTTTCATGTACTTCCCTCATTGAATGATAAAATTCATCACCATATCCACTACCATGCATTCCTTCCTTCAATTCTCTAAGCTCCAAAATTCCTCTTGGGGGAAAGCCATAAACAATTTCAAAAGGACTATAACCAATTGATTTGTTCACTCTATCATTGTATGCATATTTAGCTTGCCCAATGAGTTGGTCCCATGCTTGACCATACTCCTTTGTGAGGCATCTCAGAAAGTTACCAAGACTTCTATTGACCACCTATGTTTGGCCATCTATCTGCAGATGGTATGCAGATCCAAAAAACAAGTTACTACTGAGCTTTTTCCATAAGGTCTTCCAAAAATGGTTCATGAATTTTCTATCTCTATCTGAAACAATAATGAGTGGGAGTCCATGTATCCTCACCACTCCACTAAAAAATAGATGAGCAATGTTACAAGCATCATGAATAATCTTGCAAGGTATAAAATGTGCCATCTTACTAAATCTTTCCACTACAACAAAAATACTATCATATCCCTGCCTTGCTCTTGGCAAACCAACTACAAAATCCATGCTTATGCATTCTCATGGTCTGGTTGGGATTGGAAGTGGCTAGTAAAGACCTGCATTGGAAGATGTTCCCTTTTATTTTTGACACACTACACAACTCTCAACATACTATCTAACATCTCGATTCATTCTAGGCCAAAAATAGAACCTAGTGACTAGCTCTTGAGTCTTACTGATTCCAAAATGACCACTAAGTGCTCCATTATGTTTTTCTTGGATCAAAATATCTCTCATAGACCCTTTAGGAACACAAATATGACCTCCTTTAAACAAAAAATCATTCTGCAAGGTATATGTGTGTAATAAAATACACCTTCATGAAATTAAGATAAAAGACAACAATTCTATGGAAGATAATACAAAACTAATCTAAAGAATTGAATCTAAATCTATATCATCTCATGATTCTCTATCCAAGCTTTGTTAAGAGAGATCTCAGGCTTAATCTCTCTCAAGGACAATCCTATAATGAGATATGTATAAAATTCAATGCTCAAATCTAGCTAGAATGCTTAAAAAATGCTTAGAAATGCTCCAAGATCATAAAAGAAAATTAGAAAATGCTCCTAAACATGATACTAAATGATGATTCAAATGCTAAAAAATCTCTCAAATCTCTCAAATGCTCCTCAATATTTCTCTCAATATGTCTATAATAAGGATGTTTTTGCTCTTGAATTCTTGGATCGCAAACACAAAGGAATTTGCTTGTATTTATAGCATTTTCCCAAGGGTAGGCGGTAGAGTGAATTGATCATGATCAAATTTTGGTTAAGTCAAAAGCTTTGAGGCATTTTCAAATGGAGGGAAAGTTTGTTGATATCAAAGATATTAGGAATTAAATAATTTCATCTTTTAATTAAATTAAGCATGGAGGGGTGATTGGGTTGGATTTGATCCCATTTGATTTGATCTATACAATTGAAAAAACAATTGCATAATTTGATTAATCCCTTTAGGCTTGAATTTAATTAATTGATTTCATGATTTAATTGATCTTTTAAATTGATTTGAATTTTGTCCATTTGATTTGCATTGATTAAATGTCCATTTGATGATATTTTGAAGCATTTGGCTTAGATTTATAGTTTGGAATGCTTGAGATACATCTGGTAAATTTTAGGTGTCTACAAATGCCCCTCTTTGAAGTGATGTGCGAAGCACATTGATTCAGAGAAAGCTTGATTGTCCTGATCATTGAGCTGATATTGATGAGATGATATGAAAACCTGATATGAAAAACTTGAATATGGACTGTCGATATGAAACCCTGATATAATACTCGATATGAAAATCTGATATGATACTCTAATATGGAACCTTGATATGAAATCTGATATGAAAATTTGATATGATACTCTGATATGGAACCCTGATATGAAATCTGATATGAAACTCGATATGAAAATCTGATATGGAACTCGATATGGAACCCTGATATGAAATCCGATATGAAACTCGATATGAAAATCTAATATGGACCTCGATATGGAAATCAACTGATAAAGTTTGAAATTTTAATGCCCCAGATTATATATGAAATGGATGCATAAACCTTGTTTGATGATATAATGTGCCGCCTCAGAAATGGAATCATCTTGATCGTAGGTAAAAGATTTGTGATGAAGAAAGTGAATAAGATAGATCAAAGATGATAACATTTATGATAAATGATGATGTGAAAAGATGTCGAACAAATGCCCTAGTGAAAAAAATAGGTAAATTAGGGTTGCCTATGTCAAAAATCTCAGAAAATAGGTTAAAATAGCTTAAATAGGTTGAAAAACCTAAAATTACTATTCATTTTCACTTTTCACTATTGAGATATTGCTCTGATCCTCTGATGATTGATAGCGATGGTGGTCCTGATTCAAGAGCATAGATTTGAGCGAGCATGGAGATATCAGAGACCACCTGACTATGGGCCTCTGGTGAGTACTTTGAACGCTTCTTGGTGCATTTATTGTGCTTAAAATGGCATTTATTGCATGTTTTTAGTTCACTTTAGAAAAAGTTTAGCTAAGAGCCGCATAGGATAGATAAAGTTTCGTGTAGGCATGCCAAAAGCCATGTTCACACTGTGAAAAGCTACGTACACACAATCCTTAGCCACGTAGGAGATAGGGTTAAATTGTCACCACAAATAGGGTATATGCCGCCTAAAAATTCCATTTTTTAAAAGTTACATGTGTTGTTTGAAAAGCCGCATAGGCTTGCAAAAGGCTGCCTAAAAGGCAAAGTGCCACCTCCGTGAAGTAATGAGCCACTTTTGAAGATTTAAAAATCTGCCTAGCCTAAAAATCCATGTACACTTAGTTAAGTGTCACCTACCAGTAAGGTGAAAGATGAATTCAGTTTGATTGATCATCTAGATGACTTAAGTAAATTCCAAGCTAGAAAAATTTTCGTTCAGAATGTCACATAGTGTTTAGGATGGTAGAAAAGTCATAATGATGAATGTTTGATAGGTCAATCAGGTATGATTAAAAATGATTACAAATTGTCCTTGTGTCTCATGATTTAGAGGTTAGGAGCAATAAGTTGATACGCTAAAGTTAGAGCAAAGATAGATTTAATATGTGATTGACTTAGAATGGTTCATCAAGAGAAAAACTAACATGATGCACTTTCTTTCAAAATGTAGGAGCATTACCACAAGTTGCAGGTGCGAGGAGTCACGATGTGGATCTTTGATTTGGTAGATGAGCTGACACCACCATAACAGCATACTATTGAGACTTGTGGTCTTAGCTTCTTATTAGATCTCCCTTGGTTTCAGCTGAACTGAGGTTTACTAACAGCTATGGCAGAGCATTGGAATTTTGACTATAACACCTTCTATTTACCTCTTGGCGAGATGATGATTACACCAGAGGATGTTTATAGACTTTTGAGGATCCTGACTCATGGAGAGCAGGTATATTATGATGCAGTGTATGACAGTAGTGTATGCAAATGGGTGTTCAGAGATAACACCATAGCAGATGATTGTATCACTTGGGCATAGTTTGCCTCATTCCCTACCCTACCAGGATTATTAGGAGCTGTGATAGGAGGGTTATTATTTCCAGATAGGTGAGGGCGTGGTTTTGCAGTCAGATGGGGCTAGATTATTGAGGACTTGATTTCTCATCCATGGAGGATGGATTGGGGTTCCTGTGTGCTAGCATAGTTATATCATGATTTGCATGAGATTGTATATCGGCGCAGTGCAGTGATTTTTGCAAGTACAATTTTATTACAGTTTTGGACATAGTAGCATATCCCTATCACTAGGCCAATTTTAGCATGGATCCAGGCTCGGGGTTACCCATATGCATTTTTATATGATGGCATGATTGTCCAGCATCATCTAGGCAAGGTGGATTATTTGCAACGTGTGATCGATGATATTGATCAGGTGGTGTGGAGGCCATACTTGCAGTGTAAGAAGTGGCGGGAGGATGATGATGAGTTACCATGCATTTTTTCACCTCGCAAGATGATAGGCCAATCCTCTTTGGTGATCGAGAGATTTTGCTTTGGCAGAGTGTTACACCAATTTGGTCAGATGCAGGATATGCCACAGGGTATGGCTTTATATGCCTAAGTATAGGAAGAGAGACCGATGTGGGGTGCACAGGTTGACTACCAGTCAGCCTATCTTCAGATAGATCAGCTAGGATATAGAGTTTGGGACCTATTATCACAGGTTGCTGATGCAGGGATGTCCTCAGAGTATAGAGATTAGTTTATGTGACATTAGTTCATGAGGTTTATAGATCTAGTATAACCTATGCCAGATTTTGATGAGCTCTTTGACGATGATGGAGATGGAGATGATGGTGATGATGGTGGTAGACCACACCAGCGTAGAGTGCAAAGACCTCCTAGAGAACCATGGGTTTAGAGAGTAGGGCCTAGGATGAGAGGCAGACATGTGAGAGGCCGAGGTGGTGGCTTTAGATAGCCTAGGCAGAGAGTAGCAGTTGTAGAGGGACCTCAGGGTCAGGATCCTTTCAGAGTAGATGCCGATTTGGCTAGCAGAGACATAGATGGGTTCAATATGGTAGATAGGTTCCTGGGTAGATACCACAAGTTGACCCACAGGTCAGCACCTCATAGGTTATTCCATAGGTTCCTTTAGCTCCACAGGCACCACAGGGTCCTCCAGTAGTGCAGGCACCTCCAGTGTTAGATGATATAGTCTAAGATGTGTGGGCATTATAGGCTAGTATGACAATAGTGACAACTAGATTAGATCTAGTCACTACTATGCTACAGCAGTTTCTGGCCACTCTAGCTCAGCTACCAACCAATGTGAGCACTAGTCACGCACCTACTGGTACACAGGATAGAGAAGATGATAGAGGTCTGAATGGTGCAAGTGGATCAGGCACAGGTCTGGATGGATTAGGTGCCCCTACTGGGTAATGAGATAGATATAAACCCAGGATTTATGTATCATATGTATTTTTAGATCTGGACTTTGATGTACTATTGATGTATCATTGTTTATTGATGTACCTTTCTGTACAGATTATGCTATAGACATTTGATGGAATTTTATCTGATGATGATCTTTGATTTCTCCTTTGATGATGTTTATGAGATTTCTTTTTATGCATGTCTATATGTTTCTATGATGCATTTATTTCTATTGTGCAATGGATGAAAATGTCTTAGAGTAGGACATAGATAACTGGATGCAAATGATGCAATTTAACTCTATATGTTTTTTTTGTTTTACAATGTATGGTTTATGCAATGCAATGAATGTAATACTTAGTGCTTATGGTAAATGAAATGCATCTATCTTTTTTTGTTTTTGAATGTATGTAATTTAACTCATGAAATGCAGTTCTAAATGATGAGATGGATAATGATTAATGATTAATGTATCTTTTTCTTGTTTTTCCCTTGATATGAATGTATAATGAATAATGACTAATGATAATGAATGCAAAGGAAAATCTCATGTTGAATGACTTGAAACCATTAATTTAATGAAGTGTGATCAACCCTTTGTCTACCCCCTTGAACTTGAAAAAAATGCTAGAAAGACAAAGCCTTTTGAGAACTAATCATTTGAGAAAGCCAGCTAGAGAGAAAAATGCAATTAATCTAACATGAATGCAACTTAAATCTAACATGAAAGAAGCAACTAAGTTAACATGCAAGATGCAATGCAACTAATTATCCTTGAGGTTTGTGAATAAAATGCATACTGAGATACATTTTCACCATAGAGCATTGTGGAACTAGGAGTCTATACAATCCTTACTGGTGCCACTACGACCATAAGAATATGAATATGAGTTTCTTGCATGTGGTAACCCCTTTTTGCGAAACCAAGTACAACCCTCACTAGTTGGGAGACCAACTATGGGAGTATGAATACCGGGTTAATCGGATTCAATGTATGAATACCAATTTTTTCTTTTTCTCTTTTTTTGCTACCAAAGTGCCTATTGCTAGGTTTTCACCAAGGCACTTTTTTCTCATTTTCAAATGTTTTTGGCTTTTTGAAATTTTTGATTTTTTTTGTATTTTTGATCTTTTCTCCGTTTTTTGGTATTTTTGAATTTTCTCATGTACAAGGGTGATGCTTGACTCATCTAATACTCTTCAACTTATACTCTTTATTCTAATACTCTTTTCTCTGAATTAGGTATGGAACCTCTTAAGATGAATGCTATTGATAGGTTCTAGCAATTCATCACCATCACAATCAGCCAATTTGTAGGTCCCTGTCCCAAATGAAGAAACAATGACAAAAGGACCAAGCCAATTTTCTTCCAACTTTCCCTTCTTTTCTCTATTGGCCTAATTTTTAGGATTTTCTCTCAACACTAGATCTCCTATTTGAAATCTTATGGGGTTGATATGTTTGTTATAGTTCCTAGAAATTTGATTCTGATACACTTTCAAATGATCATAAGCTTGAGTCTGATGTTCCTCCAACAATTCCAATTGTTGAAGGTAGGCCACTCTATAATCTTCATCTGTTATCAATCCATGCAATGAAACTCTGAGGGATGGTATTTCAACTTCTAAAGGGAGAACAACTTTGGCCCCATAAACCAAAGAAAAATGTGTAGCTCCTGTCGGGGTTCAAATACTATTCCTATAGGCCCATAATGCTGGATTGATTTGAAGATGCCAATCCTTTCTTGATTTTCCAACTGATCTCTTGAGAATTTTAAGGATGTTCTAGTTGGTTTCTTCTGCTTGTCCATTACCTTGGGGATGTAAATGGATGAAGAGTGATGTGTAATGTGGAATGTGTCACAAAGTTGGTCAATATCTTTGTTCTTAAACTATTTTCCATTATTCATGATGATAGCATGAGGAAGGCCATATCTACAAATGATATGATTTAGGATAAACATGGAAATTTTTTTTCCTGTTGTAGTTGATAAAGGAACGACTTCAACCCATTTTTTAAAGTATTCTATGGCTATGATTATATACTTGTGTCTAGTTGAAGAAGGTGGATAAATCATTCCAATCAGGTCAAAACCCCATTGATAGAATGGCCACGATGTGACAAAAGGATTTAATTCTTGTGCTGGTGCATGAATCAAGTTTCCATGGTATTGACATTTCTTGCAAACTTTAACATATTGACAAGCGTCTCTTTCTAAGGTTTTCCAAAAGTACCCCATACGTAAGATTTTATTAGCTAGGTTTAAACCATTTTAATGTGACCCACAAATCCCCTTGTGGACATCTTGTAAAGCTAATTTTGATTCCTCTTCCTCTAGACATCTAAGGAGTGTTCTGTCAAGACCTTTACGATACAATGTGTCAAAAAGGATAGTATAACGGGCTTCTTGTCTTATGAAGTTTCGCTTTTGAGCATGGGTTTGGTCTATAGGTAAGGTTTGATTTTGGAGATAAGAATAGATAGGTCCATACCATGGAGAGTCATGTCCATGTAAAAGGGAAACAATTTGGGTTTCAGGTAGGTCAAATGTAGGTTTCACCAATTCTTCCACCAAGAACTCATACTTTTCATTTTGATCGGGTAGCTGTAATAAAGATGCCAAAGTGGCCATTACATCGGCTGATCTATTCTTATCTTCTAAGTTCCTATATGGTAACAATTTTTCATCCTTATTATTATATTCATCATTAACTTGATTAATGATTAATTGAGAGTCCCCATAGACTTGTAATTTTGTGACATTCCATTCCAAAGCTATCTTGATGTCGATGACCAAAGCTTCATACTCTGCTATGTTATTGGTGCAAGGGAACAATAACTTGTAAGATTTTGGGATCGTGTAACCTTGCGGTGTAATCAAAAGAATGCCTGCTCCACTACCATTTTGGGTATATGATCCATCAAAGTATAAAGTCCATGTCTTTGCTTCAATATTCACAATAGCAGAATCTGGGAATTCCACTTGTATAGGGTGTGTATAATCTTGAGGATATTCAGCCAATTGATTGGCTATAACTTGACCTTTTATTTCTTTCCTATCAACATATTCAATGTCGAATTCACTAAGTACCATGACCCATTTTGCAATCCTTCCATTTAAAGTTGTTTTGTTGAGTATGTATTTCAAGGGATCAATTTTAGCTATGAGTTTCACCTTATGTAACAATGTATATAGTGTCTTAACTTTTGAGAGGCATAAACCACTACTAGGAAAGCCCTTTCCATGAAGCTATAATTTAACTCATATTTGATCAAGGTTCTACTCAAATAGTAGATAGCTCTTTCTTTCCCTTCATTATCCTCTTGTGCCAATAAGACTCCTAAAGACTTTTATGTAGCTGAAATGTAGAGTAATAAAGGTTTTCTTTGAATTGGTGACATTAAGATAGGAGGATTCATCAAGTATGTTTTCAACAATAAAAAGGCTTTGTCACACTCCTCATCCCATGTGAAGATGGTGTCTTTATGTATTAATCTGGTGAAAGAATGGCATTTTTATGCCAATTGAGAAATGAACCTTCTAATAGATTGAAGTATTCCTTGAAGTGACCTCATTTGACTAATATTCTTTGGAATGTCCATGTCCATTATTGCTTGTACCTTTTCAGGATCCACTTCAATGCCTTTTGCTGAAATAATCTATCCTAGGAGTTTTCCAGATTGCACGCCAAAAGCACATTTATTTGGGTTAAGTCTCACCTTGAACTTCTCTAGCCTTTTAAAAATCTTGTCTAGTATGGATAAATGATCCTTTCTTTTATGTTACTTAGATAAAATGTCATCCACATAATCTTCCATAAAGGTGTGCATCATGTCATGGAAAATGGTAGTCATGGCTCTTTGGTAAGTGGCTCTGGCATTTTTCAGACTGAAGGACATAACATTCAAACAAAAGGTACCCCATGGGCATGTAAAAGCTATCTTCTCTTGATCTTCAGGTGCTATACGAATTTGATTATACCCACTGAATCCATCCATAAGTGAAAGCATAGAATGACCTGTTATGAGATTGACAATAGCATCAATGCTAGGTAAGGGAAAGTCATCTTTTGGGCAAGCAAGGTTCAAATCTCTAAAATCTATACAAAATCTTATTGTTTTATCATGTTTGGTAACTAGTACAATATTGGATATCCATTTGGCATATGCTATTACTCTTATAAATCCTACTTTGAGAAATTTATCCAATTCAACTTTGACTAAAATAGCTATGTGTGGGTGCATTTTTCTCAACTTCTGCTTTACGGGATTAACCCCTAGTTTCACATTTAAGTGATGCATAATGAAAATTGGATCTAATTCGGGCATGTCAGCATATGACTATGCAAAGTTGATTTGTTTTTATTGAAAGAATGCAATGAACTCTTCTCTTTCCAAAGGACTCAAAGATGCTGCTAAATGAATGAATTTAGGATTTTCTTCTGTGCCAATGTTGACCTTTTCTATAGGTTCAATAAGTATAGGTGACCTCTCATCTTCATGAGCTGGCAAGGTGTCCAACCTTTCTCCCTTAGGTACGACAGTTGGGTTTTCACCTTTGGAAACATCCTTTATTTTTACTTTTTTTGGGTCTAGCACTGCCACATGGTGGTTTTCACCACTAGACATTCTCATTTTTTTGTATATTTTCTCTTCATTTTTTTGATTAAAAGGTTGAAAACCTGCCCCTATCTTCATGTGTGGAGTGAATTCATTGGTGGAAGAATTGGGTTTGATTGCATTGAGGCATAAAGCCATTGAATTTTCATTGGGGAAGTAGAGTAAGTCATTTGACTCGGATAGATCCCAATCAATAAGTTTGGGATGTATGAGGGACAAAGAATCATCGAATGGATTCTCATTTGAAGGAGTTAAGGACATGAATTCATTAGATGGTTCGTACATTGTATCATCAAGGTCTATGACATGTGCCTCTTCTAGATGATCCATGGAAGAAGGATCAGAATATTCTTTATCAGAGTCCTCTAAGATTTCTATGGGAAAGAAAGCATGTGGATTAAACACTAGGGTAGAATCTCCCACCCATTAAGGTACCCAAGGTTCACCTACCCATTGAGTGAAAATAGGTGCTTGTTCTATGTTAACTTGTTGAGGTTCACTTGCTATTTGAGTTGAATTTGAACCTTGAGTTGTACGTTCTTCATTCTCAACTTTAGGAGGAATTGCATAAGTGTGACTGGTGTCAACCTCTATGTCATGACAAGATTCTTCAGACAAGGAATCCCACTCATAGTCTCTAGAATCATCCTCACTTTTAGAACCTACCATATGAATATGTGCATAGAAATCATGCATGGGACTTGAACTTTCTCTTGTATGTTGAAAACCTATGTAGGTTTTATCTTCTTTGGCTCTCCAAATGGGTTCAATAGGTTCTAAAAAACCTCTATGTCGAACTCCCAAGGGTCCTCCCCCCTTATACCCCATTTTCTTCATGATATCAAATCCTTTTCCATATTGATCTATTTGGATATTGATATGTTGCACCCTTTCATTGGGATTAGCTAAATTATCATCATCTTTATAGAGCCATTATAATACTTCATCATCTTCTTTCTCTAATTCTTGTTAGTCGCATTCCCTCACAAAATGGGCATTGTATTTATGAGGTTGATGATGTTTGGATGGTTTCCCATGTGTTCTTGGAGATGTAGGTAAGTCAAAGAGAGAAACAGAATATTCCCCTGCTCCTTTTGAGTTAATCTTACATTGTTTCTCAAATTGATGCATGAGGTCCTTCATCTTGTCATAGTGATCCTACTTAGTTTGATCTCTCTTCCTTCATGGGTTTAGAAGATTCTAACCTTAGTTTTGAATTTTGATCTCAATTATCCTTTGAATTTGAACCCTCGTAACTCATCTTCTCTTTTCCCTTAGTTGATGTAGTTGAGTTAGTTTGAATAGGGTTAGGAGTAGGTGTGACATTGGATGTTTGTTCTAAATTTTCTTCTTTGGCCTCTTTGATGGTAATATTAGGGATAACTCTTTCCATATTATGAGGAATATACAATTCATGACTTGGCTTCAAAGCATTGCAATATTGGAATGGGTTTGAATCTCCCCCAATTTTGATCTCCTCCCCTAGGTATGGAAATTTCATGCATTGGTGATATGTAGAAGGTACGTCTTGCATCTCATGAATCCAAGGCCTTCCTAGTAAGATGTTGTAGGTAAATTTCATGTCAAGGACCTGACATATAGTTTTCATTTTTATAGGTCCCACTTGAATTGGTAGAATAATCATACCCTTTGAAGATCTTTCCTCTTCATCATAAGCCTTAATAGTTATTTGCTTCTTTGGATCAATGGAAGATTCGGATAAACCTAATGACTTGACAAGGTTTAAAGTGAAAATATTTAGACCAGCCCCACCATCTATGAGAACTCTCTTAACCCTATGTCTTTTTATCAATACCTCTATATGCAAGGGTAAGTTTTGAGGATGTGTGATAGACATGTCATCTTGTTCCAAAAAAGAAAGGCAATAAGGGGCTACGAGGTGTCCCACCATGTTCTAAAATTTGTCTTCTTCCAAATTTAGAGGAACCATGGTCTCCCATTAGGCCTTTTCCAAAATCTCTTTGTGATTAGGAGATAGTTTTAACAATTCCAAAATTGATATTTGGGCGGGTATCTTTTGTAATTGGTCCACCAAACTGTAAGGTTTTGTGGTGGGTGTTGTTTGTTTAGCCACAATAGTTGGTGCCTTGGGACCAATAGTAATAGGAGTAACCCCTTGTAAGGTAACCTTTGAGGCTTTCCCCCTTGTGATGACATTAGCAGATCCTTGAACAGGTTGGTCTTTAACCACAACAACATTGATGGTATTGTCATAAGTATGGGCAAAGTTGACATTGTGACTGCTTTTTACATTGTTAGCATTGTTTCCTCCATTGTTGGAATTAGAAGATTCTCCCTTTTCATGCTTATAAAAAGGAGATTTAAAGGCTCTGTGATCTTCATTATTTTGAGGTCCATCCACCTTTATCACACCATGGTCTATGAGATCTTGTACCACATGTTTGAGCAAGAAATCGTTGGTCTTATGTCCCCTATTTTGATGATAGTCACAATGGCTTTTCTCATTCCACCAATGTGGTTTGATATGTGGTTCGTAACGTTGACACTTTGGTAGATCAATAATTTTATTAGAAATAAGTATCCTTAATGCATCTTCCAATGGTTCACCCAAAGTAGTGAAGGTCCTTTTGGGTGTAGGTGCAAAGAATAGTTTAGGCTTGGGAACCCCTTGATTATTCCCAAAGTTGTTATTATTGTTGTTGTTGAAGGGTACCTTAGGTGTTTGATTCATGTTATTGGCTTGAACTGAGTTTTGAGTGAGGATGAAACGGGTATCTTTTAAAGTATTAGCCTCTACTTCTCCATCATTAACCACTCCTTTATTTTTGTTGTTATTCCTTTTCCAATATTGACTGTTGTTGCTATAGTTGTTGTTGTTTCGATTTTGATTGTTGTTGGAGGTGTTGGTGTTGTTGTTATTTCTGTTATCTTTGTAGAGTTTGATTTCTCCTCTTCTCACCAATACTTCTTCTATTGTCACCCCATTATCAATTAGGTCTTGGAATGATCTAGGGCACTGCAGCCTTAGTCGATAGTTCATTTTAGGATTCAAGCTATTCATAAAAATATCCATCTTTTCCTTTTTAGGTACACTTTGAGGGTATCTAGAAAATACTGCACTCCATCATTGTAGAAAAAGTAGGAACCCCTCTCCATCTCTTTTTTTGGTATTGCATAGATTGAGCATTGTAACCTCATGTTTGATGTTATAAGAGTAGTGGGTTACAAATTTAGAGTCCAATTATTCAAAGGTCCTAATACCGGAGAGTAATTTTGAAAACCACTCTATTGCCATGCCTCTCAAGATCCTAGGGAATAACCTCATAAGGTAAGTTGTATCATGCATGAACTCTAGACTTAGGGAACAAAATTCCCTTAGGTGATCTTGGGGATTAGACGTACCTTCATATTTATCATATTTTGGATAAATAGCATTCATTCGATATGGTATCATGACTAAGGATTTGTCAAAAGGAAAAGGACACAAGGATTCAATAGAAAAGGGTTTACGAGCCCCACCTTGTTTCAATGTGTCCAATTGTAGTTGAAAATTTTGAAATTGTTTATTCGTGATATCAATGGGGTTAGCCTCTACTTCTTCTTTTTTAAGTTTGATGAAATCATAATTATACGGAAGCTTGAGACCCGTTTGTGCTAGGTCTAGGAAGTACTTCTCCTTGTCCTTCTCCAATACTTTGTCCACAAGTTTCATAAAGAATGGAATTTCCATAGCCTCATTTACCTTCTCATTAGTTAATTCTTCCTCATTTCAGTCCATCTTACCCCCATTGTTGGTATTATTCATCCCTTGATTATTACGGTCTATGTTCATCCCTCCATTGATATTGGTGTTGGATCCTTTGTCATTAGGATCAAAATTTCCTTGTTTGGTTAGGTCCTTATTCACGTGATTGATCTGATCAGGATCTATATGCCCGAATGGAAAATACATCCTTGGTTCTTTTTCTTTTATGGTTTCATGTATAGAGTTTGCAGAAAAGGGATCACCCAGGAAGGGACACTCTTGTCTCAGATAAGATCCATCTACTTATAGGATAGCTTTTGTGTAATGGGATGGAGTGAAAACCAGCATTAACATATGTCAAAAAGAGAATCTCAAGTTTTCAAACTCATTAAGTGACCAATCTAAGAGTAAAATGGAAAAATGCCCACCAATGGTGGATTTTGATCAAGATCAGTATTCTCAGTGGTAGAATGTTGAAAAGGGTATCCAAAAAGAAAATTATCTTGTTCTGAAACTTTTGGTAGATGCCCACTATTTTCCTTTTAAATTTTTTAGGCGGCTCTTACTTATCTGTAGGCGGCCTTTCACTGATATTACGTGGTCACTGGAAAATTTGTACGTGACACTCTACAGTTAGCAAGGGGCGTTTCTTTGTTGCCAAGCGTATGTGAAATGTTTCTACGTGGCTCTTTCTAGTTAACAGGCGGTTGTTTGATGTTGTTACGCGGTGTTTTATGATGGTTAACCAGCCCAGCTTTGTTTGTAAGTCACCCTTTAATGTTTGTATGTGGTGTTTTGCTGATCAAAATGGATTTTATCAAATTTAAAAGTGTTTTCAGGGTTTAAACTTTAAGGTTTATGATCAGATTCATCAAACAGTTTTCTTGCATGAAAATGAAATACAAACTCACCACACACATAAGAGTTGCATCATATCCCTAAAACCACACTAAAGTGTATGTTCTTGGATGTTTTAACATGGTTTATACAAGAATATCTTCTAAGCAGTCTACCCTAGCATCAACAAATTTGGTTGTTAAACATGGCTCTAAAAAAGGTAGGTCTACTAATTTATCGGGTTTCAACCTATTTCGGTCTAAACCTTGTCAAGATCCTTTACCCCTTTGAGGGCTTCCCACATGCACAAAGTAAAATTTTGTGCAATCTCAAAGGAATACTAGAGGAAGTGAGGATGGCTTGCAGAATTTTTAGTCACTTTCTGATTAAGGAAAATTGCATTATTTTATAGTGGGTCAGACGATATTGTGGCAAAATAAAATATCTCCCACTTTGGGTCATTCCCTCTCACCGTCATCGTAAGATAAATCTTGGGAGGTAGGCCCTTTAAAGCTCTATTTTAGCTAGCATGTTTATAAAAGTAGGAAATTGAACTTGGTCCAACAAGTTTGGGAATTTGATTCACTCAAAGAGTGAAGAGCATATCCCTGTTGTCTTCCTTTCATTCCAAACACCTTAAACAAGTTTGTTCATTTTCAACCTCTTGAAAAGGAGGTTCTTAGAATGGAAATGTGTGGTTAAATTTGCCTATCCTTGTCCTTCTACCAAATTGGCTTTGCACGTTTGGCTTTTTGATTTACTTCAAAAAGTGAAGAGCATATGCCTAATGCTTGTTCAATTTGGATGAAATAAAGGATTTTCTAATTATTCTAGATTCAAAGAATGCCACAATTTAATCAAATGCAAGCTTGATGAGTGAAATACC
>MU224311.1:1353799-1373411 GCA_018584345.1 Thuja plicata | reverse complement strand
TCTACCCATGCTTGTTCTCCTACAAATACATGTTGTCCTTTGTTGAGCCATGTAACCTTGTATGGGTTTTCATGTGGAATCCTTTTCAAATTTAACTTGCTGGCTGCTTCTTCACTAATGATATTATAAGTTTAACCTAAATCAATATTGACTCTACACACCTTTCCTATAATCTTGAACTTCACTCTAAAAAGTGCTCTCCTTTGGCTTGGTTCTTCTTTGCTTGGCTCTCTGATTAAGGTCCTCCTTATCATGAGGTTCTCACCTTCTTCTAATTCTAATGGTACCTCAGATGGCTTGCTACTGCAACTTGATTCTTCTTGGACATAGTTAACTCTTTTCCCACCTACTTGAGAAGTAGAACCTTTTTCAGGACACCGATATACAGTATGTCCAAATTGCTGACAATTGTAACACTTCATTGAAGAGAAGTAAGATCCTCTTTCTTGGTTATTAGTTCTTCCTCGTGAAATACTATTTAGACCTCTTCCACAGTTATAACCACCTCTTGTGTTACTAGATTCTCCTTGATTCTCAGTGAGTTTGGACTCACTCTGATTTCTTCCTCCATATCCTCCTCTATGACCTCTACTATCTCTTCCTCTTCCTCTGCTATTTGAATCTTGCTTCTTCTTGAATGTTTCCTCAACTTTGAGGGCTAGTTGGTAACATTGGTGTACACTCTCGGGGTTTAAGAGACTAATTTCCTCTTGGATACTCTACTTGAGTCCATTCAAGTACCTAGCCACTTTCAGGATTTCTTCTTCCATCACATGTGACCTTAAGTATATCTTATGAAATTCTTTAGTGTAGGAATTGACTTCTAAATATTTGTCTCAGATTATCTCTTTTTGTGCAACTGCACTTCATAATCATCAGGAAGATAAGTTTCCTTCATCTTGGCCACCATACCCTTCCAATTGGTTATGAGGTTCTTTCCTTCTTTTTCCCTCTCATCTTGGACAAACTTCTAGCAAGTGAGAGCAGTTCCACTCAACATTGTCTTGGCTAATCTTACTTTCAAAGCTTTGGTCACATTATCATAGTCAAAGTGATTTTCAAGACCTTCTATCCATTCCATGATTAACTCTGGTTCCATCTTGCAACTAAATAGAGGCACACCTTCTAAGGACTTACCACTCATTGCCTTCAATTCTTTCAAGAATGGCTCTTCTTGAAGCACAGGGTCTGGCTCTGGAATAATGTCTTCCTTTGCCACTGCATTACCCTTTACATTAGCTTCTCTCAATTGTTCACTAACTTCTATAGTCCTAAGTCACACTTCTTCCAGCTTAGTCACCATTTCAGCTAACTGTTCCTTCAAGAGTCTATTCTCCTCCTTTTGCTCTTCCACATCTTTTGCGAGTTCTGCATTGGTCACCATCTTGGATGAGTTGACAGATGTTTCTGTAGATAACATCCAAACAATACAAGCCCAAATCTTTTAGTGCTCTGATACCAATTTGATGTGGATAGAAGTCTTGTTGCTGCTATAGAACCAGCTTGGCTCTGTTCTGAGATCTTTTCCTTGGATCCCTTAGGGTGTTCACACCCCTAAACTAAGGTAAGTCACTCTCAACATTACCTCTTCTTCAAGACTCAATCCCCATCAAAATCCTTTTTATCTCCTCCTTATTGAACCTACACAAATAGATTCATTCAACCAATGTTTTCAGAATAATGTTCTCATTCTCTTCCCTAGCCGGACTATTACCAAGCTCATGTAGGGTAAGATCTCAAGACTCTTTGCTGCTACTTATCCTACAGAAAAAAAAAATGAAACTATGTACAAGGGCTCCTCTCGAGTTCCATCCCAACACAAGATTCTCACCATGGATTCAGGAATCTCAAGGGGCCATTACTGCTTACAACCCAGAACGGGTGAAGAACTAACAACTTACAAAACAAAAAATAAAGTAACTAATCTACTTGAATGCAAAACGAACAAAGAAGGTTGATATCCACAAAACATACTATCTGTAACTTCTCATTATTGGAAACTAAGAAAAACAATACAACCATCTACAAATATCTATTTTTCCTATAGCTCTCTTCTTCTACAATCTCTACCTTCGAGATCTCCAAAAATGAATGCTCTAGATGTTATTAGTAACCATCCTCTCATAGGAAACAACCCTAACAGTCCATTCATTCACAAGAATCTCTTCAAGAACCATTACACTAGCCATACTATCCATAAAAGACAAGATTTTCTTTTCATGGGCCATTACGACTGAATATTGCAGAGAAACAGGAATGCAAGCTGAGCTCCATTGTTGGTCGAGCTACTAGGCACCAGTGTAGGCCAAGCTAAAAGTGCTTGCCTAGCTGGAAGTGATTGCTGAGCTGGAAGTGATTGCCAAGCTGGAAGTGGTTGGTCGAGTAGGAAGTGTTGGCCAAGCTAGTAGGGCTTGTTGAGTGCCAGTGATACCAAGAGCTTATCCAAAGTTCTCGATGCCTTGGTTGGATTTCAAGAGGCTTACAACCTGCTTCACACACACATAACTAAAGGAAACTAAACATGCAACCTATCTAGACATGGATTGACCTATCTATATCCATTTTAGGGGAAAAAAAATGACCTTCTAAGGTCCACACACACTCTCCTAAGTTGGATAGAGTCAGTACATGCTAGAAATAAAGAGCTAAGGGTTTGAGCTAGGTGTGCTCCTGCACCAACAAAGGTACTACTCCAGAAGTAAAGTAGTCACCCATTTATCAGTCACCAATGACTGATGCTCTTGTTGCAAATTCTAATCAGACTAAGCAAAGGGAATTACTCCTAGCTTCTCCCTAAGATACTCAAAAGTATCTTTTGGGAAAGGCTTTGTAAAGATTTCTTCTAACTGTTCATTAGTGCTCACATAATCCAACTTTACTTCTTTTTCTATAACTTTTTCTCTTAGAAAATGATATTTGATCTCAATGTGTTTTGTCTTTGTGTGCATCACATGGTTCTTTGACATATTGATAGTGCCAGTGTTATCACAATGAATAAAAATAGGATAATCAATCTGAATACCAAATTCTTTAATCATCTATTTTATCCAAACCATTGTTGAAAAATTCAATGTTGCTACAACATACTCAAATTATGCTGTTGACTGAGAGATACGATTCTTCTTCTTTCTTGTCCAAGTAACCAACCTGTCACCAAGAAATACTTCTCCCCCTGGGGTACTCTTCCTATCATCAACACAACCTACCCAATTTGCATCTGTATACACATGAATTTGTATATTCTCTGAGTTATGATACCATAAACCATAGTCTATAGTCCTCTTTAAGTATCTGAATATTATTTTTATTTCCATTAAGTGGTTTTGTTAATCATATACTTGTATAGTTCCTTGTCAACTAATTTTGAATCATCCTCTTTAGAAAGCTTTCTTCTTGTTATCATGGGGGTGCTTACTGGTTTGAAATATTCCATTTTGAAAGTCTTCAATATCTCCTTCACATACTTAGATTGATTTATGAATATGCCTTTGTCTATTTTTTTTACATCCAATCCCAAAAAATATTTTATATTTCCAATCATGCTCATTTCAAACTCACTTTGCATCTCTTTGGAAAATTTTGCACTAAGCTTTTCATTACCTCCAAAGATAATGTCATAAAAAAAGATAGCAACAAGTAGTAGTCCATGAGGTGTCTCTCTTATGAATAAGTTTCCATTTGCTACTCCCTTTTTGAATCCAATCTTGATCAAGTAACCATCAAGTCTCTCATACCAAGCTCTTGGGGCATGTTTAAGTCCATAAAGGGCTTTCTTTAGTCTACATACTATGTCTTCTTTGTGTGATAAACTAAATCCTTCAGGTTGTTCTATGTAAACTTCTTCCTTTAAGTCACCGTTTAGAAAAGCTGACTTGACATCCATTTGATATTCTTTAAAGTTCTTGAATGTTGCGTAGGCCAAAAACAACTTGATATCTTCTAGTCTACTCATAGGGGAAAATGTATCAGTATAGTCTATTCCTTCTCTCTACACATATCCTTTACATATCATTCTTTCTTTTTTTCTTACCACTGTACCTTCTTCATTCATCTTATTCCTGAATATCCACTTTGTTCCAATCACATTTTTGTCACAAGGTCTAGGGACTAGTTCCCATGTATCATTCTTGATTATCATATCTTATTCTTCTTTCATTGATTTCTGCCAATCTAAATCATTACATGCATCTTCAACACTTAAAGGTTTAATTTTTTAAGTAAACATGCCTATTAATCAACTGTAAAACCTTTTGCTTTAGATCTTGTCAGAACTCTACTGCTCTAATCTCCAATGATATCTTCATTTGAATGGTATATAGTTGTGAATTTTAGAAATTTAGGTGTTACATCCGCATCTGTTATATGTGATTCTTCTTTTCTTGTTTCAAGGTCATTACATGTTACATCAATACAATCAAACATTTCTACAATAAAAATTTCCTTACTACTAGGTTTGGGTTCATCTTTAATCATAGGTGCATAATCATATTATCTTTCTTGAATCATGAACTTCTCAAAATCTTTAGACTTATCATTTAAGAATGCAACCCACATCATCCTTTAAAAATCATAAAAAAAAATAAAAAAATACCTTTCTCCATTGTATGATCTTGTTTGAGTAGGACCACATAGGTCTGTATGCACTAGATCCAATTTGTTTTCTGCTAAGTTCTGCTTGCTTCTGAATGAGCTCCTTACATGCTTTCCCATCACACATTCTCTTCACATAGTATGAACTAGTCTTGCAATACTAGGAAGGTCTCTTACTACCTTTACATTGCTTATCTTTACTATGTTTTCAAAATTGATATGGCAAAGTCTTTTGTGCCATAGCCAACTATCATCTACTTTTGCAACAAAACAACTTACTTTTGAATTGAGCTGAAAGACATTACCTTTAGTCTTAGAGCCTGATGTAATCATATCTCCTTGTTTTTTATTAATGATGCACTTGTTGTCTTTGAATTCCAACTAATATCCTTTGTCAAGCAATTGTTCAACACTTAGTAGGTTATGATGTAAACCATCAACATAAAGAACATCATTTGTCTTATTCTTTCCATCTAAGGTAATCAAACCTCTACCTATGATGGGTTTGGGAGTGTTATCTCCAAATATAACCATACCACCTATGTACTTATCTAGATGTACAAATTTTTCTTTGTGTCCTATCATGTGATGTGATCATCCACTATCAATGATCCAGTCAGTTCTTATGTCTACTTTGGAAACTAATGCTAACTCTTGTGCTTTCTTTTCATCTTCAATGTCCATTTCCTCAAGCATTTTCTCAATGTCATTAATGGAAATGAATCCAATTTCATCTTCTCTAGAATCATCATCAGTTACACCATCTTCATAATGTTAGCATTCCTTAGTATATTTGGGCTTGTAATCTGATCTGTACTTCTTGACTCTTGTACCTGACACTTATATGCAAAATCACCGACTTTGTTGCATGAAAAACATTTGAATGGTAGCTATCCTTCATATTTTCCTTTACCTTTCCTTTCTTTCTTTGCAATCATAGCAATGATTTCTTCTAGTTCTGTATACACTTCTTCTTTCTCATTATTACTAGAGTTGCTCAAGGATTTCTTACCATGGACTGAGGCTTTGAAAGTTGTTTCCCTTTTAGGTTCTGTCTTCAGTCTTGATATCTCAAATGCAGAGCTTTTTTTTATCAAAGTCTCTCTCTTGAAGTCTTTTTAAAATTTCATGGTTTCATCCAAGATGTTTATCTTACTTTCATAGTCTATTGTCAATGTAGTCATCAGTTTTTCCATTATGTCTTCCTCTAAAATTTCTCAACCATTGTTTTTGATTCCTGAAACTGCTTCATTAATCCTCTGATTGTAAGCTCTAATGTTCTCTTTAGGTAGCATCTCTAATTTTTTATACTTCTTTTTCTTTGTCTTTCTCCACACATTCTTTTCTTGGATATCTCCTTTAAACATATATTCTAAATACTTCCATATGGTGTAGGCTTTGTCTACTTTCTTAATCTTAGGGAATTGACTGTCAGATAATGCACTTATAAGGGCTTCCTTGGAAATTGAATTATCAGTGAATACATCCCTTTTTTTATTCATATAATCATCTATTGCAAGGTCTTTCAGAGAGGGAACAACAAATTCTTGTGTGGCTATTTCAAAAATCTCAAAACCAACACACTGTAGATGTGTTATCATTTTTTTCTTCAGTTCAAGATAATTCTCTCCATCAAACATAGGACTCTCTTTTTTGAAGTATGCCATCTGATCTATCTTAAGCTGTTAATATTTCTCTCCAAGGCACTTGGCTCTGATACCAATTTTTAGGAATAGTCCCAAGAGATAATTGAGAGAGGGGGGGGGTGAATCAATTATCTACAAGATTCAATTCTTTTTCAAATTAAGTACAAAATAAATTTAAACTTAAACTTAACAAGATAACATAGAATTGAATAACATAATTTTAGTAACAGGGAAAATAAAATTAGGTAAAAATCCTGGTGGGAATTAGCACCCACAAATAACTATACTATTTTATAATGATCCTTGATAGAAGATCTTGAAACCCTGTTAGGAGTTGATCTTTACAATGCAATAAGTATGGAGAACTGGTCAAAGGTCAGAGCCTGTTTGGAGTCGTTTAGAAATAACCCTATTAGGGGTGAGGTCACATTGTCCAAGAGCTCACTACTCAAATGGTAAAGGTTGCAGCCTTCTGTAAGGTAGATATACACTATATCTGATAATGAACTGTTTGAGTAAACTTGTTGTCTTGATCAGTTCCAGTGAATTGTAATATTCTTCTACTTCTTCACATAGATCTTCAACTGTAGCTTTACTGTCTAACTTTCTAATTTGTTCTATCTTTTCCTTTTCACTTTATTTTCACTCTTAGTGATCACATTTGAACTACTATATGTATCTTCCCCAAGGATAAGGTCATGAAGGCTATAGGAAACACTTCATCAACTTCATTTTTGGCTTAAATAATCATGCAATAATAATTGGGACCGCACAACTCAAAATGAATATATGCAACACTTTAGGAAGTTGGCTCCACCAAATTAACTCAAATATCATGCTTCAGATGAAACATGTTTAGCACCTTTGGATAATCATCATTAACTCATAACTAAAAATGGATACAAACACACATATCCTGAAGGTAGATGCAACTCAAGAAATAATGTAAATACGTAGGCTCTTAACAGATAATCTCCAGAAACTATAAATGCCAAAATAGATTAACATAACTCAACTAAAACTGCATAATTGAATCTGCATGAATCCACATAGCATCTAGAACATGTCTACAACATAGATTTTGTATTTTTCTACTGATAAATACACATAGGACTTTGTTGTATATTATATGTTGTCATCAATGACAAACATACAATCAACTATTTGCACATAAGAAAATACCCAACATTACTTCATATCTATGCAATTAGAGTTCTAGATATTCAAGAGTGAGGTGTAGTAATGATATAACTCTAGATTCATTAGTTGGAAGGAAAACAAATTTTGAGTTGGACAATTTTGACAATTATTCTCCTAATCCTAGAAATTTTGAGTCTGCATTCAAAGCCAAATTGAGACTTGGTAAGAAAGATAGAAAATAAAAGGGAAAATAGATTGACAGTTATAGTGATGATGAATCTAATGATGAAGATCTAGAAATGATTGAAGCAATACTTGCAAAGAGAGCTACCAAAGTAAAAAGGGAAATACAAAGGAATAATACCATTGATTGTCTTTTCATGTAATGATGTTGACCACATTGCTGCTAAGTGTCCAAACAAAGAAGACAAAGATGAGAAAAAATTCAACAAGTTTAAAGGCAAAAAGGATTTCAAAAGTTACAAAAGCTACAAGGACAAAGGTAAGAGATCTTGTTATATTGCAAAATATTTTGATAGTGATGATGATGAAGATGAAATGGGTTACATTGCTATTAATGATGAGTCAGATAATGAAGAAAATGAAAACACTTCACTTTTCTCTCATTTTAGCAAGAATGATACTTGGATAATTGATAGTGGTTATTCTGATCATATGACTGGTGATAAAACAAAATTTGAACATTGTGAGAACTATTATGGTAGGAGTGGCAGATTTGGAAATGATGAACCTTGCTATGTGAAAGATAAAGGTTCTATTGAACTAACTGAAGGAATCAAATGTGATAATCATTATTGTGTTGAAGGAATGAGGCATAATACATTAAGTGTGGCACAACTGAATAATATTAGTTTCAAGGTAGAATTAATGAATGGCAAGGCCACACTCCTAAATGGTAAGGGAAACCTAGTTGGAACTGGAAAGCAAACAAAAGGTAATCTATTATATCTTGATCTCACTAAAAGTTCATGTTTTATTGCACAAGTAGAAGAAAGGTGGTTATGACATAAAATATTGTGTCATGTGAATTTTGATAACCTAGTAAACATAAGCAAGAATAGAATATTAAGAGGTATTCCTATTATGAAGAAACTTGAGTTAGAAATGTGTAAATAATGTCAAATTGGGAAGATGGGAAAAACTAGTTTCAAAAGTAAGAATTACAATACTGAAGAAGTCTTGGAATTAGTGCATATTGGTCGATGTGGACTAGTAGGAACAACAAGTTATACTAGAGAGAATTATTTCATTCTATCTGTTGATGATGATTCTATAATGATGACTATTATGTTTCTCAAAGAAAAATTAGAAGCTTTTCAGAAGTTTAAATGTTACCTTGCTTGAGTTGAGAAGGAAACATGAAAGAAACTAAAATGCCTAAGATATGATAGAGGAGGTGAATTAATTTCTAATGAGTTCAATACATTCTTTAATGAAAGATAAATCAAGTGATAGGTACCCAACCCTGGTATACCACAAAAAAATGGAATAGCAAAGAGAAGAAACATATCCATTATGGATTGTGCAAGGACTCTGATGGCTGAAAAGAATGTTGCAACCAAATGCTTGAAGGAAGATATCAGTACTGTAGTTCACACCTTGAACAAAGTTCAACTAAAGAAAGGTACCAATCAAACACCCTATGAATTATGGTATGGCTATAGACCTAATGTTTGTTATTTTAAAATATTTGGAAGTAAATATTACATCTTGGAGGAAGCAAGAAATGGAAAATTTTATGTAAAAGGTGATGAAGGTATATTCCTACGCTACTCTTGTAAAAGAAAAGCATATAAATGTTTGAATCCTGCTACTCATAAAGTCATAAAAATGTACATGTAGAGATTGATGATTTTGCAAAAATAAGTAAAGAACAAAGTAGTAAAGAGCCTAAGGAATACATGAACTTTGTGTACTATGAACCTAATACTATACCTAAGAAAAAAGCAATGGTAATTGGATAGAAACCATACCAGCCACTGAATTCATCAACACAAGCTTTGTTACAACCTGTGCAACTTGAGCTACTAGTAGTCGCAACCGAGTCTCAGATAGAGGCAACCGAGTCTCAGACAGAGGGAACCAAGTCTCACGTAGAGGCAACCAAGTCTCATATAGAGGAACCTGAGTCTCAGTTAGAAGAGCATAACAAAGTATTTGAGCATGGTGAGCCAAGTGGAGAAAGCCCACAATCAAAGATGAAGAAACCTGTACTTGTAATATATGTAGAAGGCATCATGCACCTGAGAAAATAATTGGAGATCAGATAGAAGGTATAATGACAAGGAACAAACTTAAAGGTACATGTTTTCTTAGTGAATTTGAACATAGATCCATTAAAGATGCATTGAATGATGAAATTTGGATAGAAGCCATGAATGAAGAGATTGAGTTGATAGAAAATAACAAAACCTGTACTCTTGTACCTAGACCAAAAGACAAGAATGTAATTGGTACTCAGTGGGTTTCTAGAAACAAGTTGAATGAAAAAGGTGAAGTTTCTAGAAACAAGGCAAGATTAGTGTGTAAAGGATATGCTCAAGAAGATGGTATTGATTACGGAGAAACTTTTTCTCCTTTTGCAAGACTTGAAGGAGTCAGAACTCTTCTAGCATATGAAGCACATAAAGGATTCAAGGTATACCAAATGGATGTAAAATCTGCATTCTTGAAATGGAATTCTAGAAGAGGAAGTTTATATTAAGCAACCTAAAGGTTTTGTTTATCCTAACAAAAATAATATGGTTTGCAAATTGTACAAAGCTTTGTATGGACTGAAACAAGCTCCTAGAGCTTGGTATGAAAGACTGCATGGTTATCTAGTAAGTATTGGATTTTAGATAACTAATGATAATAGTAGCTTATACATAAAAGAATGACCTCAGAACAATATACAATCAGCATATATATTTGTTGATGATATACTATTCACTGGATATGATGATTTATGCAAAACATTTTTTGAAGCAATGAGTAAGAAATTTGAGATGTCTATGTTTGGACAAATCAAATTCTCTGTTGGTTTACAAGTTCATTAAATGAAGGATGGTATCTACATTACTTAGTCTAAATACATAAAATAAATAGTGAAGAAATTTGGAATGGAAGATTCCTGACCAATTGGGACACCTATGTCTAATGGACATAAGTCATCTAAGGGTGATGATTCAAAGGAAGTAAATCAGACTACTTAAAGATCTATGATTGGTAAACTTCAATATGTTGTTCACACTAGGCCTGATATTGCATTAGCAGTTGGTATTGTTGCAAGGTTTTTAGCTAATCCTAGAGAGAATCATTTGATGGCTATCAAAAGGATTCTAAGATATCTCAAAGGTAGTAAAGATTATGGATTATGGTAAAGAAAGGAGGAAACTTTGATTTGAAGACTTTTACTGATGCTGATTAGGCAGGAAGTATTGATGATAGAAAGAGCACTAATGGTGGAGCTTTCTTTCTTGGAAAGAGGTTAGTCTCCTGGACTAGTAAGAAATAGAATTACATATGTCAGTCTATAATAGAGGCAAAGTATGTTGTGGCAATAATGAATTGTTCAAATATCATATGGTTCAAACAATCGTTGCCAGGTATGAAGGAGGAAATCAAAGAACTAGTTGTTATCTACTGTGACAACACTAGTGCTATTAACATTTCAAAGAACCCTATGATGCATACTAAGACTAAGCATATTGCAATAAAGTATCATTTCTTGAGAGAATTGGTTCAGGACAAAGAACTAAGGTTGGAATATGTGAATACTAAAGAACAAACTGCAGATATATTCACAAAACCTTTACCTAAGGATGCATTCTTGTATCTTAGAGGAAAGCTAGGGGCAATTCCCCTAACCGAGGCTCATTAATGCATAGATTAGTGATGCATCAACCGAGCTATAGTAAAGATCTAACAAGTTGATGTAGGTTGTCAGAGCTTATTGCAAATGAATTAGTACATTAGGTACATTAAAACTTCATTGGATGGAGTTTTTGGCATTGGATGTCAAAGAGGGAGATATTATTGATGTCATGCCAAAGAAATCTAGAGGGAGAGATTATTACAAAAATAACCATATCAGAAGGAAAAATTTATCAGAAATAGATATTGATGAAGAAAATTGTTTGTCAGTGACTATGAACATAGAGGGAGTTTTTTGGATAAGAATTAGAATGATGCTAAGGATATTATAACTTTTTTTCTTGTTTTTGTTTCTCTAAAATTCTTTGTATAATGACATGTTGTGTTGCCATCAATGCCAAAGAGATAGATTGTTGAAGAGAATTATTCAATTTTGTATCATCATTTATGTTACACATATATACACAAATATAATGGTGTTACAAAAATGTCTAAAACCAACCAAGCACAGTCAGTATATAGCGAGGCAACTTAGGCATTGAAGAAGACTTCAGTATAAGCCAAGTGATTTGCATTATTAACCAAGCTCAGTCAGTTAATAAAGGTGTTGGTTGTATTTCCTGTTTTTGCTGGTTCTCCTTGTTCCTTGTCCTACTCTCTACCATTGTTTCAAGTTTTCATGTCTAAACCTTGCTCAAATTGAAAAAGCCCTGAAAACCCTAAGTCTTCCAAGTGTTAAATGATGAATTTTAAACCCTAATCCATGCCTTATGTTCCAATGTTACCTTTTTCATTCACTTAAGGAATGTGTTTTAAGTTAGGTCGCCTCGTCGCGTTACCCCAGCCAAATATTCCAAATGTCTTCCCAACTTTGCTTTTTCCTTGTGTTGCGTGGTATCGATATAAATTAGAATATTCATTCAGTGTTATGAGACTTAGCGATTTCTTTTAGTCAGGTAGTCGCAAGATCTTCATGTTATAAAACCTTATAAACATGGGACCCACTGTTAGTCGGGTGATCGCGGAAGATTTCTCACAGTTATGAAAAGGTTCTAAGACTTCGCGATTACTTCGTGTCACGTTATCACCAGATCAAGCCAAAGCTAATAGTTAAGTTTTCCTTTAGTCACGTGGTCTCAGAATAAATAGCGGTTAAGAGATTTCAGCTCAGACTACGCGACTAACCTTCTGTGGTTTATAGAAAAGTGTAGTCGGGATGTCGCCAAAATAGGATAAATGTTTTAGTTTTCCATTATGCAGTAGGAGAACCAATGATTGGGTGACATCTATCATAAAGTAAGTGGGTAATCGCGTGGCCGCCAGAAAGAAGAAGTGGATTCAACGACTTCGAGACTAAGATGCTTTCCCTTCAGTCGCGATGTCTGGAAATAATTTAAGGGTATGCCCGAACATTTAGCGATTAAGCACTATCTCTTAGATGAAAGAATCAGAAGATCCAATGGTAGTCATGATGTCTGGAAATAAAAGTTCCCCAGGGAAAAAATCCTTCTGACTTGGCAATTAGGGTATGTCACGAGGTCGTCAGAAATAAAGAAAAGGTGCATATAACCTGTTAAGGTAAAGTTGAATATATCTCCCGACTGGGTGACTAAAGGTTGTCGCATAGTCTTGAAACAGAATAAAAGCATTCAGCGACAAGGAGATAACTGAAAAGGTTAGTGGTAACGGCTAGTCGCCAGGTCTAAGAAAGAAAGATGAGTTAAGGTTAACTACTCACGACTTTGTTTTCAATTTTGTCGCCTGATCGCCAGATTGTAACTTGGGTCAGCCAAGGTTATGAAAACACATTGTCGCCAAGTCTTGAGATAGAACCATGGTTAAAGACAGAAGCCCACGACAAAGAGACTTAATGCAGTCGCATGGTTGACTGATCACAAAATCTGAAAAATGCAGGTAGTTTCTTGATGTGACACTATGAATCGCTCGGCAACCAATCACAGGCCCGTATTTTGATCACAGTGCAGAAAGAGTAGCTGAGATGTGAGATAGACAATGAATTAGAAGGTGACATGTCAGCTCTCTTAAACATTTTATTATTGCTCTGAGGATTCATATTTGAAAATTTGATTTCCTGTCAACTTCAGCAACTACGGCTAGGTTTTTCAAAGTTCACAGCATGGAAAATTAATGGCAGAACTGATGTTTCCAAATTATGAGCTGTGTACTCTAAATGACAGCTATAAGGGGTTGATAGTGAATTCATTCTTCTTCACCATGCTTTAAAGTTTTCAAAGCCAAGTTGCTAATTTTTAGGAAAGTGATATTTCGAGCAGTTTGTAGTGTATCCAAAGTGATCAAAGATTTCTAAAATTGCAGAAGATTGTGCTCAGAACAAACAGCTGATATTTGAGATTAGATTTGTTTCAATATCAGTTAGAGAAAATAAGATTCAAGGTGTTGTAGATATGAGCCGAGCTGTGAGCATCGCTTCAACAAGTGGAGGCAGTGGAGAAGAACAAAAAGGAAAACCAAGTTTCTCTGATGAGTTTCTCCAGCTTCGGCCAGGTTCAACACAGAATAAGAAGGCCGATGCTAGTGTTCTCTTGGATGAGTACAAGAACATCCGAGATGCTGTGACCCTGGGCATAATAGTTTAATGTCTTTTCACATATTTCTATAAGAATTCTGATAAGCCCATCCCTGTTTCAAACCCTTGGACATGTGGTCTGGCTAGGTTTCTTGTTCCTGATATTTTCTTAGATGTAGACCTATTTCTTGACCTAGAAAATCACTATGATGCCCTCACAAAGACCATCAAAAGCGATGATGGCACTGCCTTGTTAGTTTTAAATAGAAACTCATTCACGCAAGCCTTTGGCTTATTCAGCACCATGTCTACAAAAATTGACATGACAAGGTAGGAAAGGAGATACAGTTCTAAGCCTGGTATTGCAAAAGGCTTATTGCATAAGCATATGTTAAAAGAACTAAAAAATTACTTAGGTCCTATGGTTGAGCCCTATCCATATTATTACAAGGACCTGCACTTCTACATCAAGTACAATGCTTATGCCCTATGTAGAGTGCTAGGGATTGATGGAGATGCAGAGAGAATAAGTTCTGGCATCTTGATGATGGTTCTGTTCCTGCAAGAGGTGCATTCAAGCACCAGTTATGATTACATTCAGCATATAATTGATGAAATGCATGAGGGTTTTTTTGCAATGCAGAAGAGATTAAAAAACCCTAAGGAGAAGGAGCCTAAATTCTTGCATTATTCAGTCCTGATGCACCTTCTCTTATATTTCAATTTTGTAATCATGGATACGCTTAACTTGTCTGCTCAGAGATTTTATCAAACACAACCAAATCCTATCCAGTTCTGGGTTAGGGTTTGGAATTATAATTCCAGGCAGTGCGACTACTGTGCCTTCCAAAATTAGATTGTGTATCCAATTGTGCAAAGTTTGGGGACAAGAAGGAATAGAGTCCCATTGAAGATCATCCAATTGCTGAGGCCCTGCAATTATAAAGAAAATTGGTCTGGAAACCACAACTAGGGTGATTTCTTCTTGGAGCAGAATTTCACCATAATTAGAGTATATGGGTGTATTCACCCACCCCATTTATTGCCTTATCATGTGCCTTTGAGAGTTGCTGCTATGGAATTCATCTGGCAGTTGATGCTAACTGACAATGAGCACTTTGCACCACATAAAAAGGGGACTATAACCCCTAGGCAGTTCAAGATTTCAAATTTTACAATTGGTAAGAATGCCATAGATGAAGTGGATTAGTGGTTGGAGAAGTACAAGATGGCAGCAGCCTCTTATAGGTACATTGACCCAGAGGGCTTCATGGCAGGGGTTAGGAAGCTATATACTGCTACTATCCCTAATACCAATGTCCATTGTGAATGCATAGAGGAAGATTCAACAAGAAACCTCTTGGATGAAGATGACATTCATATGAGAAGACTAAGAATTCAGGAGTTGCTAAAGCTGCAGACACAAATAAAAATAAATGGGTTGTGATTTGGGGGTTTTTATCTTGATCTCTCATATTTTGATAGGATTAAGGCTATGATAGAAAAATACTATGTGCTAGTAGAACAATTGGATATAGTCCTAGATAAGAAAGGTGCTCAATCACCTGAACACTCAGAATCAGAAGAGGAGAGTGATGATGATAGTGATTATGCACGTCCTCCTGTGCTTCCTCCACCACAACAAGCCCCAGAGCAAGAAATGGCTGAGATCCCACAGTTGCAAGGAGCAGAAGGACATATTATAGATCTAACAGTTGCCACTCAGCCAAATGATGTGGAAGAACCTGCTGCAAAAAGGCAAAAGTTGGAATTAGGATAGCCTTTAGAGGAGGGCCAAAGTAAGAAAAAGGATAAGGCTAAGGCCTTAGTGCCCGACACCAGGCTATATGATCATAACCTAAGAAAATCAATCAGGGAAGGCAAGAAGCAAAGGCCTTACCTAGAAGATGAGGTTGAGGTACCACTTAGGGCCTGCGTTGATGAAAGATTGCTTCATTAGAAAAAATTCCTGGATGATGACAACTTTGTAAAGACAGAGGAGTTTAAAGACTTCCTGAGGTGGCACAAAATAGAGAAAATAAAGTCCCAATTAACTATGGACGGAAAAGAGACAATTACCAATGAAGCTCTGGTGGCCCTGAAAAATTATGATCCTGAAAATGAGGACATCTTGCTTGAGGATGCCAGGAAGATGGTGCTAGGAAGTGGGATCTTATTGGCTGAAGGCTGGGACTTGGCTTCTGCTTTCATTATAGATCAAATCAGAAAGCAGCCTAACTTTAAAATGGTCAGTGAGGTCCAGGTGGGAGAAATGATCAAAGGATTTGGGTATAACCCAAAGTCTCAGGCCTTTGCCATGTGGAGTTTGAGCCCTAAGGGCCAGAAGCCCCAATTAGTGAACATTCAAGAGAATATGGTGAGGAATCAGATGGTGTGGTCAGTCCAAAATACAGGGGACTTAGAAATTTCCCAAATTATGACACACTGGGCTCAACTCAATGAGGATAAGACAAAGCAATTATATGAAAGGTATACTACTCTGTTGGAAGAAACAAGTGCACTATCTAAGGACAGAGACATGTTCCATATACAACTATACAAGAGGGATCAGCTGATAAAGACATTGACAGATGAATTGGAAGCGAAGCCCGAGGTAGTGTATGTGCCTGCACAACCACCACCTATGCAGATTGAAGATAAGCCTAAGTCAGAAGAGGTTGTGGAAAAAAAGGTGGATGAAGAAAAAGGAAATGCAATAGCTTTGAAGGCATTAAAAGGCATATTAAAACATAGGATTGAGATCCTAAAAGACAAAGCTGATGTTGTAATTAAGACATATAATAAGTTGCCTATATTGCATGCTGAGGTATTGAGGTACCTTGTAGTTCTAAACCCTTACTTCACAAAATGGTTTGCCAGGGCAAGTTTATTTGAAAAATTGTCATCTTTGCAGTCCATAAGGGCAGAATTTCCTCCAATAGTCACTGAGGTGGAAGATGAGATCAAAAGAATAAACATTGCACTCTCATTGTTCAAAGGAAAATTGAACCAGATAGAGGCAAAATTAAGTCTCTTTTCAGCTGATTTCAAAAGGTTTATTCCTGCCT
This sequence comes from Thuja plicata, assembly GCA_018584345.1. NCBI lineage: Eukaryota > Viridiplantae > Streptophyta > Pinopsida > Cupressales > Cupressaceae > Thuja > Thuja plicata. Next base: position 1,356,543 of record MU224311.1, on the reverse strand, counting down.
TAAAAGGAGATGATGACTAGGTAAAGGCTATAGATGCCTAGAGGAGTGAGTTTGACACCAAGATGCCTAGTGAAGAGGCTTTTCTTTTAGGAACTGAGGTTGATATAGAGGGATTTAATTTAATATTGGATGAGGCATTCAAAGCTGAGACAGATATCAACAAGTTCCTACTTGATGTCAAGAACATCACTGATGTGAGATGGGATAGGCAAAAGGTGCAGGTATTGAGTACTCAGGACTTCAATTGGCCAATAGATGATGAAGTAAAGGCATGGGAAGTCATGACAACACCGAAGAAAAAGAATCCTGTAGTAGAGGAAGAGATTTTGGACGATGAGTGAGGTGAACACTTGGCGCTGCACTATTCATAGACAAGATGGATAGTTATTTCAAAAGGAGATGTAGGTGAGTAGGTGAGCACAACTATCTAGACTCAGCAAAAATACACCAGCTACCATCTACAAATCAGATTGCAGTCGCTAGATCGGGAGAAGAAGAATGAGATATCTAATTATAACTTTTTGACTCTGTCTTTTCACCGCTTCTTCTCTCTCTTTCTTTTCTCTCTCTTGTATCTTTAGGGTTAGGTTTTTGTGGCCATCTGAAGCTTGTTGCATCCTTAAGGGATTCCAAGGTGGTCATAAACCTATATATAGCATAAGATTTTTAATAGTTAAGGGTCTTTGATGTTGGAACATTTTGAAGAAGAGATAATATATCACAGAATTCAGATATTCTGGTTTCTGTCTATCTTTTGGAAGCTGTGTAATCTCTCATGTATGAAAATTTGGATCTTATAAATAATATACGGTGCAATTTACTCTCCTCTATTGTTGTCTCTTTGTTCTTTGTATGTTCTCTTCTATGTTAAGTTTACAAGGTATTATGAAACATACTGGTTATAAGGTAACCATTTGATTATTTGCAAGTTTCTTTTAAGGAAAGAATTAAATTTTGCAAGTAATTTCAAGGAGCATACTGCTTTTTTTAAGGATTTGATACAATATATTTGAGGTAACAGGGTAGCTTGTAAGGCAACTTACCTAAATTGTATGTGAACTGTAAGGAGGTTTACTGTGTTTTATTTCTATGATATATTAGCTTATATTTGACTCTGTAGCCCAAAGGATAGGCACTGGTTCAGAAAGCAGTCTGATCATCTATCTATGTCTGAGATATTCCAATATATCAAAACCAAATCAATCAAAACACTTTGTTACTAAGAACAAATAAACTGAACTTGTTAAGGACCTCTGTCAGCAGGACACTGTCCATATTATTGATTCCTTGAAGAGTGAATCCATTAGGTTATCCCTCCTATAGAGAAAAGGAAGAAGGATGAGAATCCTTTTATCACTGATTGTTGTTATTCTTATAACTATGGTTTGTATGGTTATATCTTGCATCTATTTATGCTTGGTTATTTGCAAGATAATTCATAAGTTGGTTCAATAAAGATACATAGCTAATTAGTGTCCACATCAACAAATACTGTGTAAACAACAATCTTAAGGGGTAAAACCTGCCTGAGTATTTGTGGAGCTCAAAAATGAAGAAGGACCTTATCCAGTCCTTATAAATTAGGCTTTTCTTGTCTCTGAATTAGTATTAGAAGGCATAGTGTTCAAATAATCATTTCAAGCATTGTGATTCATACAAGAAAAATCCCTAACAAAGTGGTGACTCAGCTGGGGAGTTAGCTTTTTAAAAATCATGTTTTAAGTATTCAGAAATCTCTAGTGTTTAGAGATCTAACGGTTTACAAAATTCCAGTGGTTGTTGTCATATTAACCCTTAATAGTTATTCATTCATCCCAATTTATTGGGTGGTGACTCTAAAAGCAAATCTTTGAGATTAGTGCAAAACAATGTCTTACAGAATGAATACTAGGTCAAAAACAAGAGCAGGCCTAGAAAGGGTATTAAATGAAGGAATCCCATCATCCTCAAGAGTGGGAACCTCTTGGAGAAAAAATAAAAATCAAGTGGATATGGATGAAACTCCTTTAAAAGGTCAAGAAATGAATGTCAGAAATGATAGGAATACTATTCAGCACTCTCATGATGGAAACACTTTAGATTATGAGGAGGCTGTTGAAAGAGTATTCGAAACTCCCACAGTTACTTCTACTTCAAATGAAAGAGAAGAAATTACTACACCTAGTTCAAATTCAGAAGATGACCGTTCGGATATGCTGGATAATGAAGAAAAATTTATTTTGAAGCAGCTTTCCCTAGTACAACAAATGAAAAAGGAAAGAGAAATAAGAAAGAAAAATAATGATCACAAGACTCTTGATAATGATGGAAAAAGATTTCCTAAACACCAAACTGTGAAAGAAACAGAGAAGTCTCAGAAAAACAAAGAAATACCAGTCACTCAAAAAGCTTCTACTTTACAAATAGATAAGGGTAAAAAGAAGATGGGTGAACAGAAAGATCAAGAGCCTAAATTTCAAAAGCCTATAGTTGAACAAATGTCCAAATTAGAGATTGATTTGGAGAAATTAAGAATTGAAAAAGAAACCATGGAAAAAATGTTGGAGAAAGCCCAAATGGAGGCTACTACAATTGAAATGAAAAAGAAGATAGACTTTTTACAATCTTCAAAGTATTCTTTTTCTGGACCAGAGAATAATACATCTACTAGAGGAAAAGCTACTGTGGCTAAAGAAGATGATAGTTTTCAAAGAAAACCTCTACATAATGAGAGGTACAAGCAGTTTGATTTTGTTGGTATCCCT
>MU224311.1:1324488-1353687 GCA_018584345.1 Thuja plicata | reverse complement strand
AACTTTTTGTTCAGTCCCTTGTTGAAGATGCAAGAGAATGGTTTAGGAGCCTTGCTAATGGCTCTGTTGTTTCTATGGATGAATTGATTGAGTTGTTCAAAGATCAATATGGAGATAAAACAAATAAAGGCTTTTTATTGAATGAGTTCAATAATATCAAGAAAAATTACAATGAAGAGGTTACAGAATTTAATACAAGATTTCAAAGAGCCATGCATAAATTTTTTCAAAAGATAAAGCTAGATGAAGAAGTTTGTTTGGCAACTTATTTAAATGATTATGATTCCAAAATGGGATATGTTCTAAGAGATAAAAACCCTAGAAAACTCACTAACACTTACAAGATAGCAATCAATATTGAAATGAACAGAAGAGTGTCTGGTAAGTTGAATATGAGAGATGATCCCAGGTTTAGTAAGAGCAATCTGAAAGAACCCGAGTACAAGGAATATAAAACTCCTCAAAACAATAAACCTCTTTACAACAATAATTACAATCCTTAGAATAGAATGCAGAATCACCCATATGGAACTCAGTTCAAGGATGGAAAGCCTGTTGGTGCACCGAAGAAAGAAAGAACAAATAATAAGACTCCAGACCCTCTTCATAGAAATTCAGTCCATTTTTGCAATGAGGAGACTTGGTGTGAAGCTTGTGATGCCCCTCATAATCCTAATTTTTTTGTCATTTCCCTAGATCTAAAAGCAAATGAGGAACAAGAAAATGATGAAGGGGAATAGTGTGATCATAGTATGACTAACACTTACTCCTGCCATGATACCGATTCAAATAGTGAAGAGGAAAAACATGATTCTTATGCTTCACAGAGAAGGGTTGAGAATCACTATCAACAGGTCTTATCTGACAGTGAAGTGGATGAAACTAAAGATGATATTAGATGTTATGCTCAAAATAGCCAAGAAGTTCCATTCATAAGAAAAGCTTCAGATAAAGAGAAGGCTAGAATCACTGCTGAGTTAGTGAATAAAGCTAGAAGCAATTACCATTTAAGAAACAGGGTGGTGGGTGGAACTGGTGGTCAGCCTTTAGGTGTTTTCATAAAAGACAATAAATTAGGCCCTCAGTATGTTCAGAAGAAAGAAGAACCTAGTGAAAATGTTAAAAAAAATAAGGTCATGGTTATCACAAAGGTTGTAGAGCCAAATGCTATACAAGATGAGAAGGGTCAAGAAAAAATTATTCCTGTGCAAAAGAAAGAAAATAAAAGGTTGAAAGAACCATTTCAAAAGAAATACAATGAAGATAATGAAGATATCATTGATAAGTCAAAACATTCAGATATATGTTATACTTTGGTTCACATGGGTCAATGTTTGTCTCAGATGACAATTAAGGTACCATTTCTGAAAATGATGAGGATCAAGGAACATAAGGAAAAAGTGACGTCATTATTAAACAGTGTACCTACAATAAAAATTCAAAACCCAGTGGATGTATCTGAGATCCCACCTGTCAAGGGAAATGAGGATGAGATGTTAACATCTGAGATTCCCCAAATTTTCTTAAATGCTATTTCTTCCCCAAAGGTGGTGGACCCATTCTTTCTTTCATTAATAATCAATGATAAAGTGCTCAAGAATTGTATGATTGATTTAGGAGCTTCAAATATAGTTATGCCAGTTGAGGTCATGAAGGAAATGGGCCTACAAGTTACCACACCTCATGGAAGGTGTAGAGCTATGGATTCCTGAGAAGTCCCTGTAATTGGTACCATTGAAGCCATGCCCTACAGATTGACACTTTGCCCCGATGTAGTGATGACAATGAATGTTCTTGTGGTTGATATAGCACCTCATTATGGCATGTTATTATCAAGAAAGTGGAGTGCCTCAATGGGAGGAAGTATACAAAATGACTTGTCATTTGCTACTTTCAATATTGCTGGAGAGAATGTCAGTGTTTTGAGAGAGAGCAGAAGTCCCCACATGATAGAAAAGTATGAGGATACTCAGGTGAACTGTTGCATTGACATAGACATGGAAAATTTCAGAATGCAAAAAGAAGAGATTTGCTGTAAAGATCAAGGAGCGGATTCTTTGAGTAAGGAATTAATATTACCAGAAGATGGGTTCTGGAAAATGTATTTTGATGGTGCTTTCTCTAAAGAAGGATCTAGAGTAGGAGTATTATTGATATCCCCATCAGGTACAACTTTTAAATACTCATTTTTGTTGGCTTTTCAGTGTACTAATAATACTGCAGAGTATGAGGCCTTATTTTTAGGACTTGAAATTGCTATCAAACATGGTATAAAATGTTTAAAGGTTTATGCTGACTCTGAGTTGGTGGTAGCACAAGTCTGATACAAATATGCTGTAAAAATGACAGATTAAAAATTTACAAGCATGCTATTTGGGATCAACTTGAGATGTTTGATGCTTTTAGTATAACTTGGTTGGAAAGGTCAAAGAATATTATGGCTGATTTTCTAGAAAATGTTGCTTTGAAAAATGATGATTTGACCTTACATGGAGTATCAATACTTGAAGTTAAAACAAGACCAATTATCCCAGATAACATATATAACTGGCAAGTGTTCCAAGATGATCAAGATATTCTAAGGTTCATGCAATGTTTAGATCAGTATGAAAACCAGAGCATAGATTGCAGTTCCTTATTAGAATCAGATAATGGAAAAGAATACATCTTTGGAAATGAAGTTGTTCAATTGAGTTCTAATCAGATTCCTAGGGGATTGGTTGAACTTGAGGCATTTTTTGTTAGCAAACAAAATGATTCAGCCAAGATAAGCAATGCCAACATTGAGGATTTGGAAGAAATCAATTTAGGATCAGAAAACAGTCCTCAAATAGTTTACATTGGAAAAGGTCTGGACTCTCATGTAAGGATAAAATTGATCAAGTTACTGAGAAAATACAAGCATGTTTTGGCTTGGTCATATGAGGACTTGAAGGCATATAGAGAAGACCTTTTTCAACATGAAATTCCTCTGAAATCAGATTTCAAGCCATTCAGACAAAAACAAAGTCCCATTAACCCCTTGTTGGCCCCCAAAATGCAGCAGGAATTGATGAAACTCAAAGATGCGGGGATAATACAACCTGTTAGGCATCCAACATGGGCATAAAATCTAGTGCCAGTTAGAAAGAAAAATGGTGACATCAGATTGTTTGTTGATTTCAGGAATCTGAATATTGCTTCTTTAAAAGATAATTATTCACTAGCTAATATGGAAGCAATGTTGCACAAAGTGACTGGTTGTGAATTACTATCGATGATGGATGGTTTTTCAAGTTACAACCAAGTTCTAGTCAAGGATTCAGAGCAATATAAGACTGCATTTACTACTCCTTGGGGAACATATGTTTATATTAGAATACCTTTTGGTCTGATAAATGCTGGTGCAACTTTTCAGAGAGCCATGGATGTTGCTTTCAAAGAGTTTATTGATTTGTTCATGGTTGTGTACCAGGATGACTTAACTGCATATTCCAAGAGGGCTAATGATCATTGTGATCATTTGGGTAAAATTTTTGGTCAAGCACTAGAGTATGGTGTTTCTTTAAACCCTAAGAAATGCCACTTTGCAGTTAAGGAGGGAAAATTGCTTGGGCATATAGTGTCCAGAGAAGGGGTAAGAATAGACCCTGAAAGGGTGGAAGAAATTCAAAAGGTAGTTGCTCCAAGAAACTTAAAAGGTGTACAATCTTTCTTAGGAAAGATTAATTTTGTCAGAAGGTTTGTAGCTAATTTTACTGAAATTGTCAAGCCTATTGTGAAATTGTTGAAAAAAGATACTAAGTTTGTTTGGACTGATGAGGCTCAACAAGCTTTTGAAAGGATAAAGAAGGAAGTGCAGGAAACTCCAGTGTTGAAATCTCTGGATTACACTAAGCCTTTCTCCCTATTTTCATTTGCATCATTTCATACAATTGCTGTAATTTTGCTTCAGAAAGATGAGCAAGGATTTGAACATCCCATAGCCTTTTATAGTAAATCCTTGCAGGCTGCAGAACTTAACTATGAAATAATGGAAAAACAACCCTATGCATTGGTAAAGGCTATGAAGTCTTTTAGGCCCTACTTGGTGTGTGCTAAGGTGTAGGCCTATGTTCCACATTCAGAAGTTAAAGATATTCTTACCTAGTCAGAAGTCACTGGTAAGAGGTGCAAGTGGATTACAAGAATCCAAGAGTTTAATTTGGAAATCAACATCACCAAATTGGTAAGAGGTCAAGGATTGGCCAAACTTATGACAAAGGAGAACCTTGATTTAGTGCAATCAAATCAAACAGAGGAACAATATCAAACCATTACCAGTATAGAGAGACAACCATATTACACTGATATTGTGTTCTTCCTCAAAAATGCTAAGTCACTAATACATTTGGTACCAAATTGCAACGGCAGTGTCGTTGCAGTTTTTCTGTCACAACCTTGTCATCGTTGCAATTGTGACGGTCTATCGTTGCAATTGCGACAATGACAAGGTTGTAACGGAAAAACTGCAATGACACTGCCATTGCAATTTGGTACCAAATGTATTAGTGAGTGTCTTGATCATCTGTCTGATAACCAGAAGAGGAGTTTGAAGTTGCAAGCTCAGAGATATGTTTTGATTCAAGGAGATTTATTCTGGAAAGATAAGAATGGTGTTCTATTACTATGCCTTGACAAACATCAAGCTGAGAAAGTCCTAATTGAGATGCATGAAGGACAATGTGGAGGTCACTTTTCTGCTAAGACCACTGCCCATAAGATTTTGAGGGCAGGATATTATTGGCCTACTTTGTTCAAAGATACCTATGCACATGTTAGGAAATGTGAACCATGTCAGAGGTTCTCCAATAAATTGAAATTTGCAGGTGCTCTGTTACTTAACCCAGTAAGTACTAAAGCTCCTTTTGCTGTATGGGGCATTGATTTTATTGGTGAATTTCAAGAAAAGTCTAGTGCAGGGCATAGTTGGATTTTAGTTTCCATAGATTACTTTACTAAGTGGATTGAGGCTATTCCCACAAGGAAAGAAACTAGTAAGGTGGTTACTAAATTTTTTCTAGAAAACATCTTGACCAGATTTGGTGTGCCTAGTAAATTAATCATGGACAATGCTATGTGTTTCAGATCAGAAGAAATGACAAGTTTCTGTGAGCAGTATGGGATTACAATATCTTATTCATCCCCATATCATCCACAGGCCAATGGACAAGCTGAGTCTAGCAATAAAAGAATTTTGAAGATATTGAAGAGAACTCTGCAACAAAACAAAAGGACATGGAATACAAAATTGAGATTAGCTCTTTGGGCTGATAGGATAACACTTAAAAAGGCAACTAGTCAATCACCTTTTGAATTGGTGTATGGTTTGCAAGCAAGGTTTCCTATTAACAATTTATTTCCCATTTGCCAATACATACAAGAAGAACATTTAGCTATCTCTGACAATGTGCAAAATAGAATCATGCAACTGAATGAATTGGATGAAATGAGGAGAAATAGTCAGAAAGAAAATGTGAAGCTACAACAACAAATGAAATATCTATTTGATAGGAGAGCTACTGAGAGAAAGTTCCAAATTGATGATTTAGTTCTCCAATGGAATGCAATGGTAGAGGATAAAGGCAAGCATAAGAAGTTTGAGTCTTTTTGGTTGGGACCGTTCATTATTGCAAAAAAATTTGGCAAAGACTCATACTTATTGAAGAATATGGAAGGAGATCTTTTTGAGTTGCCTATGCATGGGCAGTTTTTGAAGCCTTTCTTTAAGTAAAGGTCAAAGGTGCACAAGAAAGTATGTATTATATTCTCCTCTCCATGTCCCTTGTTTGTAAATTCTGTACATATTTCCCTTTCTGATTTAGGGTTTTGCTCCGTTAGAGGTGGTCTGCAACCAGAGATTCTGTGGTTCTTTGTCATAAACTGAGTTTAGCCAATCCGCATCAGAGCCACTGTTGGTTGTATTTCCTATTTTTTCTGGTTCTCCTCGTTCCTTGTCCTACTCTCTACCATTGTTTCAGGTTTTCATGTCTAAACCTTTCTCAAATTGCAAAAACCCTAAAACCCCTATGTCTTCCAAGTGTTAAACGATGAATTTTAAACCCTAAGCCATGCCTTATGTTCCAACGTTACCTTTTTCATTCACTTAAGGCATGTGTTTTAAGTTAGGTCACCTCCTCACGTTACCCCAGCCGAATATTCCAAATGTCTTCCTGACTTTTCTTTTTCCTTGTGTCGCGTGGTCTCGATATAAATTAGAATATTCCTTCAGTGTTATGAGACTTAGTGATTTCTTTCAGTCAGGTAGTCGCAAGATCTTCATGTTATAAAACCTTATAAAGATGGGACCCATTGTTAGTCGGGTGATCGTGGAATATTTCTCATAGTTATGAAAAGGTTCTCAGACTTTGTGATTAATTCGTGTCGCGTTATCGCCAAATCAAGCCAAAGCTAATAGTTAAGTTTTCCTTCAGTCGCGTGGTCTCAGAATAAATAGCGGTTAAGAGATTTCAGCTCAGACTACGTGACTAACCGTTTGTGGTTTATAGAAAAGTGTAGTCGGGATGTCACCAAAATAGGATAAATATTTCAGTTTTCCATTATGCAGCAAGAGAACCAATGATTGGGCGACATCTATCATAAAGTAAGTGGGTAATCGCGTGGCCGCCAGAAAGAAGAAGTGGATTCAGCGACTTTGAGACTAAGATGCTTTCCCTTCAGTCGTGGTGTCTGGAAATAATTTAAGGGTATGCCTGAACATTTAGTGATTAAGCGCTAGCCGTCAGATGAAAGAATTAGAAGATCCAACGGCAGTCGCGATGTCTGAAAAGAAAATTGCCCCAGGGAAAAAGTCCTTCCGACTTGGTGATTAGGGTATGTCGCGAGGTCATCAGAAGTAAAGAAAAGGTGCATATAACCTATTAAGGTAAAGTTGAATATATCTCCTGATTGGGCAACTAAAGCTTGTCGCATAGTCTTGAAATAGAATAATAGCATTCAGAAACAAGGAGATAACTGAAAAGGTTAGTGGTAATGGCGAGTCGCCAGGTCTTAGAAAGACAGATGAGTTAAGGTTAATTGCTCGCGACTTTGTTTTCAGTTTTGTCGCCTGATTGCCAGACTGTAACTTGGGTCAGCCAAGGATATGAAAACACATTATCGCCAAGTCTTGAGATGGAACCGTGGTTAAAGACGAAATCCCGCAACAAAGAGACTTAATGCAGTCACGTGGTCGACTGATCACAAAATTTGAAAAACGGTGGCAGTTTCTTGATGTGACACTATGAATCGCTCGGCAACCAATCACAGGCCTGTATTTTGATCACAATGTAGAAAGAGTAGTTGAGATGTGAGACAGACAATGAATTAGAAGGTTACATGTCAGCTCTCTTAAACATTTTATGATTGCTCCGAGGATTCATATTTGAAAATTTTATTTCCTGTCAACTCCAGCAACTATGGCTAGGTTTTTCAAAGTTCACGGCATGGCAAATTAATGGCAGAACTAATGTTTCTAAATTATGAGCTATGTACTCTGAATGATGGCTATAAGGGGTTGATAGTGCATTCATTCTTCTACACCATGCTTTCAAGTTTTTAGAGCCAAGTTGCTAATTTTTAGGAAAGTGATATTTCGAGCAGTTTGCAGTGTATCCAAAGTGATCAGAGATTTCTAAAATTGTAGAAGATTGTGCTCAGAACAAATAGGTGATATTTGAGATTAGATTTGTTTCAATATCGGTTAGAGAAAAGAATATTCAAGGTGTTGTAGATATGAGCCGAGCTGTGAGCGTCGCTTCAACAAGTGGAGGCAGTCGAGAAGAACAAAAAGGAAAACTAAGTTTCTTTGATGAGTTTCTCCAGCGTCTGCTAGGTTCAACACAGAATAAGAAGGTCGATGCTAGTGTCCTCCTGGATGAGTACAAGAACATCCGAGATGTTGTGACCCCAGGCACAACAGGTTACTCTCTTTTCACATATTTCTATAAGAATTCTGATAAGCCCATCCCTATTTCAAACCCTTGGACATGTGGTCTTGCTAGGTTGCTTGTTCCTCATGTTTTCTTAGATGTAGACCTATTTCTTGACCTAGAAAATCACTATGTTTCCCTCACAAAGACCATCAAAAGGGATGATGGAACTACCTTGTTAATTTTAAACAGAAACTCATTCATGCAAGCCTTTGGCTTATTCAACACCATGTCTACAAAAATTGACATAACAAGGCAGGAAAGGAGATACAGTTCTAAGCCTGGTATTGCAAAAGGCTTATTGCAGAAGCATATGTTAAAAGAACTAAAAAATTACTTAGGTCCTATGGTTGAGCCCTATCCATATTATTACAAGGACCTTCACTTCTACATCAAGTACAATGCTTATGCCCTATGTAGAGTGCTAGGGATTGATGGAGATGAAGAGAGAATCGGTTCTGGCATCTTGATGATGGTTTTGGACCTACAAGAGGTGCATTCAAGCACTAGTTATGATTACATTCAGCATATAATTGATGAAATGCATGAGGGTTTTGTTGCAACATAGAAGAAATTAAAAAACCCAAAGGAGAAGGAGCCTAAATTCTTGCATTATTCAGTCCTGATGCACCTTCTCTTATATTTCACTTTTGTAATCATGGATACGCATAACTTGTCTCCTAAGAGATTTTATCAGACACAACCAAATTCTATCCAGTTCTGGGTTAGGGTTTGGAATTATACTTCCACAGAGTGTGACTACTGTGCCTTCCAAAATTGGATTGTGTATCCAATTGTGCAAAGTTTAAGGACAAGCAGGACTAGATTCCCATTGAAGATCATCCAATTGCTTAAGCCCTGCAATTATAAAGAAAATTGGTCTGGAAACCACAACTGGGGTGATTTCTTCTTGGAGGAGAATTTCACCATAATTAGAGTATATGGGTTTATTCACCGACCCCATTTATTGCCTTATCATGTGCCTTTGAGAGTTTCTACTATGGAATTCATTTGGTAGTTGATGCTAACTGATAATGAGCACTTTGCACCACATAAAAAGGGGACTATAACCCCCAGGCAGTTCAAGATTGCAAATTTTACAATTGGTAAGAATGCCATAGATGAAGTGGGTCAGTGGTTGGAGAAGTACAGGATGGTGGTAGCCTCTTATAGGTACATTGACCCAGAGGGCTTCATGGCAAGGGTTAGGAAGCTATATACTCCTACTATCCCTAATACCAATGTCCATTGTGAATGCATAGAGGAAGATTCAACAAGAAACCTCTTGGATGAAGATGACATTCATATGAGAAGACTAAGAATTCACGAGCTGCTGAAGCCGCAGACACAAATAAAAAGAAATGGGTTGTCATTTGGGGGTTTTTACCCTGATCTCTCATATTTTGATAGGATTAAGGCTATGATAGACAACTACTATGTGCTAGTAGAACAATTGGATACAGTCCTAGATAAGAAAGGTGCTCAATCACCTGAACACTCAGAATCAGAAGAGGAGAGTGATGATGATAGTGATTATGCACATCCTCTTGTGCTTCCTCCACGACAATAAGCCCCAGAGCAAGAAATGGCTGAGATCCCACAGTTGCAAGGAGCAGAAGGACATATTATAGATCTAACAGTTGCCACTCAGCCAGATGATATGGAAGAACCTGCTGTAAAAAGGCAGAAGTTGGAATTAGGACAGCCTTCAGAGGAGGGCCAAAGTAAGAAAAAGGATAAGGGTAAGGCCTTAGTGCCCGACACCAGGCTATATGATCATAACCTAGGAAAAGAAATTAGGGAAGGAAAGAAGCAAAGGCCTGACCTAGAAGATGAGGTTGAGGTACCACTTACGGCCTATGTTGATGAAAGATTGTTTCATCAGCAAAAATTCCTGGATGATGACAACTTTGTAAAGACAGAGGAGTTTAAAGACTTCCTGAGGTGGCACAAAACAGAGCAAATAAAGTCCCAATTAACTGTGGATGGAAAAGAGACAATTAGCAATGAAGCTCTGGTGGCCCTGCAAAATTATGATCCTAAAAATGAGGACATCTCGCCTGAGGATGCCAGGAAGATGGTGCTAAGAAATGGGATCTAATTGGCTGAAGGCTGGGACTTGGCTTCTGCTTTCATTATAGATCAAATCAGAAAGTAGCCTGAGCTTAAAATGGTCAGTGAGGTCCAGGTGGGAGAAATGGTCAAAGGATTTGGGTATAACCCAAAGTATCAGGCCTTTTCCATGTGGAGTTTGAGCCCTAAGGACCAAAAGCCCCAATTAGTGAACATTCAAGATAATATGGTGGGGAATCAGATGGTGTGGTCAGTCCAAAATACAGGGGACTTAGAAATTTCCCAAATTATGACACACTGGGCTCAACTCAATGAGGATAAGACAAAGCAATTGTCTGAAAGGTATACTACTCTGTTGGAAGAAACAAGTGCACTATGTAAGGACAGAGAAATGTGCCATATACAACTATACAAGAGGGATCAGCTAATAAAGACATTGACAGATGAATTGGAAGCGAAGCCTGAGGTAGTGTATGTGCCTACACAACCACCACCTATGCAGATTGAACATAAGCCTAAGTCAGAAGAGGCTGTGGAACAAAAGGTGGATGAAGAAAAAGGAAATGCAATAGCTTTGAAGGCATTAAAAGGCATATTATAACATAGGATTGAGATCCTAAAAGAAAAATCTGATGTTGTAATTAATACATATAATAAGTTGCCTATATTGCATGCTGAGGTATTGAGGTACCTTGTAGTTCTAAACCCTTACTTCACAAAATGGTCTGCCAGGGAAAGTTTATTTGAAAAATTGTCATCTTTGKAGTCCATAAGRGYAKAYTTTCCTCCAATAGTCACWGAGGTGGAAGATGAGATCAAAAGARTAAACATTGCACTCYCATTCTTCAAAGGAAAATTGAACCAGATAGAGGMAAAATTGAGTCTCTTTTCARCTGATTTCAATAGGTTTATTCCTKCCTTAAAAGGAGATGATGACCAGGTAAAGGCTATAGATGCCTRGAGGAGTGAGTTTGACACCAAGATGCCTAGTGAAGAGGCTTTTMTTTTRGGAACTGAGGTTGATATAGAKGGATTTAATTTAATATTKGATGAGGCWTTYAARGCTKAGAYAGATRTYAACAAGTTCCTACTTGATGTCARGAACATCACTRATGTGAGATGGGAYAGGMAAAAKGTRYAGGTACAGAGTACTYAGGACTTCAATTGGCCAACAKATGATGAAGTAAAGGCATGGGAAGTMATGAMAACACCRAAGAAAAAGAAGCCTGTRGTRGAGGAAGARATTTTGGACGATGAGTGAGGTRARCACTTSGCGCTGCACTGTTCAWAGACAAGATGGACARTTATTTCAAAAGGAKATGTAGRTGAGYAGGYGAGMACAACWATCYAGACTCAGCATAAATACTAYCAGCTACCATCTACAAATCAGATTGYAGTTGCTAGATCGGGAGAAGAACAATGAGATATCTAATTATACCTTTTTGACTCTGTCTTTTCACCGCTTYTTCTCTCTCTYTCTTTTSTCTCTCTTGTATCTTTARGGTTAGGGTTTTGTGRCCATCCRAAGCTTGTTGCATCCTTAAGGGATTCCAAGGTGGTCAWAAACCTATATATAGCATARGAGTTGTAATAGTTAAGGGTCTTTGATGTTGGAACATTTTTTGRAGAAGAGATAATATATCACAGAATTCAGATATTCTGGTTTCTGTCTATCTTTTGGAAGCTGTGTAATCTCTCATGTATGAAAAGCTGGATCTTATAAATAATATACGGTGCAATTTTACTCTCCTCTATTGTTGTCTCTTTGTTCTTTGTATGTGCTCTTCTATGTTAATTTTACAAGGTATTCTGAAACATACTAGTTATAAGGTAACCATTTGATTATTTGCAAGTTTCTTTTAAGGAAAGAATTAAATTTTGCAAGTAATTTCAGGGAGCATACTTCTTTGTTTAAGGATTTGATACAATAGATTTGAGGTGACAGGGTAGCTTGTAAGGCAACTTACCTGAATTGTATGTGAACTGTAAGGCAGTTTACTGTGTTTTATTTCTATGATATATTAGCTTATATTTGACTCTATAGCCCAAAGGATAGGCACTGGTTTAGAAAGCAGTCTGATCATCTATCTATGTATGAGATATTCCAATATATAAAAACCAAATCAATCAAAACACTTTGTTACTAAGAACAAATAAACTGAACTTGTTAAGGACCTCTGATCAGTAGGACACTGTCCATATTATTGATTCCTTGAAGAGTGAATCCATTAGGTTATCCCTCCTATAGAGAAAAGGAAGAAGGATGAGAATCCTTGTATCACTGATTGTTGTTATGCTTATAACTATCATTTGTATGGTTATATCTTGCATCTAGTTATGCTTGGTTATTTGCAAGATAATTCATAAGTTGGTTCAATAAAGATACACAGCTAATCAGTGTCCACATCAACAAATATTGTGTTAATAGAAATCTTAAGGGGTAAAACCTACCTGAGTATTTGTGGAGCTCAAAAATGAAGAAGGACCTTATCCAGTCCTTAGCAATTAGGCTTTTCTTGTCTCTGAATCAGTATTAGAAGGCATGGTGTTCAAATAATCATTTCAAGCATTGTGATTCATACAAGAAAAATCCATAACAGAAGGAAGTTTTGTATTAACTGATTTGACTTGGGCAATATAGTGATGTTATTCACAACTGAGTAATGGTCGAGCGTCCTTAATCGAGTTATGCATTGAGTGTTAGCCGACTTACAATAGTTTACACTTAATGTTTAATTTGTTAAATGCAGCTGACAGAGTTGAGTTTTATTGTTTATTTGAAAGAATATTCAAGCCGACATGGCAAGGATTATTATATATATACAAGGTCAAGGTTGTATTGAAAAGTGTGTAGAAGAAGAGATATGATATGAAGAGTGAAGGTGAAGTAAGAAGGATTTCTGATTAAGGAAAGAATATCAAGACTGAGCTACAAAATAATATTGGATCAGTGAGGATCCAGTTAAATCCTACACAGAGATCTAAATCTCCAAAATTAGTTTCTTCTACAACTAGGTCAACTCATTGTTACTCTCTAACAATTGTAGCAGTTATCTAAATCTCCTAACCGAGCAGACTTAACAGTCTTTCATAAATCCTCTCACAAGGTGGCATTTCTACATTGAAGTGTCTGAAGACCTCTAAAAAGGCCACTCCTTACATGGTTATTAAATCCTCTAACAAGGTCACACCTAACACTGAGTTTTGTAACCTTTAACAGGGTTGGCTCCTAACACGACTTACTTCAGAAGAGTGAAAAATAGTAACTAGTTGCATTGGGTGGTTTTTCCAAATTGGGTTTCCACATTAAATATAGGTTTCATTTATGTACATGTTATTTTATTTATGCTTATGTTTTTTCATGAAGTTACTAAAGGTTAATCACACTTAATATCTTAAGATTGGTTTGTAATTGAGTTATAGAAGAATATCTTTCATTAATCGAGCAAAGTGATAAGTTTGTTTAAGACATCTAAGGGACTTGGATTTTCTTTTGTGGTAACTTATTCACCCCTCCCCTCTCAGTTACTCATCTCATTTCCCACAATTAGGACTAATGTAATAAGGGGGATAATGTTAGTGTATTACATAAAATAGCTTAGTTATAGTTTTGATTAATAAATAAATGTTAATTCATAGTTGTTAATTGGGAAGTTATATTCCCATAGTTATTTTTTATACATGAATTATGGTTTTATATAGCCAATGCCAAGAAATGTAACAACATCCTTTTTTATTATATTGTATCAATTTCTCAATTTATTTTTCCTTTTCACTTTTAAAACCCCCTATGAATGTTGAATTCCTCTAATGACACAATTCCATGACATGTAAACTATAATAGTTTTGTTTTGGTAGTCAACATGTGATTATTAGATTAAATTAATTGTTAAAATAAGATGAAATTATAAACATGTCTTGATGAAAAGATAAGGGATTATATATTATTGCTGTTACAATCACAATATTGTGTAACATTTAGCAAATAATACTAAGAAAATAGAAACCGAGAGTTGGAAAAAACAAAGATAGATATATAGAATAAGTGACTACATAGGAGATGAGTGGAGGCATATAAAGTAAAAATATTCTTCCTGTAACCCTACCTATTTTTTCACATGGACAAGCCACCAAAGCACCTTAACATGATTACATACAAAAAACCACCATAAAAATAGCTTAAGAGAGGCAAAAAGGTGGGTTCCAGTCTCAAAATCTAATGAAATACCCAAATACATGGAACCCCATAAAGAAGAGGGGAAAACATAGTGAGCAAAGATACCCCCTAAATAAGGAAAAATATGAGAAGTATAAAACCCCTAGAGTAATGTTTGATGTTCAACAATAACTCTAAAGACTATCTTAGCTAGTTGAACAATTCCTTTCCTTAGGAAGAAATAGAACCACAAAAGTATGCAACTTATATTCCTATTCCTGAAAGGAATATGAGAGAAGAAAACTCAAGATGTATGCTACCTCTAAACTTTCCTCAAGTTTCAAATGTTGATGTCAAAAGGTTCCATGGTCAAATCAAGTAATTCAGGCCATGATGATGAAAAGAAAAATTTAAAGATTTATTATTTTTTAATTTAAAAAATGTGGAGGGGGGGTGGGGGTTGAAATATTTATTATTAGTGTATGTGGACATGTTTCTATTGTTTCTTGTTTGATCATTCAAAGAAAAATGGAAAATCTCAGCAAGTCAATGCCTGAGATTGTAAAGGAAATTTTTAATGTGTTAAACTTTAGGAATGTGGGAAAGAGCTCACGTACCATGGATCAACATAAGAGGAATTTTGCAATCACGAAAATGCAATTTGTAGAGATGGAAATTATAGATAATATTTGTCTTTCCATGTCATCTAAAGATCATGTGAATTAATTAATGCACCTAGTTATGGATGACTATGGATTGGAAGTTTCTATTGGCCATCCACTGGAAGAGAAAATTTTTATCTCTCTCAAGGAAAAGTCTCCATTTTTTTCCCAAAGATGATTTGGGCCAAGATTGACTGACCTAAAGTCTAGGGAATAATGACTAGATCTATAGGAAGTTTGAGGCAATGAAGGTAGGAGGTTCACTATCATATTGAGCTAGCTTCTCACTAAGAGATTATTCATTGCATGAGAAGTAATCTATTTGTGTCCCTGAAAAGGTGGGGCTTGGCATATTTTTTCCTAAAGATAAGAGGGGACTTGATACATTTGTGTCCATGAAGAGAAGAGGGTGTTTGGAATCATGATTTTCCCTTCAAGGAGCGAGGGGAAAGGAGGGGAAGATTTGAATATGATCTATCAAGCACTTGAGGATGCATTAGACACACTCAGATGAGATGCCAAATTTAGAGTAAAGACGTCTCATGTGAAGGCATGTCGGTGATGTTATGTGAAATATAAAAGAGGTTGTTTCCATAACACTTTAGGAGGTGTTAGACACACTTAGAGGAGATGTAGAATTTTGGAGGAAAGGTGTATCATGTGTAGCATTAGAAGAGGAATTAGACACACTCAGCGAAGATGTGGAATTTTGAAGAAAATGTGTTTCATTGTGTGTGGAAGGTGGGAACACTCATGTTGTGCATACAATTTGAGGGTTTGTGATTAGGGTATCTACTGATGCAGTCAATTTGTTGTTTCTTGAGTGAGCGAGGAGAATTGGTGAAGATGCTTCATCAAAGTCTCTAGAAGGGTTGCGTTAAAAACCCTTGCAACTTCCACTCCTATTTGGATTAATGTAATAAGGGGGGAATGTTACCATATTACATTAAATACCTTAATTTCTAGTTTATATTAATAAATAAATGTTAGTTCATAGTTGTTAGTTGGGAAGTTATATTCTCATATTTAGTTTTTATACTAGAATAATAGTTTTATATAGCGGCTTTTCACAGAGCAACAACTACTTCCCGCTCTTTACAGTGGAATGTTTATGCACCGCTTGCCCCTCTAACTGCTAATCCTCCCAGCCTACCCATCCTCGAACCCCCACATTTTTTTTGCAAAAATATAAAGACTTTACAAAAATTATATTAGGACCTTGACTATGGCAGGAGGTAGCGCAGGCCCATTCACAGGAGGTAGCAGAGATAGCACAGGCCCATCTGTAGGAGATAACAGAGGTAGTGCAGACCCACTAGAAGGAGCAATCAAAAACCAATGTCAGGATAAGAAAACTTTAGGAACTAGGCAGCAGTTGGAAACACAAGAGGAAAAATTCCAGCAATACTGTCAAGACACAGGAATATCACTTCATAGATGGAAAAAATATGGTAGAAGGAGTCAGCTGCAGTTGCAGAACTGAAAATTTGAGCAGTACTGTGAAAACAAAGGAAATTTCCTCAAGCTCTTTAGGGAATGGTATATTTCAGAACAGTTCAGATAGCACCATATAGATGAGTTCCATGACCTCCGACAGCAAGGTCTTACAGTAGCCCAGTATGAGGGCAAGTTTCTTGATCTCCTACCCTATGTTGAATACATGGGAGATGAGAAGCTATAGGTGAACAGGTTCATCAAGGGTTTAAATCCTATGATTTTAGATAGGGTACACATGGTACCTTTAGGGAACTTGAGGTTCACAGTAGACAGGGCCTTAGTGGCCGAAGAGATAGTCCAGGGCCCACAGAACTATAGGGATGGTTCGCAGAACCACAATACCTCATCTAAGGCCTCTGGATATCAGAAGAACTCATGGAAAGGGAATCAAAGGAACTCTTCAGGGACATATAGGGCCCCTCAGAAGTAGTAGCAACAACAACAACAATAGCCATAACAGTCACAGCAGAACTAGTGACAGAGGGCACCTCAGGTTCAGCAGGGCTCCAAGTCCAAGCAGTGGAAATATCAGGGTCCTAAGAAGGACCAAAGATCTCAGTCACCTTATACCCCTCTAACAAAGATTTAGTAGTCCTCTAAGGGAGGTTATAGAAGTTCATCTAGGACTATAGGATCACAGTATTCTAGGCCTCCTAGTGTTCAGGTTTAGACACAGGGGCCATGTTGCACATGTGGTGCCATGGGGAACATAGCTAGAGAGTGCCCACAGGGTGGTAGTCAACGTATGGTAGTTTTAGAAGCTATAGTAGGGGATAGGGGGAATTCCCACATGGTTTTTTCAGCAGTGGACAATCAACAAGTAGAGCACCAGGCTACCATTATTGAGGCCTCAAGTAAGATCAGAGGTAGTGATGATACTATTCTTTTTGATACAGGAGCCACTGACTCCTTTATTTCTCCATCAATTGTGGAACATTGCAGGCTAGTGGTAGCTAGTCAGGAGGATATTTGGGAAGTAGAGTTAGCTTCAGGGGCTAGAGTTTCTGTAACCTCGATGGTTAGCAATTTCCCAATCCAGATTGGTAGGATGACCACCATAGCTAATCTCAGAGTTACTCCCCTTGGATCTTACGGTCTAGTTCTTGGCATGAATTGGCTAAGTGCCCATAGAGCCAAGCTAGATTTTTGTAAGAAGAGGATTGAATGTTTGAATGATGATGGTACAGATACAGTTATTACTAGGGTTCATAGGCCTATATCCCTCCATGTGATATCCGCCATGTAGCTTAAGCAATGCATGCGTAAGGGATGCCAGTTGTATGCCATCACCATCAGTGATAGGGAAGAAGAGACAGAGAAGGAAACTTCTCTTGATGACCTCACCATTCTTCAAGAATATGCTGATATGTTTTCATCAAAATTACCTGGTATACCTCCTCGTAGGGAAGTAGATTTTCATATTGATCTCGTACCAGGAGCTGAGCCAGTTTTGAGAGCACCTTATAGGATGGCCACTATGAATTCACTGTGGTTCCATTCGGTCTTATGAATGCTCTAGCTGTGTTCATGAGTCTTATGAACAGAGTATTTCTAACCTTCCTTGACAAGTTTGTTGTTGTGTTTCTCGATGACATCTTGATATTTTCCAAGGATGAGAAAGAGCACAAGGAACACTTGACGCAAGTTTTACAGTGTCTTAGAGACAATCAGTTGTATGGTAGCTTGTCAAACTGTGCTTTCTTCAAAACTGAGGTCAAGTACCTTGGCCATGTTATCTCAGGTGATGGGATCTCAGTAGACCCATCAAAGATTGATGCCATCATGGATTGGCCAGCACCTACCACTGTTACCAAAGTTAGGAGTTTCATGGGTTTAGCCGGTTACTATAGATGGTTTGTTAATGGGTTCTCTCAGGTAGCACACCCCATTACCTCTCTTTAGCGAAAGGGAAAGAAGTTTGAGTGGACTGAAAAGTGTGATAAGGCTTTTCAGGAACTCAAGAGAGCACTCACCAATGCACCCATTTTAGTTGTACCAGAACCTTCAGCAGACTTTATGGTATGCACAGACACTTCCTTGGATGGTTTTGGACTGGTTCTTATGCAAGGTGGGCGAGCAATAGCCTACGAGTCTAGGAAACTAAAGACTCACAAGCTCAACTACCCTACCCATGACCTTGAGATCATAGAAGTGGTGCATGTTTTAGTTAGATGGTTACATTTTCTCTTAGGACATCAATTTGAACTTCATTCAGACCATCAGAGTCTTCATTACATCTTCACTCAGCCAAACCTTAATGCTAGGTAGAGAAAATGGATGGAGTTCTTATGTGAATATGATTTTGATGTCCATTACATCAAAGGGAAAGAGAACATGGTTGCAAATTCCTTGAGTAGGAGGCGGCATGAGCTTTCTTCTACGTCTACTGGCATGGATTTGAGAGATCGCATCCTTCATCACTTGCAAGAGGATGAGATGTACATAGAAATTTGTGAGTTGTTTCAATTGCAGAGAACCCTTGAGGGGAAGTTTTCAGAGTATGCCTTGGAGTCCGATGGACTATTGCGTCATAGAGGACGTATCTTTATACCTTCTTCTGGTGGATTGTGTGAGTTTGTGATTCTTGAGGCTCATAGGGCCCCTTATGTAGTGCATCCCAGGGTTAAGAATATGCATGCCGACTTGAGGCAACTATATCATTGGCAAGGCATGAGGTTGCAGATTGTAGAGATGGTAGCTAGATACCTAGACTACCCAAGGGTGAAGGTTGAACATCATCATCCAGGTGGTCTTCTTCAGCCTCATGAGGTACCAGTGTGGAAATGGGACACCATATCTATGGATTTCATAGTAGGTCTTCATATGTCTTCTTGTCATCATGATGCCATCATGGTGACATTCGACAAGTTGACTAAGATGGCTCACTTTTCACCCATGCATACTAACTTTACTGCACCAATAGTGGCACAAGTGTTCTTGCAAGATATAGTCAGACTTCATGGCGTACCTCATAAGATCATTTCAGATAGAGATTCTCTCTTCACTTCATCCTTTTGGAGAGAAATTCAGGAAGCTATGGGTACTAGACTCAACTTCAGTATGGCTTATCATCCTCAGACAGATGGACAGACTGAAAGGGTCAATCAAGTGTTAGAGGACATGCTTCGCATGTATGTCATGGACCATTAGACCTGGTGGGAAGAATACCTACACCTAGTGGAGTTTTCCTATAACAACGGACACCAAACTTCCTTGGGTATGCCTCCCTACCAGGCTCTTTATGGTAGACCATGCGAGACCCCACTCAATTGGGATAGGTTAGAGGATAGAGTTTCTATTGGTCTTGAGCTAGTCAGGGATATGGAGCAGTAGGTGACCTTGATTAGGCAACGACTTGAGGAAGCTCAATAAAGGTAGAAGAAGTATGCAGATGCAAAGAGGATTGATCGAGCCTATCTAGTTGGAGATAGAGTCTTCTTGAGAGTGCGACCGCATAAGAGTCCAATCCATTTTGGAAAGGGCTCTAAGCTAGCACCCCATTTTTTTGGACCTTTTGAGATCCTTGAGAGGATAGGACTAGTTGCTTACCACTTAGCATTTCCACCTAGCCTATCATGCATCCATGATGTGTTTCATGTTTTAGTTCTGAGGAAGTATATATATGATGAGTCTTATGTCATAGATTGGGATGCTTTACAGGTGGAGTCAGACGGATAGCTGGCATTGGAGCCAATTCGTATATTGGCTCGATAGACTTTGGGCCTTCGAGGCAGAGAGATAGACCAGGTTAGGGTCCAGTGGGATTGCTATGATGAGGTTACAACCTCTTGGGAAGACACAGCATAGATGAGATCATAGTACCCTCACCTCTTCGATTAACTCCAGGAGAAAGTTCATGCCTACAGGGGGTGGATGTGAGACCTACATTAGAGTGTTATAGTTTTACTATTTTGTTCTCATGCTTTTAGTAGTTTATGCTTTGACATACTTTGACTATTAGGGACTTTTTATACATTTGAGGATTGGTGGAATCCTATGTTATATATTTAGCACTTGATTTTGCAATCAGGGTACTTTTAAGATGCTTATGTTCTGATTTAGTTTCAGCTTATGTTGAAGTACTATATGGATCTAAATGTATGAATGCAATATGATGAAAATGGTTTAGGAAACTAGTGCTAGGATATTTCAGTTCTAAATGTAATGTGGTTTATATGCTTACATACATTATTGATGTTATGTTATGTTTCATATCATGTTGTTTTGGATCTACTGATGTGTGCATTGAGTGTGCAGGAAAAGTTGACCATGGATCTACATCGGAGACCCAGTACTGGAACCTATGTAAATACCCATACTTTCCAAGGTCCTGTCTATATAAAGAGACATGGACCTTGTTGTTATGTGCTATTTCGTGATCATGGTTTGCATGTATGTTATTAAATTAGTAAATGTTCATGTTATTAAGTCATGTCTAATGTTTTAGTTTAATGTGCCAAATTTGGCAAGTGTTGTAATTTAATTATTGACATGGCTAGTTATAAGGAAACCAAGGTTAGTCAAGGGTTAACTAAGGTTATCTAGGAGTAGTACCCAAGCTTACCCCAGGGTTAGAATTTTCTAGAATTTCTTTGACTTAGAAATCCGTAGGTTAACTTCAGGGTGAGTTTTAGAGGGTCTTTTGGGCTCCTAGGGGGTAACCGGGGTCAGTTTTAGTCACCCAACTTGGTACCCTATGGGTTAGGGGTCATTTTCTATCATTAATGAGCCTTTAAACTCATTTATTACTCCTTTTAAGTGTCATTTTCATCTTTGAGAGAATTTGGAAGAGGAGTGTGACTTTGGTTAACCTCACTCTCTCTTCAACCCAAGTTTCATTTGACTTCACCCTTGGAGAGTTAGGAAGTGGTTTAGTTTAGGATAGGTTAGAGTTACCTCACCCTTGAGTTAAGCCTTGCTCATGTTGAAGGTTTGCCTATTTAGGGAAGATTTTAGGATGAGTTGAGTGTTCACCCACTCTCTACCCTTAGAGACAGAATTCAGTTTGAAGGAGCTTTTGGAGAAGGGGCTTAGGAAGGATAGCTCAAAACCATTCCTCTTTGCACCTTAGCTTGGATTAAGGTTGGAATTCTTTACAAATTAATTGTTTGTGTTTATGTGTGTTCTTGAGCTCCAAGACTCCATTAATGGAGTCTTATGTGTTTTGAAGCTTTTATTTTATGTTGAAAATTTAAATGTTTTTCTTCTCAATGTCTTTATTTTGTGCTTTATTTTGAATGGGTCTTCAAGGTACACTCACCCTTGGGAGGGCAGAGTAGCCTTGGAGGGGTAGTCAGAAATGATTCCTTTTAAGTGTAGATTCTCCCATGTGAGGAGGGATAAACTTTGGGTAACATGATACCCATGAAGCCAAGATGGCCTGAGGGCATTTAGGAGGTATAAGGAGGTTATTTAGGACAACATCTTGTAAAGATGATCCTTATCAAGTCCATGTGAGGCTTGTGTATTCTATGTGTATTCTTGGCTTTCTCCTTCATTGAAGTCTACCACTACCCCTATTTCGGGAATGTCTCTTGGAGATACTTCCCCTTGTTCATCCTAATGTTGGGAAGCTTTCTTGTGCTTGAGTTCCCTTTCTCTATTTCTTTTCCTACTTGTTGGGTGTTTCTGTTTGTAACCCATTCGAGATTGGATCCCCAAACTAGGGGGTGGCCTTGTAAAGGCCTAGGTTGGGAGGTGATCCTCCATGGTCAACCTCAACGTTTATCAGGTTCTTGAAGGGATAGCAAAGATGAATAATTACACTTATGTGGAAGATGGGTATGGTTAGAAATTGATCATTTGTAATCCTGATGCTTTAGAAATTTCATTATTGTTTAGTTGTATTAGAGTCCTATGATCATATGTAACCCTAGTATTATATTGTAATTTATATTTATTCCATATGAATACGGTGATCCTTTGGAGAGGGAGCAAAACAAGTTTCAATGTGCATTTGGTGCAAATGATATATTGTAAAATTGTCTAAATTTATTTTACCTAAGATTAGAAATGGAGGTCCTATAGAAATTGTAAACAATTGTTATTATGAATTGGAAAGAGAATTGAAATTTCTTAGCTCTTTGCAATTTTGAGTAGTTCAAATTTTAAGGTGTATTTAATAACTTATAAGGAAGATTTCAGGGTTTCGTATTATGCCACACCCTTCTATCATTGCCTCATTGTTTTAAAACAAAAGAAAAGAGAAATATAATCAAGGATGAATAAAGTTATCTATTATGATTTGTGTTCTTGAGTGAAGAACAAGTTTAATATTTTGGAATTATAAGGAAATTCTGCAAAATTTATTTCAAAAAAAAAAATGTGCTTGAACTTAAATTTTCTGCTACCATTATGATTTGCATTAAATATGGGATTCAAATATGCAAATTTTTTTTAAAAAAAATGTTCTCTAATGCACCCTGTTTTCATATATACAGTCATATTTCACCAGTTTTATTCAAACAAATTTAATAATTTATTTTTTTTACTTTTATGCATATATATATTAATATGTATGTATTCCATCATATAAATATAAATATAAATACATACATATAATACTTTAACTATATTATAAAGAAATGATAGAATTTAAAAAAAAAAGAAAGTGTTGTGTCGGGCGTTTATTTCCTTCGTTCTTAACTGTATATGTTTAAAAAAAAAAAATTATTGCAGATTTTGGGGAGGGACGAAACCCCGCAGGCCACGGCACATTTGTATGGGGGCCGCGTGGCTCACAGGCCACCCACTGTGCTATGCGCAGTGGGGAGGCACCACCGACCGGCATTGGCCACCCCGTTAGAACCCCTCCTTGGCCTTTTGGTTTTGTTGCCCGCGGCTGGTGGTGTCGCCGCCTGCGGCCACCACAGCCCCACCCTCGATGACAGCCGCTCTGCGGGGGTGGAATCTTTTTCACAGTCACCTCCCCTCTTGCGCCGCCACTCCTCGTTGAAAATCTAAGGATATTTAGGTTTAAAGTATTTTTATTTTTTATTTATTTGTTTCATTTTTTTTATATATAATATTAATATGGCAGTTTTAGATTTAATTTGTATGTTAGATTTGATTTATTAAATAGGATATTTTTAAATTAGATATTTTATATAAATATATATAATTAGATTCTTTTTTTTATGTATGTTTTATTCGTATAGAGGTGTTATTATAAATGTAATTTATTATAGGATAGATTTAATCATTATTTACATAGTATAATATTAACTGATTTAGTTTTATAGGTATGTAAATATTTATTTGGTTAAAATAATTAGATTTCCCTTTAATGTTAAAACAGATAAAACCATTAAGGGAAATTGATTTCTTTGAATATTTCTTAATACTAAATTCAATTGCAGATTTATTAAATGAACTTCCTTGATGAAATTATTCTTTTAAATTAATAAGCGATAGACGTTTCAATGTTCCCGTTTGACCGTTCTTGTACATGGTTGAATTTGGTCAACCATGGTCAAACCTTGTCTGTATGTTCCCAAATTTGAACCTGGTTATCCTCGTAACCTCTGGACCCTTAGATTCTAGTTTCATGCATTTTGGAGATAGTTGACTTTTTGGTCAACTACCTCATTTTGTGTGCCTATGTCCTCTATAGAACTTAGTAGTCCCTAGATATGTCCCTTCTCTTATTTTGGAGTATAGTTGACTTTTGGTCAACTCTAGTTGCCTTTTAGTCAATTATCCTCATTTTGCATGTTTGAGACTCCCTTAGGATCTAGCAAACCCTAGTGCTCATCATTCTCTTATTTCAGAGTTTAGATGACTTTTGCTCAACTCTAGTTGACTTTTGGTCAACTACCTCAGTTTGCGTGCAGATCTAGTTTGGAGCTTTAGGCATCCTTTAGGATAGCTCTGAAAGCTATTCCTCTCCTTGTAACCTTTTTGGTTTCATTCATCCCTTTGCACCATTTTGTGTGCACATGTTACCCTTGAGATTGTTTTGGTTTCCTATTTTAGTGCTTTATTAAATTTTTTTCTTCGTGTGTTTTTGTCCAACTTTTGGGCATGACAAAATCTATGATCGTTGGTCCATGAAGCAGCCATTATTAAATGGTAGTTTGCAATCTACATCTAAGAGACCTTGGCATGCCTCATCTATATTTGAATCAAGAGAATCTTCTAAACAACATGTTGCCCACGAAACGTATTATCCACATTTTCAAAAAATGCCTGAGCAGGAAAAAAATTTCTTTAGAAAATCGGATCCTTCATTGAAAGGGACATATAGAAATCTGAATCATCTCAATGCTAGGAAGTATTCTATTTGTAGTAGAAAGATGAACAAGGGAAAACAACACATCTTTGATATTTGTGATGGGACTCCGCCTGGGTCTCCGGCACGCATCCATAATGTTTCACCAAACACTCAGTCCAAAGATAATAATAAAAACCAGGACATCTCTGTTTCCCCAATTGCAACCAGGGCCCCCTTCAATCCAAAAGTTCCTAAACAGATTTGGCAAAAGAAGGTCTTGTCATTTGCAGATGCAGAGTTTTAGCATGATTTGATGAGTGGGAGAAAGAATCTGATGGTTACTTTACCTTATCATTTACTTCAGCATTCTATTGGTCTTCTTCATCAATCAGATCTTATTGGTAAGTTTGCTTCAACTTCTTTAGCATTTACAGTCATTAAGGAAAGGGCTTTTGTGTCTTGGCCTAGTTTAACAGATATATTTTATATTGATGCGGAATCCAAGTATTTTGTTGCCCTTTTTGAATCTAAAGAGCATAGAAATTCCATTCATAAACAAAAGGGTTGGTTTTGTCAGGGGTCTGGTCTTTATACCTCGACTTGGACCCCAAATTTTAATCCCAAGGATCCATTTCCCTAGTTTTTCCCTCATTGTATTTCATTCCCAGCATTGCCTTTAGAATATCGCGATCCAGAGATTATTGAAATCATAGCTAACAAATTGGGTATATTCCTCAAGCATGATCTGATTCCATTCGATTGCCTACATTTGGAAGTTTGGGTTTGTCTTATCACTGATACCAGTAAGCAATTTCCTACATCAATTTGTCTCAAATCTCAGTGGGGCGAATGGGAACAGATAATTAAGATTCAAGATGCAATCACAGTTAACAAATATCAGCATCGATTGGGTCATTTTAATACCCAGTGTCAAGTACGAGATATGGGTGCCACACTTCTTTGTTCAGATTATTGTTATGATCCAATGAATTTTTCTAAAAAATATTCCTTAAGTGATCGCATTCCATCTCATATTGTATAAAATGATACAATGATTGATCGATCAGTGGGATTTGTGTGTACTATGCCAAGCTTTGAGTTTGTATGCTTCATCAAGTGGTTTTTATCATCTATCAAGCAACTTTTTGATATAGTCATTTTGTGGGTGCCGCTACCCCCTGCTCCCCAAAATACTCTGGTGCCATATTCTTTTTGTCAAGTTGCTAGGGACTTTCTGAAAAAGTTTTGTAGTTTTCCTGTAACTATCTCTAGTCAGTTGTCTATTAATCCCACATTAGCGGGCATAAAGGTTCGACAAATAGTGGATCAAATTATCTCAGAGATAACGGATAACATAATTTTTGGCATAGCAAGGGAAGAAGGTTTTAATGTGAGTGATAATGATTCTTCAAAGCTCGATAATCTACTCTGAGAATTTCAATTCTAGAATAGTCAGGATACTGATCAATTTCCCAGATTTAAGTTGATCACAGATGGGAAAATTGATCTTCTGCCTAATAATCACTTAATAAGTATTCCTCCTAAAGTTAGTTACTGTTTGCAACAAGACACCACAGAGAAACTTGAAATCATCCCTTATGAGGACCCTTTGGGTTTTGAGAAGTGTCTATATATTCTAGAATAGAGCTCAAATGATAATATGACAAGTCAAGTTCTTAATAGTTGGCCTCATGAAGGTGTAATATCTATTCCCCAATCATCCATGGATATTGAGTCCCATACTATTAATTGAAAGTTTGATCATAATCAAACTCTATCTATTGTGCAATCACCTTCGAAGACCATACTTTCCCCTAAAACACCAAAGTCAAGAGGCAAGCCGAAGGGGTCCAAGACCAAGTCAGAAATAGCAACTGGTATTCAAACTACTTTGGATGCACGATTTGTTGTAACTAAAAGATTGACAAGGAGAACAAGAGGTTCTCCTTGTCCAAAATGAGGATAACCTCATGGAATGTTAGAGGCATTAATGCCTCTAACAAGCGGCATAGGATCAAACAAATTGTTGATACTATGCAGGTAGATATTGTTATGCTCTAGGAGACTAAATTATCGCAGGATACTTACGAAAGAACCATTTCTAAATGGACCAGATGGAACTTCTTGCATACTTCAAGCTTCGATGCATCTGGTGGACTTGTATTATTATGGAACCCTCAAAAAATCAAATGCATGCTCATTCATTAGGAGAATAATTGGCAGATGATGAAAATTTCTGAGTTTGATACATCATTGATTTTGATCAATGTATATGGCCCTGCTCCTACACAGGATAAAGCCAGAGTTTGGGATTTGATTACTCATTTCATCCAAGTTCAGGATTCACTAGATGTTATTATTGGTGGGAATTTTAATGCACTTTTGTCACATGAGGATAAAATAGGGGGTATTTCTCCCCCTATTAAAACCATTCAGGATTTCAATTGCTTTGTGGATAATAATAATCTTATGGATATCTACCCAACTAATGGGTCCTTTACTTGGACAAATTAGCAGTCTGGCTTTGCACACATTGCTACTCGAATGGATAGATTCCTTCTGACACAAGATTGGAAACTTAAGGATGTGGATATCTCATCGGACATTCTTCTTCATCCAGGATCTGATCACTTCCCAATTTCACTTAATATTACAAAGGCTCATAAAGGAGATGATAACCAGTTCCATTCCTCTTTCAAATTTAAAAAAATGTGGTTACGCCATCCTCTTTTTTTACAGCATATCCAGCAATGGTGGATTAATGCACCGCATATTGTAGCAATCAAGATGCATCAATTTGCCATGAAATTGAAGTTTGTTAAAAGTCATATCAGAATCTGGAATCAACAGGTTTTTCAAAAATGTTTTTAGACAAAAAGAGGAAGTTAAAAAACAATTAGAAGAGGGTTATAGTCACATTGTCCAAAATGGTATGAATGAAGTCACTCATGCTAAGTAGAAAGATTTTCAGTTAGAATGGGAGGAGTTGTGCAGTCGAGAAGAAATCTATTAGAGACAGAAATCTAGAGAACTTTGGCTACATGAAGGAGATAGAAACACAAAACATTTTCATTCATCAGCCAAACAAAGGAAAGATAATTCAACCATTTTTCAAATTGAAGATATCTAGTCTGGAAATCTTATTACTAATGCACAACAGATTCGTGAAGAAGGGGTTAAATTTTTTAAGAATTTACTTGCTACTACTTCTTATCCATCACCCACGGAGGCACAGGTCAATGAGATTCTAGCAGCCATTCCATGCATGGTGTCTGAGCATGAAAATGCTATGTTGATGGCCCCCTTTACCATCCAAGAGCTTCAAAAAGTGGTCTTCTCCTTTCCTCCAAATAAAGCTCTAGGGCTGGATGTCTTCTCTGCATTATTTTATCAAAGTTTTTGGGATACTATTGGATGGGATTTATTATATGCAGTGGAGGAATCAAGAAAAAATAAGACTATGCTCAAATATTTTAATACTACTAATATCTCAATCATTCCAAAAGTCAAAAATCCAAAAAATTTTGCAGATTTTAGACCAATTTCATTATGTAATCTGACATATAAGATCATTACCAAGGCCATTTATTTAAGATTGCAGCATCTTATTCCAACCATTATCTCCATGGAGTAAGGAGGTTTTGTCTTGGGTAAAGAAACAATGGAAGGAGTGTTAGTGGCTCATGAGGTGTTACACTCAATAGATTCTAATCATTTATCAAATTTTGTGATCAAACTTGACATGATGAAAGCTTATGATAGAGTTTGTTGGAGATTTCTACTTCAAGTCTTAAATAAGAGGGGATTCTCAAAAGGTTGGTGTAAATGGATCAAAGCCTATATTTCAGGTGCTTGGTTTTCAGTCTTAGTTAATGGAAAACCAGCTCGCTTCTTTCCATCATCACAAGGAATTAGATAGGGTGATCCATTATCACCGGCTCTTTTCATCATCATTGCTGGAACCTTCGGTAGAACTATTAATCATCAACATGAATTAGGCAAGTGGAAAGGTGCACATGTTCAGGGTGTTGGAAACAATTGTTTAATTGTGTGTTGTCCTTGATGTTACACAAATGTCATATCAGTCATTAAACTGAGTCTACGGAGCTAAGAATGTTCAGCAAGGCAGTTTACCGAGTCTACCGAGTTCAGACGGTAACAAAAGCAATTTACAGAGTCTACCAAGCACTCAAAGTATACTATATCGATAAGTTAGTTACTACCGGGCTCACTCGGTCAAAAAACGAGATTCAGTCTTTACCGAGTTCAGTCGGTCATCAAAGAATATATGAAGGAAATTCAGTCTTTACTGAGTTCGCAGTACTTACCGAGTTCAGTCGGTTACCAAAGGATTTAGTAGAATCTACAGTATTCACCGAGCATCAGTTGAATATCATTTCTGGTCTGTGTCGGCCTCCAAAGGTTATTATTTGTGTTAAATATGTATGCAGCCGACCAATGTAATATGTAATTAATTAAAACTTGTAATTGGTCCGACTTGATAACTTGAAGGGTATATAAGGAAGATCAAGTTGCGAATTCAAAAGAGTGTAAGTGCAGAGAGATGAAATGTGAAGAAGCAGGAATGTGCGAATTCTGATGAAGGATTAGTGATATCCTTGAGGTGCTGCAAAGATATATGTGATCAGT
>MU224311.1:1278617-1314845 GCA_018584345.1 Thuja plicata | reverse complement strand
AGAGAAAAAAAAAGAGAGAGAGAGAGAGAGAGAGAGAGAGAGAGAGAGAGAGAGAGAGAGAGAGAGAGAGAGTTCCAAAAAAATAAAGATGAATATATAGAATTACTAACTGCATAGGAGAGGAGTGGAGTCATATAAAGTAAAAATTTCCTACCATCAACCCTACCTAATTTTCCACATGGAGAAGCCATCAAAGACATAAGCATGATTACATACAAAAAACTATCATAAATATAGCTTAGGGAAGGAAAAAATTTTGGTTCTTGTCTCAAAACCTAATGAGATACATGTTACCCTAATTGTTTAAATGCGGGATAGTAATCAAGAATAGTAAAAAATTGCATGAAGGTACACCTCTTTAACACTATTGTTCAACTAATGAAGATGAAAAAAATTTATATTTCATTCATATTATCAGGTTACATTTTACTCTAAGTATGGATCAGATTCAAATTTTCAAATTTATAATTGATCATTACATTGTGCATTCAAACTAAATGTAGTAAACAAATGTTTCTTCCATATTACATCTTTCATAAATGAAAAACTTAGAGGAATATTCTAAAAAGAAAGAAAGATAGAAGCATGATGAGGTTTAGGGGTCCATGCATTTCCTTTTAGTGATCTTCTACATTTTCGAGGTTATTGTCTACATTATCTAAGTCTTCACATCCTTTGCATTTGCCTATGTGTGTCATGCATCCTAGGTATTCTTTTTGTCATGTGTCCTACATCATGGAGAAAAGGTGTTAGATCCAAATTGGATCTAAGCAATACATGAAGACCTAAAAGCATCATTCAACAATCAAACTTCCATAATTGCACAGTTAACAATAATATCAATGCAATGGAAAGGTACACATCTACATTAAAAAAATAATAGCATCAAAGAGGCATATATTTATGGAACCCTTTAATATATTTGAAAGATGCAAGGAGGAAGAGAATCATAATTGGTTACAATATCCTTAATTGCTATAGTTTGTGGGTGTTCATCACTCTGATTATCCAAACACTATAGGAATCCAAAACAATGTAGCTATCTATTATCCCCTTTCGCATAACAAGTTTCATGAAAGGAGTGTTATTTTGAAAATTTATGCATAGCTATGGCAAGGTGATGTTTAATCTTGATGAAAATAGGTAATAGATGTAATTTTGTTTGTGATTATCACGAGCCCATTCTCGAACCTCATGAACATGTGCAAATGTTCAAACTGTGCAAGCAATTAGAGTAATAAAAACCAAGTGCAAGACAAGTGGTGTATGTGTAGAAGAGAAAGAGATGTACTGATATGTAGAATTCACTACTAATCTACAAGAAAATGATTAAACTATAGTGATAACAAATGTCAGTTATGTGCATATGTAGATGCGGTTTTTAAAATAGTACATATTCAAGGAAAAATCAAATGATAATGTTGTCTAAAGACATAAAATATATATGTCACTGTGATCTAATGCCAATATGCGGATATTAGAAGGTGAGAAACAATATTATCAATTAGACAAGAGAATCAGGGAATGGTGGAATGTTAACATTTGAGGGTCTACTATGTTTCAGGTGTCTAAGAGACTCTAGCACATTAAACTAAATATTAAAACATGGAGTAAGGAAGTGTTTGGTGACATATTTAAATTCAAGCTTGATTTTCAAAAGTAACTTAATATCATTCAGGACTCTATCCAGTAGACAAGTATGTCTCAAGATCTTAAGGATAAGGAGGCTTCTCTTTTGGTCAAAACTCATATCATCATTTCTAAAGAGGAAGCGTACTAGAGACAAAGGTCTAGGTCACTTTGGGTCAAGGTTGGAGATAAGAACACTAGGTTATTCCATATGTCTGCTTCCAAACATTGCGCTTCCAATAGAATATCCAAACTCAGGTTATTTTCTGGAGAGGTTAGTAATGATATAGATATTTCTTTGGCTATGGTTGACTTTTTTTCCTCCCTTCTTTCCTAAGATCATTCACATTCCTTGGAAAATCAAGCTCTGCATCTTGATTCTATCCCCTCTTTAGTGGATGAAGTTACTAATAAGTTTATGATTGCCATTCCTTCCTCAAAGGAAATCAAGTTACCTACTTTCCCTTTTCAGGGGGATAAGTCCTCGGTCCTTAATGGGTTTCATGTGTTCTTCTTTCATAAATTATGGCACATTATGGGCAGGGATATCTGTAATGTTGTTAAAGAATTTTTTGGGTCAAGAACCATGCTTAAAGAAATTAATGCTACTTTCATAGCCTTGATCCCTAAATTTCCAGGTGTTGATTCAGTTGACTCCTTTAGGCCAATCAGTATATGTAACTCATCATAAAAAAATTTCTCCATGTTTCTTACTCTTAGACTACTGGCTATCCTTCCACATATTATTTCCACCCAACAGAGTGGATTTGTTCTAGGTAGGGAGATTATGGACTCCGTTATGAAGGTTCACGAGGTCATTCATTTGACTCACTCCTCTTGTAACCATGGTTTCTTGTTGAAGATTGATCTCTCGAAGGCTTATGACCAGGTGGGCTAGGAATTTTTGATTAAGATTCTCTAATCCTTTGGATTATGTGATAAATTGCTGCAACTTATTAGCACTTCTATGGTTTTTTTTATTGTGAATGGTTCTTCTTCCCATTTCTTCAAGTCTTCTAGGGGCTCCATTAAGGTGATCCATTGTCCCCCATTATCTTTTCTATGCTTGCAGAGGGTCTAGCTCATTATTTTTAAAAATTAGCTTCAAGTTGTTCTTTAAAGGGCATCATTCCTTCTTCTACATCTAGGCCTTGCTCCCATGAGAAATTCATTGATGACATAGTTGTTAGAATAGTTCCAAAGGATAACTGAGAGGGGGGGTGAATGAATTATCAACTAATTATATTATTTTTCCTTATTAACTTCAAAATAGAATAAAGTAAATTCTCGTGTAGATAACACAATAGACAAAACCACAATTTGGTTACGGGGAAACCAAATGGTAAAAACCCTGGTGGGAATTATCACCCACAATAAACTATACTTGTTTATAATGATCCCTGTTAGAAGATCTTGTAACCTTGTTAGGAGTTTTTCTTTACAATGCAATAAGTATAGTGACCTGGTTAAGGGTCTGACCCTGTTAGGAGTCTTTTACAAATAACCTGGTTAAGGGTGAGGACTCACTATCCAAAAGCTCACTACTTCAATAGTGAAGGCTACAACCTTCTATAGAACAGATATGCACTATATCTGATGATGAACTATAGAGTAGACCTGCTATCTTGATCAGTTCTAGTGTATTGTAATCTTTCAATTCTTCTTTGCAAAGATCCTTAATGAATGAAACACAACTGATATTCTACTTTGTACATTCTCTGTCTCTTATCTTATCATTCACACTTAGCATTCCACAAATTAATTTCTATAATTATCTTCCTCAAGGTATGAGATCATGGGACCTATTAGACAACTCTTAATAATATCCTTGTTGTCTTTACTAATCACACAAGCATAATTACAACCACACAATATAAATTGACTAGGCGCGACACTTCACTAAGTCGGCCTCACCAAATTAACTCTAACTTTGTAATCTTGTTGAAACATGTTTGGTGCCTTTATATAACTATCATCAAATCATAACTTACCTTGAATATACACACATATCCCAAAGATAGGCGTAACTCAAGAACCAATGCAATACGTTGGCTCTGTACAAATAAACTCTAGAAACTATAACTGCCACACAACAAAATTACACAACATAACTAAAACTTCATATCAGAGTCTGTGTGTATGAAAAAAACATCAACAACATTTCTACAACATGAATATAACCGTGCAAGGCTTGATATCATCATTCTGATAAGTACATATAGATCATGATTGTATATTATATGTTGTCATCAATGACAAACATACAATCAACTAGCTGCCAAAAGAAAATCTCCAACAATCTCCCCCTTTGACATTGATGGAAACATATGATATTAAAAACATCTTCAGCATGTGGTGTCTTCTTTATTTTTACAATCTTCTCAATATCGTCATCAAAGATTTCTCTACACTAATGCAACTTCTTTTTTGGTTCAGCTGCAAATCTTCCAACAATGCTAACTACATTATATATGTCTGGTCTAGACTAAGTAAGATATATAATTTTTCCATTCATACACTTATACAATGTCTTTTCAACTTCTTCAGAATCATCTTCTTTAGAAATGTTTCTTCCTGTTATCATAGGAGTGAATACTGGTTTACAGTCTTCCATCTTGAAAGTCTTCAGTATTTCCTTCACATATTTGGATTGATTTATAAATATCCCTTTATCTATCTATTTTACATTTAATCCCAAAAATTAATTTATAGGACCAATCATACTCATTTCAAATTCATTCCGCATTTCTTTTGCAAATTCTGAGCTAAGCTTGTCATTACCTCCAAAGATAATGTCATCAACAAATATGGCAACAAGTAATAGTCCATTAGGTGTCTCTCTTATGAATAGGTTACAATCTTCTACTCCTTTCTTAAATCCAATCTTGGTAAGATAACCATCTAGTCTCTCATACCAATCTCTTGGGGCCTGTTTAAGTCCATAGAGTGCTTTCTTCAATCTACATACCATGTTTGGTTTATCTGATAGATTAAATCCTTTAGGCTATTCTATGTAGACTTCTTCCTTCAAGTCACTATTAAGAAAGGTTGATTTGACATCCATTTGATATACTTTGAAGTCTTTGAATTTTGCAAAGGCCAAGAATAACTTGATGGCTTCTAATCTGTTCATATTGGCAAATGTGTCAATGTAATCTATCCTTTCCCTCTGCACATATCCTTTACACACTAGTCTTGCTTTGTTTCTAACCAATGTACCATCTTCATTCATCTTGTTCCTTAATACCCACTTTGTTCCAATCACATTTTTGTCACTAGGTCTAGGAACCAATTCCCATGTATCAGTTTTTATTATTTGGTCTAATTTGTCTTCCATTTCTTTTTGCCAATCAAAATCCTAGCAAGCATCTTCAACATTTAAAGGTTCAATCTGTGAAAGTAAACTCACCTCTTCATCCACTGATAACCTTTTTTCTTTTGATATATTCAAAACACTACTGCTTTGATCTCCAATGATATCATCTTTCGAATGATACCTAGATGTGAACTTAGAAACTTTTGGTGTAGCATCCTCATCTGTAATTTGTGATACTTCTTTGCTTGTTTTAGGTTCATTACATGAAACATCAATGCACATCAATGCAATCAAACATTTCTTCAATAATAATGTTTTTACTGCT
This sequence comes from Thuja plicata, assembly GCA_018584345.1. Lineage (NCBI taxonomy): Eukaryota > Viridiplantae > Streptophyta > Pinopsida > Cupressales > Cupressaceae > Thuja > Thuja plicata. Next base: position 1,309,575 of record MU224311.1, on the reverse strand, counting down.
AGGCCTGGGTTCATCCTCACTCATGGGTTCATATTCATAGTACCTTTCTTGAACCATAAAATTCTCATCAATCTTTAAATGAGTACTTTCAATTATCTTCTTCAATCTCAAATTAAAACATTTGTATGCTTTGCTTTTAGTAGAGTAACCAAGGAAAATACCTTCATCGCTTCTCACATCAAACTTAACAACACCATCATCTCTCTTGATGTAGCACTTGCTGCCAAATATTCTAAACTATTTTACTATAGGTACATTACCAAACCAAAGTTCATAAGGTGTCTTATCCACACCTGGCCTTAGTTGTGTTCTGTTAATAGTATAGATTGTTGTATTCACTGCATCTCTCCAATAGGTGTGCACAACATTTTTATCAATCATCATAGTGTGTGATGTATCAAGTATGATCTTGTTCCTTCTTTCTGCTATCCCATTCTACTATGGGGTTCTAGGTGCACTCAACTATCTTTTAATCCCATGTTCTTCACAGTAGTCATAAAACTTGTTAAAGGTGAATTCTCCTCCTCTATCTAATCTCAGACATTTTAGTTTTAATCTAGATTCATTCTCCACTTTGGCTTTGAATATTTTGAACTTCTCAAAGGCTTCAGACTTCTCCTTTAAGAATGCAACCCACATCATCCTTGAAAAGTCATCTATAAACAGAATGAAATACCTTTCTCCGTAGTGTGATCTTTTTTGACTAGGACCACATAAATTTGTATGCACTAGGTCTAACTTGTTTTCAGTTGAGTTCTTCTTTCTTGTGAAAGATCTCCTTACATGCTTTCCCACAACACATTCCCTGCACATTGTGTCAACTAGTCTTGCAATACTTGGAAGATCTCTAACTACCTTGACATTGTTTATCTTTACTATATTATCGAAATTGATATGACAAATTCTCTTGTGCCATAACCAACTATGATCTAATTTTGCAACAAAACAACTTACATCTAAACTGAGCTGAAAAACATTACCTTTTTTTTTTGAGCCTGATGCAATCATGTCTCCTTCTTTGTTTCTAATAATGCATTTTTTTTCTTTGAATTCCAAATGATAATCTTTGTCAAGTAGCTATCCAACACTTAGTAAATTGTGATGTAATCCATCAACATAAAAAACATCATATGTCTTGTTCTTTCCATCTAGGGTAATGGATCCTCTACCTATGATAGGTTTAGGAGTGTTATCTTAAAATCTAACCATACCACCTTTGTATTTTTCTTGATGAACAAATCTATCTTTATCACTAGTCATGTGATGAGAGCATCTATTGTCAATGATCTAATCAGTTCTGATGTCTGCTTTGCAAATTAAGGCTAACTCCTATGTTTTCTTTTCATCTTAAATGTCCATATGCTTAGACAATTTCTCCATGTCTTTAAGGGTAATGAATCCAATTTCATCTTCTCCTGAATCTTCATCAGTTACACCTTCTTCAGCATGATAGCATTCCTTCTTGTATTTAGGTTTATAATTAGATCTAAATTTCTTTACTCTTGTAGGACATTCGGATGAAAAGTGTCCGATCTTGTTGCATGAAAAAAATTTGAATTGAAGTTGTCCTTCATATTTCCCTTTTCCTTTCTTTTCTCTTTTATCAATCATGGCAATGATTTATTCTAGTTCTTCATCAAATTCTTCTTTCTCATTATTGCTAGAGATGTGAGATTTCTTACCATGGACTGAAGTTTTGAAAGTTGTTTCACTTTTGGGCTCAGTCTTCATCTTGATATCTCAAATGCAGAGATTTTATTGATCAAAGTCTCTCTCTTGAAGTCTTGTGAAAATTACATGGTTTCCTCTAGAATACTGATCTTGTTCTCATAGTCTGATGTTAAAGTAGTGAACATCTTGTCCATTATATCTTCTTCTGATATCTCTCCACCATTATTTTTGATTTCAGAAACTGGTTCATTTATCCTCTAATTATAGGCTTTGATGTCTTCTTCAGGTAACATCTCAAGACTATTGTATTTCTTTTTCCATGTTTTCCTGCATGTATTCTTTTCTTGAACATCTCCTTCAAACATGTCTTCTAAATACTTCCATATTGTGTATGCCTTGTCTACCTTCTTGATCTCAGAGAATTCATTGTTAGATAGTGCACTTATAAGGGCTTCTTTGGCGATTGCATTAGCTATGAATGTATACTTTTTTTTACTAGTAGCATCATCTCTTGATAGGTCTTTTAGAGAGGAAATAACAAATTATTGTGTGGCTATCTCAAAGATGTCAAAACCGACACACTGTATATGTGTTATCATTTTGTTCTTCCAATATAGATAATTTTCTCCCTCAAACTTACGAATCTCTTTTCTAAAGTATGCCATCTAATCTACCTTAAACTATTAGGCTTTCTCTCCAAGGCACTTGGCTCTGATACTAATTGTTAGAATAGTTCCAAAGGATAATTGAGAGGGTGGGCTGAATCAATTATCAGCTAATTAGATTCATTTTCCTTATTAACTTCATAATACAATAAAATAAATGCTCATTCAGATAACACAATAGACAACACCACAATTTTGTTACGAGGAAGCCAAATGGTAAAAACCTTGGTGGCAATTATCACCCACAATAAACTATACTTGTTTATAATGATCCCTATTAGAGGATCTTGTAACCTTGTTATGAGTTGTTCTTTACAATGCAATAAGTATAGTGACCTGATTAAGGGTCTGATCCTATTAGGAGTCTTTTACAAATACCCTGGTTAAGGGTGAGGACTAACTGTCCAAAAGCTCACTGCTTCAATGGTGAAGGCTATAACGTTCTATAGAACAGATATGCACTATATCAGATGATGAACTATAGAGGAGACCGGCTGTCTTAATCAGTTCCATTATATTGTAATCTTTCACTTCTTCTTCACATAGATCCTTGATGAATGAAACACAACTAATATTTTTCTTTGTACATTTTCTATCTCTTATCTTATCATTCACACTTAGCATTCCACAAATGACTTGCTATAATTATCTTCTTCAAGGTATGAGATCATGGGACCTGTTAGAAAATTCTTCATAACATCCTTGTCGGCTTTACTAATCATGCAAGCATAATTACAACCGTGCAATATAAACTCAATAGACGTGATGCTTCACTAACTCGGCCTCACTAAATAACCCTAACTTTACAATCTTGTTGAAAAATGTTTGGCACCTTTAGATAACTATCATCAAATCATAACTTAAATTGAATATAAACATGCATATTCTGGAAGATAGGTGCAACTCAAGAACCAATGCAATATGTCGGCTATGTACAGACAAACTCCAGAAACTATAACTGCCACATAACATAATTACACAACATAACTGAAACTTCATATCAGAGTCTTAGTGTATGAACAAAACATCAATAATATGTATACAAAATGAATATAACCATGCAAGGCTTGATATCATAATTCTGATAAGTACATATATATCACTACTATATATTATATGTTGTCATCAATGACAAACATACAATCAACTAGCTGCCAGAAGTAAATCTCCAACAATAGTTATTATGGGGTCTTTTACTATCTAGGAGGCTAGAAAGATCAAAAGGCTCTTTCTAATTATTCTCAAGGCACGTGTCAAATTGTTAACTAGAATAAGAGTTCCCTATATTTTACTAATACACCTGAGAAAAGACAGTACAAATTTGCTAGAATTATTAGGTGTGAAATTGGGGCTTTGCCTGCAACCTACCTTGGTCTCCTATTGGGCTTGAAATCTCCCGACTCCTTTTGGTAAGATATTATAGACAGATTCAATAGGAATTTGGTGGGCTGGAAGGGAGCTCTTCTAAGTCAAGAAGGAAAACTTCAACTTCTTAAACCTTCTCTACAAAGTCTCCCTACCTATGCCATGAGTCTGTTGAAAATCCCTAGAAAAATTGCAGATGTGATTGAATTGATTCAGAGAAATTTTCTTTGGTCTAGATTGGAAGACAAAAAGATACTATCTCTTATGGTTTGGGACAATGTTTGTACTCCAAAGAAGTGGGGAGGGTTGGGGATTTGACTGCTAAGGGTGACTAACCAGGCTCTCCCAGCTAAGCAGATCTTGTGTATCTATGGTGAGAAAAAAGAATGGAATGATATTATTCAAAAAAAATATCTCTTCTCATTCCCTCATATATTGGACTTCATGATGTCTAATGTGAAGGTGTAGGTATATTTTATTTGGAACTATATCCAGCAAGAAAAGGAGACAACTTTTAAGGGTGCTAAGTGGCTTTTGGGTACTGGCAGGAGAATTAAGTTCTGGGATGATTGTTGGGTTAAACATTTTCCTCTGAATTTCATTCCTCCTATTAAGCCTTTTATTGAAATATGTAAGTAGAGATTTAGCCTGTGGGATAAATATTACTGGGAGAACCAGTCATAGATTGATCTTTTTGAAGTAGATTTTCACTTAAACCCCTAATTCTAGATTTGAATGTCTGGAAAGTGGACTCTGAAAAGGAGGATAATTTGATTTGGGGAAAACTGTCTTCAAGACTCTTTTCTATTTCTTTAGCTTCTGAGATTTTTTTAAAGCCTCTAGATCATCTTCCCTTCTGGGCCAAGGTATGGGGTAAATGACTTACTCCTAAAATTAACATATTTGATGGGATGGTTTTGCAGAATAAGATTATTACCATTGATAATCTCCAAAAGAGAAGCATGATTCTTCCTAATAGATCCTTTCTCTGTAAGAATGCTATGGAATTAGTTTTCCATTTGGCCATTGACTATCTTTACTCTACAGATATCTGGTGCCTTACCTTGCAATGTTGGAAGATTTGCTGGGTTTTCCTAAAAAATATGGAGAACTTTTTCATGTAGTGGAGAAATTTAGCAATTCCTGTGGATAGGTTGTTGTGGAACATCATTTCCCCTCATGTTATTTGGAAAATATGGCATGAACGCAATGACAGAGATTTCATGATACTGCCCTACGTCTGGTTGTGATAGCATAAAAGATTAAGAGAAGAAACAAAGAGAATTGTAATGTCTTCAATGGATTCATGCTAGATTTTAATGCTCAAATTACAACAGGAACCATAACTAAATCTTCTTCCCTGTGCCAGAATGCCATTTGGCTTTCCTCTCCTCCTAGCTAGATTAAAGCCAATTTTGATAGAGCGGCGAAGGGGAATCCGGGCCCTGTTGGATGTGGAGGTATAATTTTTGATGACATGGCCAATTGTATTTCTATTATGGCATTCCCCATTGGTGTCCAAAAAAACCATGTGGTAGAGGCAATGGCTCTCCTGAAAACATTAAAAATAATTAATGAGGGAATGCCGTCGAATGTGTAGATTGAAGGTGATTCAATGAATATATTAAATTTCATAAAAGGATTTACTAAGCAATTATGGTCTATCAAAGCTATTATTGATGAGGCTAGTATAATTATTAACTCCTTCTCCAATGTCATTATATCGCATAACTTTAGGGAAGCGAACAGTACTACAGATGCGCTAGTAAATATCATAGTTAAGGCTGAGGGCATCATGACATGACATGGTGGTAGTGATTTGACTGTTGAGGTGAAGGCCAAGTAGGTGTATGATCTAACTCATAGCAATCGAGAAGATTTGGAAAATCTCAAAAAGCTCTCATGAAATTACGCATGTCATTAAATGTAGTTAATAGGATTACAAAAATGCTTGTCATTCCCAAAGAAGTGAAGTGCAGAAATGCGTATACTTGAACTTTAAACAATTTGAATTTATCTATTCTTCTCTATCTCTATCTTGTTTCTTCCATTGCTATTGACAATATTTTCTTGAAAGGTATCATGAAGGTGGGCTTAACCGTAAGGAGATGAAGAAATGTAAAAAATGGAAGAGTCAAATAGATGTATGGGATAAGCTCAACAAGGGTGGCCTCACTAAATATATGAAGTGCCTTCATGGCTCTAAAGATGTTGTCACAAAATATTTTTTTGAGAGTTGGAAGGATGGTACTGTGGTGATCGGAGGTATGGCTATTAAGATTACCAAAGATCTAATTGTTGAGGTTACAGGTTTAAATACCAAGGGCCTAAAGTTCTATAGGGACAAGAAGATATTGTAGAAGGCTATCTAGCACTTCCCAAAGGATAAGGCTGAAGCTGAGATTCTAGTGAAAGACTTTGGGGGGTGTTATGATGTCAAATCTATCAAGGATTTCTAGGTGAAGGTGCTAATGGTGGTTATGGAGTACATATCATTGTATGGGAGGTATAAAAGGGTCCATTCTTACCATTTCATGTTTTATGTAATTTTTGACATAAGGTGAGGGTTTCATTTCGTTTTTACCTTTTGCATTCTCTCTGTCATAGTATAATTGACCATAGCAAAAAGGAAAGTAAGCCCATTTTGCATGAGGGCGTAATTCTCCTTAATGTAGAGCATGTTAAGAAAATTGAGGTTACCAGTCCCCTAATTCTCTCATCAAAAGCCTCTGGCTCTACAAAGGATTCAAGTAAAAGGATTAGGGTGAGGGAGGATAAGGCTAAGCCGTAAGTTAAAAAATTAAAATTTTAAAAAAATGAAGGAATGGATACAAACTCAGATGGTGAGAGTGCTGACGGTTATGAGGATACCGATTATATCCCACATTCCTAGTCTGAAGATGAGAGTAAGGAGTCTTTGTCAGTCTCGATGAGTGTTTCTGGCGACAAAGAGGACAAGTCTCTGTTAGGCCATATTTCCAAGGAGAAAGGAATTGAATTGGAAGGCATCAATGGGGATGTGGGGGGTCAGAAAGTTCCAATATTAGTCAACTATGTGAGTTCTAAAGAGAATTATGTACCCATTTCTCCAAAGCTCAAAATGGTTATGGAAGTGCAGTCGGAGAGGAAGGAGGAGGACACCCCAGGTTAGGACACTACTAAGAAGGGAAATATCCCTTCTAATTTAGGGAATATTCCTTTTTCAAGAATGGTTGATATGCAGTAGAAGAATTTCCAAATCCTACAAGATGACATGGACGACAAAATTGAACCCCTATTCGGAGTTCTTCAAACTATGAAGGCTATATCTATATACTCATTTTGAACTATGAAATGGGTATTTAAGGAAATCAAAAGCGTCCATCTTAGCTTATGTGCTTTTTCTACTCGCGTGGATTCTATCCAAGGTAAATAGGATTTTGGGTCGGTCGAGGTTGATGGAATTAAGAACAAGGAGGATGAAAATGTCCTGAAGACTCTGCGAGATAGATTTGACATCCTAGAGAACACTCTGAAGAAACACATGAAAGATAAAAATTTCTTTATCAGTTTTTCCATGGATTTTTTAAACTCCATAAAATTAGAGTTGGATACTAGTTCCCCTATTGTGAAGATTGAGGATGAAAAAGATGATAAGGAGGATGCAGGCCCAGACAAGCACACACGTTTTGCCAAAAAGAAGAAAATCCAAGACAATATTTCAGAGCTTTTGGACTTCAATGTTTCCATCACGAAGGTCTCTAAGACTAAGAAGGAAGTGGAAGGCACTCTCATGGAGTTTTCCTAGATCGTGTTGTTCCCCTAATTTTTTGCTGGATCATTTTTTGGCTTTGGATGTCGGGTGGCCTAGCTGGTTTCTGGTTTTTTCTCTGGTTTTTTTTTTATACTATGTTTTGCGGGCAGGGTCTCATTCCTATTTATGTTTAGTGTTTTTATTGATTTTATCCTTTTTGCAATGGTTGTAAGGGGTTTTGGGTCCCCATAAAACCTATTTTTACCAGCTTTCAAAAATAGTATTAGCAATTGTTATACATATGCATGACAAAGAAGAAAGATGAGGAACAATACAATAGTAATGCTATTGAAAGTAATATTGTTAAAATTTATCAGTTGATAATGCATATGCATGGGTAGAAGGATGTGCATTGCAGAAAAATCAAATGACAATGAAGATAGACTACAATAAAAGAAAGGTAATATACATGTTCAATAATGATCAAATAATAATGGATATTCGAGAGAAGGGGGATAACAATAATGTTTTTATAAAGAGATGCTAGATTATAACATTTATTATCAAATATGCATAAGCAGAGAAATGATCAAATACCAAGGGATATTCAAGAATGAAGGTAAATAATAGTGTTATTAAAAGATGTATGTTCAATGACAATGTGGTTTACAAAATAAAGATGCATTGTTTAAAAGTATCAAGCTCTTTGTTCACAATAATGTGCATGGGTGTCACAAGCCCATACTTGAACCCTATGGATATATATCTTACTGCTATCAAAATGGCCCTTTAAAAGCATGTATTGTATGATCACTATCGACAAGTGGTTGTCATTATCATTAAAGGCTAGACAGTAGACAAATTCAAACATTTTAATCATGTTAAAAATAGAGCAAATATGGTGGTTACTCTTAGTCTCGACTGTTAAAGAGCAGTAATGTGCAAGCTATATTTTCACTAGATTCTACCATTAATAAAAGACAACATGAAGACAAAAATGATAGACATCTAGTGGAGGAGCAAACAGAGAGGCTTGAGTTGAACTCTGGGTTAAAAGGGAGGCAATACATCAATAAGTTTGAGTTCTCTGTCTCAATAGTGGTATTAATTTAAACATGAATACTACAAAGAAACCCCAAGGAGGCAACATGAAGACAATAATGGTGGATAGAATGAATACAATAAAATTGTAACAACAACATATATAATTTTTCTAAGTATTCATGGGCTCACACTATTCAAGCCAGCAACATAAGCGTATGTGGGTGTTCAAACAGAGGCTCAAGTTGAGAAAAGATAACAATAGAAAGATCGTAAAAATCCCAAAGATCATTGCAATAAACATGGAGAAGTCAACAAGTTGAAAGCCCGCAAACTGAAGAATTTTAAAACATGCAAATACAAAAGCAAGATCAATGAAGACAGAGAGTAAATGCAAAGCTAGAAGTAGAGAGTAACTTAACTCTTGGGTGCAAGCTGAGATGTGATGGAGCCTGAGCTTCATAAGCATGTGCATGGACAATGCCATATACTATGGTGTGAAACTCCACTCTGAAAAGAGATCCTGCAGTGTAGAGGAGAGCCTGATATCTCTTATTTAAATAGTTAACTCCAATGCCAAACACCGCCTGAGCTCATGCATAAACAATAAGTGACTCCAAGTCAAGAGCTTGAGCTCTTTTGGTTACAGAATCAACTCTAGAATAAATAGATAGATATCCATGCTCAAATGATATTCATTGTCAAGGGTAAAGCGATAGATATACAACCATATGCCAGCTCGAGATCACAGAATAGAACTCCAAGATAACTACCCAACTCCCAAGTAATAATGGCAAGTTTCACTTTCAATAACTTTAGCACAAAGTAACAATAGAGTTACAGTAATGAATGCCATATCCACAGCAAGGTGGCACCACAGTTACGGTTTCAAAACCCTCATGCCTCTACCAAATGCAAGAGATCGAATAACCCAAAACCAAGACAAATGCAAATCCAGTGAACTTTGGAGTCCATCGAGTACATGAAGGAGTTATTACATTAAGGACTGTAGTATTTATGACAAGAGGAGCCTCATGATGTTCACTTATAAATTCCATGCCAACATCACCTAGCCTATGTCGTGGAGTAGATATTTCAAAAGGTTGTGATTGTTAGGTATTGTTCATGTTGACCTATGATGATGGTGTTGGTGTTTAGCATATGTTTGGGTTATATGTGATGGGGTTAGAGTTATATGTGAAGTGGGGTTAGTGTTTTGTATATGGTGGGTTGAGTTGTTAGGTTTTGATATGTTTTGGTGTATTGGTAATGTATTTGAAAATATTTAATTCAAAAATACCAACATTAGGGGCTAGAATTGAGGCATGAATTATGCCTTAGAATTAGGGTTTCTAGCTGATTTGAAGGGGTTTTTGGAGGGGATTAATTTTTCTAAATTAGCCTTCAAGGGTATATATTTGAGACTCCTTCTCAGTTTAAGGGGTTCAAAATGTAGGGACAAGGTGGCCTAGTGAGCATATTTGTTCCTTTGTACCTATTTCATGCATTTTGTTGTCATCCGTTCATGTTTTATTTATATTGTGTTCAAGTGAATGCACATATTCCTTGGCATATTTTGTACTTTCTCATGTAACCATTTTGCTTATTTCGAAGATAATAAAGCTAGACCCCATTATTCACATATTGTTTCTAATATTCTGTTATCAATCCTTTTCAACATTTCTACATTTAAGTGTAATGTGTTTTGGAGCATAGATTAGAGAATTGATTCAATTCCTATTCTGGGTTGTCAAGTATAACCTTTTGCAAAATTTGTATGTTTGTTGGTAGAATTGTCACTGTTTGTGGTACAAATCCTAATAGTGAGTTTTAGGTCACCCTATACATTGAATAGTGAATGTCATTGCAAATATCAGTAATGTGTGTTTTGTGGATGCTAGCTTTAAATGTTGATAAGTCTAAATCTACTTTTTGTGTATCACCGTTTAGTTTATTTATTCAGTTCTAGTCATCTTTTCCCCTTTTCCCCAATTAGAAATCAGTCATAGGTGATATTTCAAATCCAATAGGAACCGGCCTAGAATCCAGAGATTCCTTCCTAATAAGAGTCCACCCACAACTCAGGAAGGTTTCCATTGTTATCGTGAGATATTAGTATGGCCTAATGCTTGAGTTAGGGTGATATTTCAAGGCCTTAAAAGTTTTTGGAACGACTGGTGGGACCAGAAGGTCATAGTTATCATAGTTCTTGTTGGTTTTGATATGCATCCAGCAGGTTGTAGACCTTTGAGAGGTCATTATTTTGAATATATATCAACTCAGAGGTTATATCTATTGGTTTTAGGTAGATTTGGTGCCTAAGATGGATAGCTATCCTCCATTTCATGAAAGTGTCCCTCCATTCTCATAATATTAATCATATAAATATAGCCCTGCTGCTATTTTTGTGCCAGAATTTGAAGTATAGTACTCATCTCATGCTTACCACCCTCCAACCCAGCATCAATTTTCTTGGTAGCATGTCTATCAGCAGGCACAAGGGATTCTCTTTAATGATTCTGACAATTATCCCCAGCATGTTCCAATCATGGGTCTTGACGATATTCTACAGAAATCTCAAGACCAACTGAGATATGTGAAGAAAGAGCAATTTTAATACTTACCCCTTAGTTTGCTTTTCAGTTTTGGTTGTCAAACTCTTTTAGACCTTTCATGTATGTGACTAGTTATTTTATATGATTTAGAGGATAATTATGTATTACATTTCAGTATGTTATTGATTAATTGCATAGTGTACATTATATCTCTTGTTTTCATATGATTTATGGTTATTTCATGATGCTTATGTATATGTTAGGATGTCATTTCAATTATTGTTTTTTGACAATACTGACCCTAGATTTATATGTACATGGATCATTTTTATGTTTTACATTACTATTTGATGTGCTTGATATGGTATGGGATATAGTTGTAGTTACTTGCTTCAGTGAGATCCACATCATAAACTAGTCTCAACCATTGTTTTCTATATTATATGCATGTATACTCATCTTTGTGATGACAGGTTTGTAGGTACCGGGCTACGTCTTCCCTAAATTGGCAGGAGTGAGCGTGCCCTATCGCAATATCTCAATGGTAAGAGATGAGAGATAATATCAAGTCCAAATCCATACCCTAAACCCATATTTTGTCCTATTGATGGACAAAGAATCTGATTGACTATCCTTGTGTTTGAATCAGTCAAGTGATGTGGATTCGTGAGCTTGTTTGTGTGTGTTGGGATTTTGTTTCAATTGTTTTTTTTTGTTTCAGTGATTTATCTATTTAGCTGGGTTTTAGATGGCTTAATGATGCTTTCAGACTAATTTACTTAATGAATATTTGTGGTAAATATTAATGCTAATTATTGCACCTCTAACAAGGTTAAAACATTGATATTGAAATATATGGCTATTTAATAATTAAATGCCTATATTTAATTAATTAATTTAATTATTAAGTCTTGATTTAATAATTGGATCCTAAATTTGAGACTAGAAGATGTCCTTGACCTTTTGGATGACTTCCAAGATGTACAATATGAACATATATATAGGGAAGGAAACAAAGAAGTGGACAAGTTAGCGAACTTGGGTGCTGATGGGAAAAATATTAACCTTGTAAATCTTGACCATGGTTTGGCATCATTACTAAATTCCTCCCCCCTCAAAAAAATGTAGTGCTCTGGATGAATTAGTAGATAAAGAGGTTTCAAAAAGGGTAGAGACAACCCAGCAATAAAATGAATACAAGTATAAATAAGTAATTCATACGGAGGCTTAAGTCTCAAAACATACCAATAGAGGCTAAAAGTAAAAAAACAAAACCATAATTTACTAATAATTTATACTCATCGTTATAATACAGAATATTCAAAACACCACCTCATCAATTAACGCATAGAGAAAAGGCATATATATTCTTACAACCATACAAGATCAGAAGCATTTACAATTATATTAAATCTAGACTCAAACATTCAGATGAACATAATCTATAACAACCTAAAATCGCAAAGTATCAAATCTAAATACCGAGATAGCAAGTATCAAATGACACTATACAATAGTTAAAAACTTATCAAACAGTATATGAGTATCGGTTTTAGTATCGATGAAATAGGATACAATGGAATTTACTTTGGGTAAGACACCTCTGAACATATGTGGGCACTGGAAAGGCGATTTTCAAAATAAAATGAAATGGTCACTGCTGACAAAGGAAGAGTATAGGTTCATTAGGAATACACTCTAATCAATAATCAAGAGAAATGATCTGTAAAAGGTAAAACTATTGACATTCTAGTCTATTGATCTTCTACGTTTATAATGATTGGAAGGTTGAGAGCTATAGCATCTCATATGCTCCTTAGCTAAGATATATAGATAAAGCTCAAGCCCCAAATCTATATAATTAGTGCCTCTGTTCCCAACACATTTAGGTAGCCGTTCTCAGTCTTCCAAATCATGGCCACCCCAATTAAACTAACTTGCAGCAGGAGCCAGATTGCCTTCGATGGAAAAATTCTGACCAAACATCTCAAGGGGGTCATGCTGGATAACCACCCACTTATCATTAGATCATTTCTTAGAATACTCAGACATGAATTTATCACAAAATATGATAGACATTGGGTACACACAGACATCACATCCATGTTTTTTGCTATAGTTCTAAACTGGGGAGCAAAGAAACACGATGCAAGGAGGCTTTGTTGTAGAATTTTTAAAAGAAGACATCTAGGAAACCTAGACAAGAGTCTGCAAAACATCAAATAAAATCTAATGATACCATGCCCAAGGCATCTGGATATAGCATCAATCAATGGAATACCTATGCCAACTTATCCAATAGTATCATTCATGGATCTCATAGTGGGCAATGAAAGAACACCAATAATACAACGAAACATAGAATTCTTGATTGCATACTTGCATATCAAAAAACCAATAAAAATATATTGGTTCTATGTGTATTTACATAATTATGAGGTTGGCAAAACTGATATGGAGTGCTTTAGCGAGTCTGAATTTGAGAACTTTGTGGAATTATGGCTTGCAGAAGGTGAACATAAGAAGAAAAAGAAGCAAAGAGTTTGTGATTCTGTAGGATCTAGTACTCATGATAGGACCTAAATTTATCTCAGCACATTTTTGTAATTGGCCTCACCTATTAGATAGAAAATTTAGAATAGACAAAGTTTAAGTGACAGGCTAAGACATCTTATTTATTTTAGGTTTTTTTTTCTTCTTCTTCCCTTAAATCAATGATTATCATTAGTTTGCAACATTGTAATGTTTATTGCCTATTATGGCCTAACATATGAGGTCCCAAACAAGAATTTAGAACCACAATGACTAAGAAATCCCAATGCATCCTAATGAAGTAGAATCATAAAGAAAAATAATAAGCTACAGTCTAAATAAAAGCTAAATTAGATCATGTAGAATGCAAGTATTTATAAATATAAAAGGGTATCTCTTCGATTAAGCAACACAAATAAAGTAATCTCATGGACAACGGATCTGCAAACATATAAATGTGACCCACTGATAGAGCAGTAAGAAAAATAGAATAAAAGGATAGAAATAAGGTAAGCAATAGAAATATGCTATTTCTGTACACCTAAACTAGCTAACACGTCATGATAAAGGCCTAGCATTCTGAATGGGTTCTCCATCTTTTGCAAATAAACCAAGGACAACAAATATATATTAAGAACATTTTCTATGTCAAGATTAATTTAGTTAAAAACCAGTTTTGAATTAAGATGAAATACGTAAAGGTGCTAGAAGATTTCTCCAATGGAGATTGCTCTGAATAGTTTCTGACTTTGAAGTGGGTAAATCCTACCAATTCATATTAGAGCATGTAAGATAAACCTCATTGCATTGGATTGAGATTTTATCCAATTTCACTCGTTGCCAGGGAGGGTTTACTTCCACAGCTAGGACTGCGAGAGCAATAAAAAGGCTACAATTTCAGACGTCTGATAACAAGGCTACCCGACACTCCGGTATTTATGGATAAGTATAGTTTTCTACATTTCATATCAGCATCTTCTCAGAAAGATAATTTTAGACAAATTTGTATTATATTATTAGGCTTTCATATAAATAGAAGGCTTTTTAATAGAAATACAAATTAGTAATAATAATATATGATGGTACAAGTTACCACATCTGTCTAGTTTAAGCTTAGGCAGGATGGATTCTTCCAGGTAATTTAGTTTTCAATGTATGGCCAATATATTAGCTCAATCTCTAATCACACGATAGATAAAGTGTCTTGGTATACGATAGATAACCTATTAATTGTGCTTAAGCATATTATCTAAACAAGCTGCATACATGTAGACATTCCCTAATTCTGGGTGTAGTCACCCAATAAGCTAATGCTTAAATCTCTAGCACTCCTATGATACCCACCTTCATTTCTTTACATTCTTATCATGATTGGTAAAAATATTTTAATACAGATAAGATTATCATTCGGATCTTTATGCATTACTTACAACTCTTCTTAATCTCATATTTCCACATATACATGCAATTACTTAGCATAACTAGACCAGCTAGGTAGGACATTTGATGCTTGACACACTTAAACCACTTGGCTCGAACATATTAGTAGTATAACCCCTCAAGTTTGGCTTCGCTTTAACCCTTCAACCTTATCTGGTACCTTCTCAATTATAGTTGAATCTGAAACTGGCTCATACCATAAGTTTGCACCTCTATGCTGGTTTATAACATAGCCATAGGATCGGGTGGGCTGAGATATTATCACATGACATTATTGTACTTGATGCCAAATTGTATGGCGTGCTCACCTTGTAAGATTATCATTTCTCTTCATGGCTAGCTTCCCCATTTCCTTCAAAATTCCCGCATTTCTTAGCTCTTAGGACACCTAACTTTAGATTCATTCTGTCTTGAGAGGTAAGCTTCCTATATCATAAAGCAGAATGATGCTGCTCGCCTGGATTGCTAGAAGCATCTAGACAGTTTCCAGAAACTTCTTGCAGCCCTCACATTGATATCAAGCCTCTTATAGCTTTTCTTTTATCTCTCGACTCTCCTTTCCTAATTTTCCTTTACTCTGAATCTGCAAATGGAAACCACTATTTCAATATATCACAAGAGTGAAGTTAGAACCATGGCATTTTTAGGAAAATTCAAACTAGAGAGATGGAGTAGCATACAGAAGAATTAAATAGTTTTAATTCAAAAATTCTATAAATAAAACAACTCTAAGTTAACATTAAGCAATCAAAATAAATAAATAAACTAATATACAACTCCAAATCATAGTAGTTCATATTGACCAAAGTATACATAAAGTATACAAAAATTTTACAACCATTATTTCAAATTGGATATACTTGCCCAGTACTACAAATAGATATTTAAAACTTCTACTATATAGTTATTATGTATTATCTTAATTTCCATTGTTTCTGTCTACATATACAAACATCTAAAAACCTCTTTCAAACCTACTAGAATAAAAAACAAAAAAGTATATATGAGTACAATTTGAAGGCATTATATTTTACCATTAGTGTACTTAAAGAAAAATATGATCTGCACCATCGGTTTAGTCTAAACTGACAGACAGGGCACAACAATATCCAACACTAAGGTTACCCAACGAACACTGTCAAAGTGTTACCTGATGACAAAAAGATAAGGATACCCGATGAAGTATCAACAGTGCTACCCAACAAACAACAAATAGAGGAACTCGACAGATATAGGGAACCCAATGAATAGTTCATACAAGGAACGTCGACAAACTGCAACTTCAAATCGACAGCCAAGAAACGACAGTGAGTTACATCCCGCAAAAAGTGGATCTGACTTTCCATGTCAGATAAATCACTGAAGTTGTATTTATAACTTCTTGATTTTCTTTTTAATCCATTATGTGCAGAGGAAGAAATGTAATCTTTATTTTTTTAATTCATTTTACTATTTTAAAACATGCAAACTAAAGATCAAGGTCAAGTTGTAAACCATGGATCTAAGAGTTAACATTGTAAATCATGAATTCCAAGATAGGTCAAATAACTTGTATAAATAGGTGCTCAAAATATTAAGAACAGTTGTTGTTCAATGAAGATAGTAGCCACAGAGAGCAACTAAAGACCAGACAGAGAATTCATGCAGAAGAACACAAACATATTCAAATCAGTTTTCTAGAATAGAACAGAGGCTACTGACAAGCAGAGAAAAGGTATTCATCAATCAATTAAGGTGATATTATAATTGTAAAAGCTTTAATGGATCTATAAATCAGCAATAGTAGATTGCATACAGTCAGGTCAACATTTGTACTCATTCTAACAAGTGTATTACACCAATGAAATCCTTTCAAGAAAGGTGGGATTAACTGTCCTATTGTAAATATCATAACTGATTGCATAGTTAAATCAGTGTTGCTAAAGCTCTTAACAGAGTAGATCTTAATAGTTCTGCACCTTAATACTCTTAACAGGGTAGATCATCAGAAGTGATCAAATTGTAAGCCTTAACTAGCTCCCTTCCATTCTGCAGATAGTGAATTTTTGTGGGTGCCATCCCCACCATAGTTTTTACTTCCTAACAGGAGTTTTTTGCGATATCATGTCTTATGTTATGTGTTTTTTAATTTCATGAATGTTTTTATGGATGATTATAAAGATTGTTAACAAACAATGTCTACATAAGAAAGAATAAATAGTAATTGTTGGTAAATCAGAATTGAATGATCACTAATGATAAATTGGGTAAAGTGTTAAAAGTCTTAGAGGTACTAATTCGCCCCTCCCCTCTTAGTACTACTTCCTCTTTGGTCCAACAATTGGTATCAGAGCTAATTTTCTTCTTGAAAAGCTTAAAAGCTTAAGAGCAAAGATCTAACAATGGAGAAGTATAAACTTGATAAGAATATTGAGAAGAAAAAGCTTGAGATACAGATGTTCTATGAATAGTATAAAGAAGCAAGAATCAAGATGAGAGAGTTGTTGGGTGAAAGAAAATGTATGGCTACAAGGAATAATGAAGTAGACTATTAGGAAGAAGAGATTCTAGATTTCTTTAAATCTTCAGGATCAAATGCAAGTAATGTATCAGATACATCAAAAGAGAACATCACAAATCTAAAGGAAATCAACCTACATCTGACAGAGAAAATAAATATGCTACAAATCAGTCAAGAGAGCCAAATGGTAAGAATGATTGATGTGATGAGTTCTTCCAGACAAGCAGAAATAGAAAGAACACTTGTTATTGATGATAGAAGGAATATCACAGAGAAACTACAAGAAAAAGAAATGGAAATTCAAAGACATGTTGAGCATCACCATCATCTCACAAATCAGATTATCCTTATGAGTCAAGAAGCAAACATAATAAATTTGGAACTCATTTAGAGAATATAGATTATCAGTGAACTGAGAGAAGAAAATGAAAAGTTGAAGCATGAGGTTAGAATTCAGAAACAACATAATGAGATTATCAGGAAGGCTGAAGAAAGCAATAAAAGAATGGATGAATTTCTTGAAGGACAATGAAGAGTCATCAACAATAGCGTTATAGGCTTTAGAAAAAAAGGAGAAACATCAAGATCAAAGAATGTATACAAAAATCCAAGACCAAGAAATTTAACTTGCAAGCACTGTGGAAAGCAAGGGCACACATCAAATGCATGCAGAGGTAAAATGAAAGGTACTTCTAAATCTACAACTACATCTTCATTCATAGGATTTTGTTATAAATGTAATAGGAAAGGATATAAGGCTTATGAATTCAAGAGCAAGATAGAAAAGCCAAAGAAGGAAACCTACATGGACAAGTATTGTCTGATGTATGATAACTCCAAGGTTAGTTTTCACTCCCTCTAAGAGACTTCTCTTGCCTCCTAGTATCCTATCATTCTATAGGATCTTCTAATAGGCTTAGATCATTAACTAAGGCCTATTCAAACTCTATTACTAGATTCACACTTTGAAAACTTCACCTTGTAGGATCAACACCTTAGCTTTAGTCCACTTTCCTACTCTCACTTAGAAGACTCTAAGTGTCAAATCTCCACACTCTTGATCCATCATTGTAGGGATGTCTTGCCACATGTAAACATGCATAACATCACTCATTTGACCCATTTTTGAAGCATCTTCAAACATATTCCTATCGGGTTCCAATTTTCACACTTTGGAGACCTTAAAATTAGGCCTTTCCTTGTAGCCTTTACGAGTCACCTTTTTCCCTTTTTGTCAATATTTTCCCAAAAAAATTTCAAATATGAAACATGATTCAAATAGCCTTTTGGAAGTTTTAAATCTTTCATAAGGGTTTTGGGTCTGATAGTGATCATATAGGGGGTTCCTACAACCTAGGAGAGTAGGCCTAATTTATAGGATTGAAGAGTGAAACTTCGTTAAAACTTGCTCAAACTAAATTCTTGGTGATTGGTATGACCTCCATCTACATAGAATGGTTAGACAAGGTGGTCACCTACTTGAAATATGGTCTTCAAATCTTCACAAACTAGACACTAACCAGGCTATGGTTGCTCACCTAGGGCCTAGCAATTAAAATAGCTCCTCACACTTCCTAGACTCCTACTTCCTAACATATTTACACTAGTGACTCTCCTCATGTATCCAACTATCATGAGTTGATTCCCATGGCTAGTTTTTGTGGGGGATCCATGTTTCCTTAAACTGGTCAGAATTAGCTAAAAATGAACTCCCTGTACTTGAACACTCAAAACTAGCACCTAGATGAACTCAAAATGACTTTCCCTTGAAATGAAAATGTATCCTAACAACCTAAAAAACACTATACAATGATCAAGTTTGCACTTTCAATCCACTTAGTATGACTATCAACACAAAATCATTTGAAATTACTGTCAAAATACTTGCAGAGCTATATTCACCTCTTCTCCAGTATTACAAAACATGCATAATGCGTGAAGTTTGAGTCCTTGTTCACATTTGATGCCATTTACTACATTTCAAGGCTTGTTGGTTGAGCATTAACTCCTATAACTTAGGGAATCTAAAGATAACCAATTTGCATGCCATTTTTTTGCAATTAGTGCAAATCTTGATGACAACTTCTTATCAACACTTGGCAACTTTGCTTGATGCCTTGATCCTATATTCTAGGACTCCTAACCTCCTATGTCTTGAGGATCCAAGGTGATTTATGAATTTATGGCATCTTTTCAATGACAATTTTTTGTTTAGAACACATTAAAGACTCCAACCTTTGCTAAGGTCCTAACACTAAGAACTTCAAATAACAACTAACAAAGGCTAACTAGTGACCTTAGTGCTAGTGACTAATTCACATAGCCAAGAAAGCAAGACACCTTCTAAGGTTAGAAAACAAACTAAACTAAACTCTTGACTTGGCTAGGGTCAAGTATAAGACCAAAACTTACTAACCATGGAGGCTAGCCTAGGTGCTCCTGCACCATCCTCCCCAAAATAAGAAGTTAAATCCACCCTTGGATTGATGATTGTAGGGTCAATCTCCAACTTT
This sequence comes from Thuja plicata, assembly GCA_018584345.1. NCBI lineage: Eukaryota > Viridiplantae > Streptophyta > Pinopsida > Cupressales > Cupressaceae > Thuja > Thuja plicata. Next base: position 1,289,560 of record MU224311.1, on the reverse strand, counting down.
TTGAATTCTTATTCCTTGACCCAAATTTCATTAGCCTCTTATTGTCCAGACCTCTTGATTAGATGTTCCCTATACTCTTTGGTCCTAGTCTTTTTGTATGTCCTTGTGTCCATTATACTATCTGGTCCTGTATCTATAGTAGTAGGGAGTTGTAAGTCTTCTACATCCCTGATCACTTCATGTATGGTTTTGTCAATGTCCTCTTGGGATCCTTTATAATGGACAATGTCTTTAACATTAAATATATTAGACAATCCACTATCCTCCGATAGGTCTATCTTAAAGGCATTGTCACCATACCTTGCCAATATAGGACAGGGTCCTATCCTCCTCATTTGAAGCTTGTGAGGTACTCCTTTGTGCAATTCTAAATTATTTAGATGCACCGTGACAAGATCACCAACATTAAACTCAATTGTCCTTCTAGTTGCATCCACCTTAGCTTTGTGCTTCATAGTGTTCTCTATCAATGTCTTCTTCACTGTTTCATGGATCTCTTGCATAGAATATGCAAATTTATTAGCATACCCACTTGCTTTTACTCCATCTTTTAAATCTCTCAATTCATAGACACCTCTAGGGTGCAGTCCATAAACTATCTCAAATGGAATCTTCCCTCTGGATCTGTTTGTAGTGTCATTGTAGGCATATTCAGCTTGCCCAATCAACTGATCCCATTGATGTATGTACTCCTTTGTAAATCATCTCAGTAGGTTTCCAAGCCTTCTATTCACCACTTTGGTTTGACCATCAATTTGTGGATGGTAGGCAGATCCAAAGGATAAAGTAGTGCCTAATCTTTGCTAAAGAGTCTTCCAAAAGTGACTCATGAACTTTGTATCTCTATCAAACACAATGCTAATAGGTAACCCATGGATCCTTACTATCTCTTTGAATAAAAGAGAGGCTATTTGACTGGCATCATTTGTAGTCTTGCATGGCACAAAATGGGCCATTATACTAAATATGTCCACAACTACATAAACACTATCCATACCTTGCCTTGTCTTGGGTAACCCAACTACAAAGTCCATGCTTAATCATTCCCAAGGCCTAGTAGGAATAGGTATGGGTTGATAAAGGCAAGCATTTGATGAAGTACCCTTGGCTCTTTGACATACAATACAACTCTCTACATACCTCTTGACATCAATATTCATCCTCGGCCAATAGTAGAACCTTTGAACTAGTTCTTGTGTCTTTGTGATCCCAAAATGACCACTCAATTCACCATTGTGCTTCTCTTGAATCATGTTCTCCCTAATGGAACCTCTAGGGAGGTATAGCTTATTGCCTTTAAAAAAAAGGTTACTTTGCAAAGTATATTCAGCATACTCACTATGGAAATGGTTCTTGTATTGAACACATATCTTGTAAATATCTACAAATTCCTCATCCTTAGCATATAGATCCTTGAAGTGATATATTCCCATGGTCTTCAACTAAATCTCTTGAATGGTAAGAGCTCTTCTTGACAATGGATCATAAACTTTGTTGAGGATACCTTTCTTATGTCTCATGTTAAAGGTGTAATCTTGCAGGTACTCAACCCACTTCATGTGCTTGTTGCTCAACTTCTCTTGAGAATTCAAAAAAACTCAAGGCTTGATTATCCAAATAAACAATGAACTCCTTGGAAAGAAAGTAGTTCCTCCACTTTCTCAAGGCTTGAACCAATGCATACAACTCAAGGTCATAAGAAGAATACTTCTCCATTTCTTCACTCAGCTTCTTAGAGTGAAATGCTACTCGTCTACCCTCTTGGCTAAGGACAACCCCAATAGCTATGTTTCTTGCATTACATTCAACTGTGAAGATCTTCTTAAATCTTGGTAGGACTAACACTGGTTGGGTAGCAATCTTTTCCTTAAGCAACTCAAAACTCTTGTTGGCTTGTTCATTCCACATGAACTTTGTCTTCATTCCTCCTTTGATTATATCTAACATTGGAACACAAATAGCACTAAATTGCCTTATGAAATTCCTATAATACTGAGCAAGTCCATGAAAAATCCTTACCTCTATTTCCGTCCTTGGAGTTGGCCAATTCATGATGGCTTCTACCTTACTCTTGTCCATCTTAAGATTACCATGAGATAGAACAAATCCTAGGTACACTAGCTCTGTTTTGATGAACTCACATTTCTCCAAGTTAATCATTAACTTCTCTTCATGTAGCCTCTTAAGTACTGATTCTAGATGCTTGAGGTGTTCCTCTCTTGTCTTGCTAAAGATGAGTATATCATCCAAGTATACCACTAAAAATTTTCCAATGTGGTCTTTAAGTACTTCATTCATCAACCTCATAAAAGTTGATGGTGCATTTGATAAACCAAATGGCATAGCTAGTCATTCATATAGCCCTTCAGTGGTCTTGAAGAATGTCTTCCACTCATCTCCTTCATTCACCCTTATCTAGTGATAGCCACTTTTTAAATCTATCTTGGTGAAGTACCTTGCTCCTCCTAGACAATCCACCAAGTATTCTATCCTAGGGATAGGAAACCTATATCTGATAGTGATCCTATTTATGGCTATGGAGTTAGTACACAATCTCCAAGTACCTCATTTCTTAAGGGCTAGGACTGTGGGTACAACACAAGGACTAATACTCTTCCTTATATGACCTTGTTCTAGTGTGAGGCCTCACCCTGAACCCCATCGTAGTTTTTGACTTCTTCTTCTTTTGATAGATTTGGCATATGATAATTTACATTTTGATGCACCATGGACCTTATGGATTTTATGCTTTATGTTATGGATTGATCATTTTGGATGTTGGACACATGATACCTTATGATGCATCTTATGGACTATATTATGTTTCTATTATGGACATTTATTTTTGAGAAAATTGATTTGGAAATAAATTATGATTATGTTATGGGTCCTTGATGATAGAATAATTATTAGAAATAAATATTAAATTTAGGTATCATGCAATGTGAATCTCACCTAATGTTGTATGTGTAAAATGAAATTATTATATTCTTGTGATCTTAAGTAATAAACTTAGTATGTTGATATTTTCCTTAAGTTTCAAATATTGTGTATTCCTTTATGATATATATATATATATATCCTTGGACTACGGATATTTGAATTAAGTGTGCATGTATGAGACCATGGTATTTTATCCGTGGAACCAAACAAAGGAATATGTGAACTTAGTTTGAGCCAAGGTTGCATCTAATGAAAGGAAAGACCTCGTTGTATCATGATTTAATTTGTAAATGTATATGGTTGATTTTGGAAATGTAGTCCTTAATTGTATTTTCTTATTTCCTTGTGATTTTTGCCCAAGTGGATATGACATGGCCTAGTGATGTGCAAATGTTGTGTGTGTCATTTGACACTTGTGATTTGTACTCAAGGCCATGACATGTCAACTAGGGAATGGTTGTCCACCTACATAGGTAAGTACATTAGTGAATCCACATATGCATACCTTGGTTTGGGGGATGGGGGTGTGGTCATCTCATTAGAATTTCGAAAGTACTGTTACAGTGGTCTTTTGGAGGGGTTAGAAAGTGTATAGGGGTGTGTTGGAATCATTTTTTGGTAGCTCACTTGTTATACTAATATATAAGGGCCATTTTAACCCTAGCATAGCCTCTGGTTGACCATGTGACCCTTCCAAAAAGTTGGTTTCCCAAGTTGGACGAAAATCAACTCTTGTGAGGCTTGTCGTTGGATAGACCACCTTTCCATCTTTGTACAAAGACATTATTCACCTTTTTGGAGTCTCCCCTTTTGGATCCAAGTTTTTAATGTTGTAAGAGTTTAGGGAAGAGAGACCAATTAGAGGGTTTTCCTTCTCCCCATGAGTTTTCCCTTGTTTTGTTCTTTTGTAGATTTTTGAAGTGGAGTTGCATGAAGTGTTATGGCTACTTAATGAACAAAATGGATTCCTTGTTGCTCTTTTGGCACATTTTAATATGTGTGTGTAAATCCCATTGAAGGATTAAAAGAAAATTGTATATTAGTGATCATGAAGATATTGAAAGTATTATGTTGAATAAAGACTTGTTATTGTCTACAAAAAGAGTTATTATGTATGTGAGTAGGAATACTTCCTTTCTATATGATGATGTTATTAGAGAAGTGTAAAGCTGAATTAAATAGGGAACTATCATTTGAATTTACTCTTGATTTAATATGCTACAAAGTTTCAAGAAAGAAAAGATCGACTTCAGTTTAAATGGCTATGCAACTATTCTAGAAATATATCACTTGTTATAGATGGCTGGTTTCATACAACTTTAACATCTATAAATTTCTATCTCTTATTTTATCCCTGCAATCTAATTAAAGATAAACTAAGGCCAAGTATATAGTTACCCATAAATGGTGTATTTAAGTAACAAAGAGAAAATTTAAAATTTAAATATGACATTCTGTTGTTACTTCACTTTTTATAAAAGAAAGAGAAATTTTTGTTTTGTAAATCTGACATGCAGATATGTGTTCTTATTTTGTAGTACTTAACTATATATATATATAAAGAGATATCTTTAATCTTTTGTTTTTATTTTATATAAATCTACATATATACATATATCTTTATATATATATATATATATATATAAAATAAAAAAAAGTTAATAAAAATAGATTTTAAAAAAATAAATAAATAAATAAATGATTTGGGAAGGGGCAGCCGAAGCCACCTCAACCCTTGCGGCCACATACTATTGAGAAGGGGGGGAGGCCACGGCTCCTGCCCACCATGTGGTGGGCACAGCTACCACAACTACCACTACTGCGGCGGTAGTGCTGCCGACTGTGGTGGGCTCTGGGGGAGGTGCCACCATAGGGCTAGCCAAGCCACGTGCCCCACTTACATCCACCGCCCTTTAAAAAAAAAACATAGAATCCTTCTTAATATGCAGCGCCGCCATTGCTCAGGTCGGCTGCGCTATTTAAAACCTGCAACTTAGGGTTATATATATATATATATATACTTACAAAAATGTAAGTGTATGTATATATTAAAATGTATATAGATGCATCCTTCTTCTTCCTTCCATGGCTACCACACTTGTAAATTTCATTATGAAATTAAAAAAAATAGAGAAGAATACAAGAGAAGGAGTATTTTGACTATCTCATATTTGACCCTAACCCTAATTTCGAATTAGGGTTAGGGATTTTCAAAATGAGAGGGAAAACCATTGTTCTTTAAGTTATTACTTTTCTTTCTGTTTAAAAAGTATCTTTTAATGGGAAGTTTCCATCTCAATATTTTTTTTATATAGGGTATTTTAATTAAGCTATTCAAAGAATAATTTTTATTGTTAAATATGTTGATTTAAGAAAATGATTAGTGGGTGATTATATTATAACTTGTGTAGTAACATTGGGGTAATCAAATTAAATTAATAAATTACCTTTTTACACTAAGTTAATAACTATTAGAAATTATATAAGTTGACCTTCTATAAACTAATTGACTTATAAATAATTACTATAATGGTATAGTCGCACTCAACAAACGAATTATTAAATGTTATTATTTTCTTTTGAGTTCATATTTTAAAAGAGTATTGGTTGTAAATCAAGAATTCAGTGTATTAAAATATTAATTGAACTATTGAAATTTAAGATTCGACATTAAATTCCTTTTAATCTCTTAACTAGATTTTCTAGCCTTGGGATTTAATTAAAATTTTATTATACAAAAATTGATTTAACAGTCAAGAAAATGTCTTTTATTTTATAAATAAACTGATAATGCTATTTTTATGGGACCATTATATGTGGCTAGTATAATGGCCTCTGTAAAAATAGTGTTTTTGTTGGGAACACTTGTAAAGTTAAATTTTAGTGTTATAGGTATTAACTAGTGTCAAAAACATTAGTTTGTCTAGTCAATAAGAATTATTATCATTGGGTAGAATCATCTTCTGGAAGGCGTCATTGTACAAATTTTTGATGGTTTATGCTACCCCTCCTAGAGAACTCATTTAACCTAAAACTATATTTAATTATTTTGATTTAGGGTTGAGGGATGTTGTCTTAATGACATCATACCCCTTGACCCTACAAGTCATATCATTACATTTCAATCTTGTAATTTTGAAATATGCAGTTCTAACTCTATACAATCAGTAAACCCTTGATTGTGATCCTTTAGGTTTTGACTAAACCATTTAAAAAAAAAGTTGTTGCATTTTTGGGCGCGAAATTTTTGGGCATGACATCTAGTAACTCTTGAATTTGCCTAGCTATTTCCTCAGTCTATTGAGGTGTCATCTTGTAGACGGCCTTATTGGGTAGGGTAGCTCCAAGAATAAGGTAAATCTTATGGCTTATGGGTCTTATAGGGGGTAAGGTTGAGGGTTTTCCATCACTTACAATTCCATCATATTCCTACAACATCTCTTGTATCTCTTGTGGCAGCTCTGTCCTCTTTATTATTTTGTCTTCCTCTTCCTTAGGCTTCAACACTAGAGAAAAAAAAACTCCTCCTTCTTCCATGGCCTCCAAGAACTCTTTCTCACTCACCATTAGTCCATTTGGACCAGTTGTCTTCACTTCTACACCCTCTAATAATGACTGAATTTTGAAAGTCATGTTATCCTTCCTAAAATTATAGGAGTTCTTCACTCGATGGATAGCTTGGTAGTCAAATTGCCATGGCCTTCCTAGTAGCAAGTGATATGCATCCATGGGTAGTAGATCACATAGTACCTTGTCCTTATATCTCCCTATAGAGAACTCTACCGATACTTGCTCATTCACCAAGACATGTTGTCCCTTATTGAGCCATGTTACCTTGTAGGGATGAGTATGAGGTATCCTTGTCATACCTAAGTTGCTGACTACTTCCTCTAATATAATATTATCAGTAGACCCTGAGTCTATGATAACCCTACATTCTTTACCCATCACCTTACATTTATTCTAAACAAAGACCTCCTTTGGCTTGGCTCCTCCTTGATTGGCTCTTTGATTAATGTTCTCCTCATCATGAGGTTCTCACCTTCCTCTAATTTTAATGGTACCTCAAGGTGTTTATCAGCTGTACTTGTGTCTTCTTGGACAAGATTAGTCCTCTTTTTACCTCCTTAGGAAGTACCACTTTTCTCTGGACACCTATAGGAAGGGTGTCCCATTTGATTACAATGGTAACATTTCATATTAACAAAATAATTGTCTCTTCCTTGTCCACCACTTCTACCTCTAAAATTGGAGTTCCTTCCTCTTCCACCTCTACTAGAACTTGCTTCTTTCTGCTCATTGTATTTGACTTCTCCTTACGTTCTTGTTTCTGAACTCCTTCCACCATAGCCACCTCTTGTTCCTCTACTATCCCTTCCTCTACCTCTTGTTTTGGAACTTTTCTCTTGCTTTCTTTTGCCTTTCTCCTTTATCTTCAAGGCCATTTGATAGCATTGGCAGATGGTTTTGAAGCTCACAAGACTCATGTCTTCTTGAATAGACCATTTGAGTCCATTCATATACCTAGCTAGCTTGATGGTTTCATCTTCAACCACTTGTGACCTTAGGCACAATTTTGGGAACTCTTAAGTGTATGATTGGACATCCAAATATTTTTATCTAAGATTGTGTCTCCTTCTATGAAGCTGAACTTCATAATCATTAGGCAAGTAAGTTTGTTGGAGCTTATTTACCATTCCTTTCCATGAGAGTATAGGACTCTTTCCTTCTTTCTCCCTTTAATTTTGAACAAAATTCCACCATGTGAGAGCTGATCCTCTCAACTTTGACTTGGCTACACTCACTTTTTGGGCCTCTATGATACCATCACATTCAAAATAGTTCTCTATGTTGTCTATCCAATCCACAACTGAATCTAGATCCATTTGTCCACTCAATAGTGGCACACCCTCAAAAGCTTTGTCACTTAAAGCCTTCAATGCCTTTAGGAAGGGTTCTTGATCACTGACAGGGTCAGGAGTTGGAACTTCCTCTTCTATATCCACTCTCTTTTCCCTTGCTTCTTCTTCTTCTTTCTAATGTATCTTGTCTTTCATCTTCTCTGCTTTGTCTTGGACTTTTCCTAAGAGTTGATCCATTTGAGACAACCTTTCTCTTAATGAATTGTTGTCTTCTTCTTGTTCTTCCACCTTTTTGGATAGCTCAGCATTAGTCACCATGAATTTTTCTTTTTCTGATCCTCTAGGTGTATTCTCTCCCACTGATTTAGTAGGATGAAACATCCACCACAAGCCTGATCCTTAATCAAGCTCTGATACCAATACAATGTATGATAACTCCAAGCTTAGTTTTCACTCCCTCCAAGAGACTTCTCTTTCCTCTTAGTATTCTATCCTTATATAGGATATTATAATAGGCTTAGATCATTAACTAAGGCATTTTCAAACTCTGTTACTAGAGTCACACTTTGAAAAATTCACTTTGTAGGATCAACACCTTGGTTTTAGTCCACTTTCCCACTCTCACTTAGAAGAATCTAAGTATTAAATCTCCACATTATTGATCCATCATTGCAGGGATGTCCTTCCACATGTAAAAATGCATAACATCACTAATTTGACCAATTTTTCAAGGATCTTCAAACATATTCCTATCGGGTTCCACTTTTCACACTTTGGAGACCTTAAAATTAGGCCTTTCCTTGAAGCCTTTACAAGTCACCTTTTTCCCTTTTTTTCAATATCTTCCCAAACTTGCAAATATGAAACTTGATTAAAATACCATTTTTGAAGTTTTAAATCTTTCATAAGGGTTTTGGGTCTGATAGTGACCATACAGGGGGTTCCTACAACCTAGGACAGTAGGCCTAATAGGCCCAATTCATAGGACTGAACAGTGAAACTTGGTTAAAACTTGCTCAAACCAAGTTCTTGGTGATTGGTACAACCTCCATCTACATATAATGGTTAGAGAAGGTCATCACCTACTTGAAAAATTCCTACACCAGTATAGATCTGTACATCGCTGCATATGGTCTTCAAATCTTCAGAAACTAGACACTAACCGGGCCATGGTTGCTCGCCTAGAGCCCAGCAATTAAAATATCTCCTCACACTTACTAGACACCTACTTCCTAAAATATTTATTCTAGTGATTCCCCTCATGTATCCAACCATCATGAGTTAATTCCCATGGCTAGTTTTCATGGGGGAGCCATGTTTCCTTAAACTAGTTAGAATAAGCTAAAAATGAACTCCATGTACTCGAACAGTCAAGACCAGTACCTAGATGAACTCACAATGACTTTCTCTTCAAATGAAAAAGTATCCTAACAACCTAGACAACACTATACAATCATTAAGTTTGCACTTTCAATCCACTTAGTATGACTATCAACGCAAAATCATTCAAAAGCACTGTCAAAATACTTGCAGAGCTATATTCACCTCTTATCCACTATTACAAAACATGCATAATGCTTGAAGTTTCAGTCCTTGTTCACATTTGATTCCATTTCCTACATTTCAGCGCTTGTTGGTTGAGCATTAACTCCTATAACTTAGGGAATCTAAAGATACCCGATTTGCATGCCATTTTTTTGCAATTAGTGCAAATCTTGATGACAACTTCTTCTCAACACTTGGAAACTTTGTTTGATGCCTTGATCCTATATTACAGGACTCCTAACCTCCTATGTCTCAATGATCCAAGGCCAGTTATGAAGTTATGGCATCTTTTCAATTATAACAATTTTGTGTTTAGAACACATTAAAGACTCCAACCATAGCTAAGCTCCTAACACTAAGAAATTCAAATAACAACAAACAAAGGCTAACTAGTGACCTTAGTCCTAGTGACTAATTCACATAGCCAACAAAGCAAGAGACCTTTTAAGGTCAGAAAAAAAACTAAACTAAACTCTTGACTTGGATAGGGTCAAGTACAAGCCCAAAACCTACTGACCATGGAGGCTAGCCTAGGTGCTCCTACACCACTGTCCTACATGCAAGATAAATGGGCACACATCAGAAGAATGCTGGAAAAATAAAAGATAAGCATGAAATCCAGAAGGAAAAGAAGTTCCTTATCAGCCAAAGAGAATAGGAAATCAATATGTATGGGATTACAATACTGGGACAAACTATACATCATACGGTAGATATGGTCACATTGCTGCAAACTGCATGAGAGCATCGACCAAAAGGTCTAGAGGCTGGTCAAACCCTGGAATGGCATTCTTACAATGTCATAAAGTTGGTCATCTCAAAAAGGATTCCAAAGACAGATTGATAGACACAATCACACATCCCAATCGTAACACCATTGAAGATATCAGGAGGGAAAGTGATGAAGGGTGCTCCCCTTAATGCCACAAACACATAACAGAAACAGAGAAGCAACAACAATTTGCAAGAACATAAAATGGAATTATTATTATCTCCACAAATGTGGAATTACAAACTTTCAAAATTACAATATGCAAAGCCACATGGGCATTCCCCTTACAATATTCTATAGGACAAAGCCTCAAATTATTACCTAGATCTACCCCGAACTACCCTAGACAACACTACGGGCCTTCTTTATATAGGCAATTTCCACCGCCCAAGAAGGTTCCAGAAATCTAGCCATTAAGGCCGACTACCCTTAGCATTTATTTATTTTTCACTTTTATTACAAAAGGGTCGGCTTTAAATATTTACAAAACATGAGATTAGGTAGCCCAACTTCCGGAAGCCATAACTTTTGAACCATAGCTCCGTTTGGCTATTATAACCACTTTCCAGAAAGGGGAGATTGCGATCTACAGTGCCTAAATTGCGAAGCGCCAGTCAGTTGGGGGTTAGACCTCGATCCAGAGCCTCTAAGGTCCTAAAAATTGAGCTCAAAGATTTTGCACCCTAAAATATCTACAGTAAATCCTTAATAACTTTGCCAATACAGATGATCTGGCAATGAAATTCAACTGGCATTCTTATATGACTAAGATGAACCTTCACCTAGAAAATTAGAACATTCTGAGTTCAAACGACCAACTT